>JASPKZ010000019.1:352500-852500 GCA_030220185.1 Diploptera punctata | reverse complement strand
TGTCCAAACTAAACAAGGAGAATATGAGTACTTATGTTGGGAACTATCTGGGGCATATAGTTTCTTGTTAATTGTCTTAAATATGAAGATTAATGCAACAAATTTCCCAGGACTTTTTTTCTCGGCCGGTGATCTAAAACCAGAGCTGCTGCATTTACAGTTGTACATAGTTATTTTTACTCGAGTCTAAAGAAATAATACAGTGTGTGTGTGTGTGTGTGTGTGTGTGTGTGTGTGTGTGTGTGTGTGTGTGTGTGTGTGTGTGTGTGTGTGTGTGTGTGTATATATATATATCGACGGTATGAGACATTGATTAGTGAACCTAAGAATTATGTCAGCAGTTATTTATAACATTGGTCAGGCAGCTTTTATATTCTGAAATTAGAGTATATTTTTTTGCAATCTTCCTCATGAAGGAAGCACATTTCATCAGCTCATAAGTCTGTCATTTACTTTTCGGTAAATAAACTTCATCAACGCATTTTAGCAGCGTGTAATGGCACTCTAGAATCTGTCTACTAGAAGACATATTACAAATTACACTTAATGACAGGAAATTATTTTTGAACAAATTAACCTTAAGTCAACGGTTTTATGTCGAAAGATTTTAACTTCGTTTACATTGTTTCAGGGAGAAGTTGCTACGAATATTTATTACGCCAGAGCCCGTACGTATCGGTAAGTCTAAATAATAATATATAATGATTTCGCTACATAATTTCGTTGCTGTAAATTGTGACAAACCCACTTCACGTATTGTAAAGATAAAAACCTCATTGGTTTGTAATTATGCTAATATACTTGTAGAAATAAATGGCCGCGGTGGTGTAGTGAATATGTCCCTTGTCTCTAAGTTCCGAGGGTCCCGGGTTCATACACGGCCATGGTCAATGGATTTTTAAGGATGGAAAAATCTAAGGGACACGTCCACCGAGAGGGACTTCAAGCCGTGAGTTCCGACTCTGAAGATTTTTCAGGCTCGTAGAAGAACTACAGGCCCGAATAAAAAGGCAAAATTCCCATCCTAGTAATACCATAGATCAAAACGTAATACCTTGATTTCCTATATGTCCCCATGTGGCGGACGCTGACATCTATACGAAAACAAGTGTAACTAAATTAGTGTGGTTGAGTTTCTCCCCTCTAGGAGAATAACGCCTAAGTCTCACTGGGGGGACACAAGGGCATATTACTACTAGTTGTAGAAATGTACCGAAATCAAGTTTTCGGTACGTGCATTACGTCACACTGCGCAACCAGTGCGTCATCGCGTCTCCATTTGTTCTGTGATATTAGTGGACAGTGCTAAATTCTCTCCTACATACCCCTCCTTTTCTTTACGCGCCGTGTGCTATCGCGCATACTCCCCTCTCCTAGTGAACCCTCAAATAAGCTGCGCTTACTAACATCAAATCATCATCTGTTGGTTAACCAAAGTAGTCAAGTTGATATAGCTCGGAGGAGCTTGTTTTGGTTGTTGGTCCCTTAGGCCAGGGTAGGGCCACAAGGATCGTGCACCCTAGCCCTTAGCGGGACTAGTGTGAATGAAAGAGAGTACGTTTGTTTCATTATTATTGTTTGTTTAGATGATCGATAAGATTGTTTTCTTTTCTCAACTTATTTTCAATGTTAAGCTAACTATCGTTTATTTATTTGAATGTTATATCTGACTGTTCTTTTACTCTTTGAATATAAGTTATCTGTTTTTAATTAACTTCTGCCTATTGATTTAGTAGCTAGTTATGTCAGATATGAGTATAAAGTTCCAAAGCTTTCTCAAGCGAATATGATTTCCTCTTTCCTTGAAACTTCAACGATTGTAATCTGTATAGCTTACGATATATTGCATGCATAACAATTTATTAAGGAAAGGTGAATTAATCTTTGTCTTTTATAGGCCCGGGCAAAGATATGTTAATTTAAGCAATCTATGTTTTCAACTCAAGGTATTTATCAACAACATTGGTACGATCCAGCACCAACACGCGGTTCAATTAATGGCAGCATCGCGTGGTGCAATTAATGGTAGCAGTCAGCGTGGTTACGGTGCAGAAATATAATAGAAACATAGCTAATCATTGTTATTTTTAAGTACAATATTTAAAATAACTGTTCAGAAACATGATCTGGATTTAATGATTCGATAGTTTATTTCAAGTAAATATTTCATAAGCTATTAATATCTTTGTTTAATTATATACAAATACGACGGAAAACGAACAAAGGTCTATAATAATTCATTAGCATAAATAACTCTGCATTTAAATCGATTTCATTAGTATGTCATTTCTTTTAATTCGAAAAAAGTAACAAATTTTGCTAAATTATATTATTTAAGCTTGTTATTTTTTATACCGTTAATTTGTGGTCTAGTGTTTTTAGATGGGTATTTCATGTAGCGCTAACGGATGAAAATAGAAGAAATGCCTTTAAAATATTTATTGGGAAACCCTTGGGGGGAAAATACCATTAGGAAGGTCTAACCATATATAGGAGGATGATGTTGGTATGGAATTTAGAGAACAGAACTATACATCGAAGATTTTAGTTGGCTTAGAATAGCGACAAATGGAGGGCTTGGTGAATGCGGCATCTTATTGAACCTGCGGATTTTATAAATCATTGCGTGTAAGAAAAAATAAGAAAATCAATAAGAGGAGAATTATCGAGCAGAATTTTTTGTAAGCTAGGAACCTTAATATAAAATAATGGACAATTAAATTACAAAAATATCTTCTTCTTCTTCCGAATGCAGTATTGGGTGATGATGCCCGTTCTGCGACTACAAAAACTGATCTTTCCATCGGTTGAAGGGTCTTCCGAGGTCTCTTTTGCCTTTAGGGTTGAGGTGGTAAATCATCTTTGGTAAACGGGAATTTGACATTCTCTGGACGTGTTGGAACCATTTAATCTGACTATTTAACTCATGCCCCAAATGGGAGTCAATACCCAATCACGTTTCAGTGATTTCTGTTTTACAACCAATCAGAGTCGTGTTTCACCAAATATTTATCAGTGTTATAATTACCATATTAAAGAAAGCTCCTCCTTACAATATTGCGTTCCTTTGGCAATAAATAGTATGATCTGGTTGCAGTGATAAACAAATGAAGCAGTAGAAGCGTACCTATCGTTTCTCATTTGTTTTCAAACATCGCCGTTTACATTAAATATATAAATATTTTAAAATAACTATAGTTAAATAATGATTTGTGAGTAAACAGCTTAATTTTATTCGTTAAATAGTCCTAACAAATGCCACTCTTGATTTCCAAATTCTCTAGATAAATTGGAAATCACTCGTGGCATTACTTATGATAATTTTGTATATGTTCAACCATTTCCCTACTATTCCACTGCATCCTTATCTCATCACTTTTCATTCTATCCCTTAATGTTACTCCAGTTAGTGATCGGAGGAATCTCATTTGTGAACTATTAATGCGGGATTTATCTTTTGCTCGAAGTGTCCAGCATTCACTTCCGTATAGTAGAGCACGTTTGGCTATGGCATTATGAAATCTCAATTGGATTTCTTTCCTCATTTGTTTTCCAAAATTTCTCCTAATTATACCATTTAATCTGTTATATTCTTCTAAATTTGTTTCCACATCTTTTTGATTATGAAACTGTGATATATTATTACCTAAATAATTAAAGTGTGTTACTTGTTCTATTGGTTTATTATTTATTATTATTTTTACTCTCGGAAGTCCCTTTCCAGTGATTGCCATGCATTTGGTTTTATTAATATTTTAAATATAATTATTTGCAATAAATAAAAAACAAATAGACGAATATAATAACAAAATAAGAAAGGATACGCAACTAAGATTTTACTCGACGATGGCACTTCCAGTGGCGATGTATGGAAGTGAGGTCTGGGTCCTGAAGGCAAAGGAAAAAAAAGTAAAATACAGCCAGCGGAAATGAGATTCCTATGGGCTGTGAAAGGTTGTACAAGAGACGGTGGGAAGACCAAAAAAGCGTTGAGCTCAACAGATGTGAGATCGGAACAGGCAAAGGTCTAATCCGTGAAAGATGATGATGATGATGAATATAGACATAAATGGAGCGAACATTTGAAAGAGTGGATGATAGGAGAATACTGAAAATAATGATGTCATATAAACCAAGAGGACGAAGAGCTCCTACACGATCAAGACAGAGACGGATTCAGGCCGCAATAATCCATTCAGCCTAAATCATTAAAGATAGAAGAAGAAGAAAAAGAAGAATTTCCAATCACGCCGAGAATTGGACTCGGACCCGCTAGTGAGGAAATAAATAGTACGTCACCTCCTAAACATCATCATCATCATAGTACATTCACGAATTTAGGCCATTTGTTGACCTGTTTCGGCCTCAAGAGAAACACCATCCAGAAGTCTTTTGAGTGGACGTCCTGGTCTTCTTCTTCCTGCAGGTTGATATCTTAACATTAGTTTGGGTATTCTGTGATATTCCATTCGATGAACATGTTGTATCCATCTTGACTTATAATCAGAAATTTTGTTTTCTAAAGATTCCATGTGTAATCTCCTAAACATTTAACACTTTTAAGTCACGCTTATACAATTGCTTTTGTTAAATAATTTAATTTTTCTCGACAGCTGAATTTATTCTATGTCATTCTTTTTTTTTTCTATCTTGTACATTTTATATTTCATTCGTTAAATCTAGAGTAAATCAAAATATATTGTAAATAATACTTACATTGTTGATATACCATGTAATAATTTTGTTTACTGTAATTTAGATGTAAGAATATGGTGGACGAAACGGAGCTTGTCAGGTTTTTCTGGTTTTTTTTTCGCGTTTTCCCCTGCCACAGTTTCATTGCACCTTTTCTCCATACTCTAAATCATTTCGTTTCATTTCGTTAATCTGCCCCCACGATGGTGCATCAGGCGTGGTTGGTCGATACCCTTGTCATTCACAGACGTCTATATAAGGGCCTTCATTTCATCTCATCCCTCTACCCGACCCTGAGTTGGACACGAGTTGAGAATATTTATTTATATGTAAGGATAATATTTCTATATTTTTTTCTCTAACCTGGTAGAGTGATAGACAAGACCTCAAGGCCTTAACTCTGCCAGATAAAATAAATGTATTATTATTGTTATTATTATTGTTATTATTATTATTATTATTATTATTATTATTATTATTATTATTATTATTATGGTGTCCACCTGGAAGAAGAAGGAAAGGAAGATCCTGAAACTTGTGGATGCAAGAAATAAGAACTGGAATGAGAACAAGAGGAATGGAGGAAATGGAGTGGATGGTTAGAGACGAGTGGAGAAGAAAAATATAACTTTAGGCACAGAAAGATTTGCAAACATTACAAATGTGTATATAAATAAAATTATTATTATTATTATTATTATTATTATTATTATTATTATTATGGTGTCCACCTGGAAGAAGAAGGAAAGGAAGACCCTGAAACTTGTGGATGCAAGAAATAAGAACTGGAATGAGAACAAGAGGAATGGAGGAAATGGAGTGGATGGTAAGAGACGAGTGGAGAAGAAAAATATAACTTTAGGCACAGAAAGATTTGCAAACATTACAAATGTGTATATAAATAAAATTATTATTATTATTATTATTATTATTATTATTATTATTATTATTATTATGGTGTCCACCTGGAAGAAGAAGGAAAGGAAGACCCTGAAACTTGTGGATGCAAGAAATAAGAACTGGAATGAGAACAAGAGGAATGGAGGAAATGGAGTGGATGGTTAGAGACGAGTGGAGAAGAAAAATATAACTTTAGGCACAGAAAGATTTGCAAACATTACAAATGTGTATATAAATAAAATCATTATTATTATTATTATTATTATTATTATTATTATTATAATAAACTGAGTTGTCTAATATTTTCTTGTAGAGTATATAAAAACATGATATTTTAATGCATTGTGTCATTTAAAACAAGAAAATGTATTTGGCGATATTTTTATCATGTATTTTGGTTATGTCATCACTATTTTAACATCACTCAAGATTTTTAGCTTCGGAATTTTATTTACGTTGCTAATATTTGTATGACACTTGGTGTGGGAGGGGGGGTGGTGGAATAGCATTTTAGTCGCGACGAAATTCATCTAACTCTTTTTTCTTTTAAATAAACTGATGAAACTGGGGAAAACATAAAACTGCGTGCTACGCGTCATATTCATGAGTGGAATTGATTTTTATTGACATGTTATGACGGCTTTATTAATCATGACTCACTGTGATGGATTGTCATACAGTCGCACTCGTGATCGACAGGAATCGTGTTGACAGGTTTTTGTCTCTTTCTGTATTATTATTGTTTTTATTTACTCTCAACAAATTAGATTTATTTTGTTGATCTTCGTGTACAGTCAAATACGATGTTTCAGCAAATAACCAAGACAGTCTTAACCCATTCGCTTCAGTTTTTAAATGCTCAATGCATCTCCCCAGAAACCGGATTTAAGTTACCGTAAATGATATTGTCTATTTTCAGACATTCAAATCGAACAAAATATAACGGTACTTGAGATCACAATTAGGATGAAGGCAAAAACACATTCCTCTACTATTCATAAACGTTAACAAAATATTACCCTGCCAAGGGATGTACAAAATATATAACAGCAGAGTTAAGCGAGTGTATCTCGTCTTCTAAGTTGAAGGCCACTTAACTGCCGGCGAGTCTACCTCGTCTTTTGAGGCGAATGGGTTAATTATCTTCTTACTGCAGTATTTAAATCTGGTGACCGCGACTCTTTTTTCGTGCTGTTTTTCGGCTCGCATTATCTGATACATGTAAACAAAACAGCAATAATACATTTTCATTTATTTATATACAGATTGTCCACCACTGTAGTCTCGAGGTAGCGTGCTGCCTTGTCACGCAGCGGGCCCGGTTTCGATCCCCGGTCGGGCCAGTTTTTCTGGGTGAGGTTTTTATCGGGGTTTTTCCTCGCTTGTAAGACGAATGTCAGGGAAACTTTAAGGCCCAAACGGTCCCCGAAATCATATGGACATCGTCATCATCATCATCATCATCATCCTTCACCGGTGTGGAAAGAAACGGGAAGCTACCACACCTACAATTCCATAGTAAAGCTGCAAGCATAGCATGAAAATTCTATGATTGCAGTATAGGACCTGCCTTCCGGTTGGGTCAGGCTCCTGAGTGAGTTTTTTCGGGGTTTTCCCTCACCTGTAAGACAAATGCCAGGACGATTAGGGCCAAAATGTCCCCGAAAATCATCTGGCCATCGTCAGTAGTCTTAACATTATCATTCTTCACCGGTGTGGAAAGCAACGGGAAGCTACAACACCTATAATTCACTAGTAAAGCTGCAAATCATATCAAGAAAATGCTATGATTGCAGTGAAAGGCCTGACCTGGGGCAGAATTACTATAAAGGTATACAGATTTTCAATGTTTACACATCTTTCTGTGCCTAAAGTTATATTTTCTTTCTCCACTTGTCCCTATCCATCCACTCCATACCCTCCATAATCTTATTGATAGTCAAATACTTCACCAGTTGAAAAAGTATTTATAGATTTAGAGCAGAGTCGTTATACAGTGCTCAGTAGATGTGACAAGACGCCCCACCCTCCTATTAAAGCCTACCCCGAATACGCTGACAAGCTAAGACACTACTACTCACTTGTCAGTTGTTGTTTCATTGGGTGCACACCTGCATGCGGGTAGGAGATCGGACCGACTTTTCACACCTAGTGGTCCTGATTTAGGGTAATGGCTATAGTCATGGCTTTCAACGTAAGCTACGTGTGGCTCGCGAGAGGTTTTTATAATTTAAAGGAGAGCCCGCAACTCGTATCAGTTTTGACACATCTGCCTTACTGCTTAGCGCACGGATGTGCACCTATGTTGCAGCCACTGAGTGGCGACGTAATGTCTCCCTCCACGATGCAGTTTGTATCATTATTGGTAAACATGTCAAAATAACTCAATATGTCTAAAGTAAAGGATGTAAACTCTACATTCTACAAAAAAAAATAGTAACGGCCTAATAATGAATGTTTAACTCTGATAACTTAGCAAATATTTGATTACTTGACAGTTGTACATGGAGGATTTAAACTTTCCCCTTACTGCGTTGAGTTGTGCATTCGTGGCTTAGTGGATCCTACAAAATGAGATATTAATTACGAATTTTTGTGGTAAATAAAATAAAATTCTCTTATAAGCTTAGGTCGCAAATGCACGGATTTCACGAAAAAGAGAAAAAGAGAGAAAGTTCGTATGGGATTGGGTCATATAATCGTGCTCTACTTCATAATAATGGGAAACCAGTAGCGTACTTCTTTAAAGCTGTACGCTACAAGTTGGAAGGCCTGGGTTCGATTCCCGATGGGATCAGGTTTTTTAAACTGGCCTAAACTTTCTGGGCAGTATGTTAATAACAAATGAGGAAAATTCGAAGAAGTGGCTGAATTCTAATACCTAGTAAAAATAATTATAAACAGGAACAAGGTGCATAAAAAGTCAAACATAGGCTCAACTCTGTAAATACATGACAGAGACTCTTGTTATCGCACTTTCTCTAAAATAGTTAAACTGAAAATATATAAAACAATTATTCTTTAAATTATAAGGATGCGAAACATGGACTATTACTTTAAGGAAATAGAAAAGGTTATGAGTATTTGATTATAAAGTTCGTAGGAGAAATGTTGGTTTAAAGAGCTGCGAACAGACAGGTTGATGGAGAAGACTACATAACAGTGAGCTTCAGGAAGTCAGATATGATGAAGAGTAGAGCCTCGCAGACTGCGATGGGCAGGACATGTGGCACGAATGGGAAAGAAATATGGGCATGGAAACCCATTGTAGAAGAACCAGAGGACATGCGAACAATATGTAGGCCAAGAATAAGGTGGGAAAATAGCAATACACTTGATTTGAAGGTGATGAATTGGAAAACAATAGCTCAGAATAGAGATGTATGGAGAGCTTTTGTCCACACGGCTATGAACCCACGGATTCAGTAGTGGTACAGCCAGTGAGTTAGTTATTACCATTAAATATCCTTCCCCGTAGCTGAGTGGTTTAAGGCATGAAGTCTTGGCGCAGAGCTACTGGGCTTGCGCTGGTTCTAGTCCCCATGGAGGAAGAAATTGCCTTATGGAATTCCGGTACTATGGGACCGGTGCCCATCCAGCAACATGAGGAATTTCGGTAGTTACAATGAGTAGCGGCTCCATGTTGAGAAAACTGGCTAAAACGGATGGGGACCCGAGTCTTGACGAAATGTGATCACACTAGGCTACTGGCTAGATTATCGTTGATATCTGAATTAATACATGTGGATGTGAAGCTAGCAGCCGACTGGTAGGCCAAGGGTGTGTTGACCAAGATGTTTTTATTGCTATTAAATTATCATTATTATTGTTATTATCATTATTAATCTTCTATTTACTGACGATGTAATCATAATACAGAAAAATGAAGACGACTTACAGAAATCAATGCATGCATTAAATGAAATATGTAAATTATACGATCTAAAGATTTCTGTAAGGAAAACGAAGACCATGGCTTTTAGAGGAAGAGATCCAGTGAGAACCAAAATTATTTTAGAAAATCAAAGTATAGAACAGGTGTCTAGTTTCAAATATTTGGGCTGTGATGTTGGCTACAATGTGGAAAGAGATATTGACTCCAAAATAAATAAATTTCAGACGGTGTGTGGAACAATACAGAGAACATTCAAAAATAAAATTAGAAAAGAAACCAAGATAAAAATGTATAATGTTATGGCGGTTCCCACAATAATGTATGGATGTGAAACTTGGGCTCCAGTGAAAAGACAGAAGGATAGAATACAGACGGCAGAGATGCGGTTCCTAAGACAAGTAAAAGGATGTACAAGACTTGATAGAATAAGAAATGAGGATATAAGAGAAGAATTGAAAGTACAGCCTTTATTCGATAAAGTCACGAATTGCAGACAGAAATGGATTGATCATATGGATGGAATGAGTAAGGAGAGATATCCATTGTTAGCAAGAAATTATCAAGCAAGAAGAAGGCATGATGTTGGAAGACCTAGAAGACGTTGGGCTGATGCATTATGAAGTCGGAACGGGCAATTGCCTAATCCCTGGAGTGATGATGATGATGATGATCATTATTACCACTATTGTTACCACCAAAGATGATATTAAATATTAAATTTTGAAGCGGGGGACAACAGAAGGAAGGAAAGACTAAAAGTACACTGGATTCATGAACTGCAAAGGAGCATGGTGTCGAGAGGATTAAGAGATGTATGCAGGAGAAGATTTACAATGGTTTGTAGGAAAACTACTGTATGTAGAGGAATTCCTAATAAAGAAATAATAATAATAATAATAATAATAATAATAATAATAATAATAATAATAATATTGAATATTTTGCTCTTCCTATTTTTTTGTTTCTGACATCCCTCGTAGACTTATAACATTATAAGGGAATTAGCGTATATGAAGACTTGGAACTCTGAATACGTTACCTGAATAGCAAGACTGTTGCCGAAAAGAAGAAAGGACAATACAAGATAAAAGACACACACCAAAACCGATAGCGGAGATTTAAAATCCCCTAACTCCGCTGGAATCGAACCAGGGGCGTCCGAATGGAAGGTAGAGCTATAATTACTATCCCACGGCGACGGATTATATGCTACCAATAAGTTAATATCGTTTCATTAAGTTGAATCACGGGTGAATTCTAGTTATTTATTGCTAGAACTTCCAAAATTAAAAATCAAGTCCAATTGGAATAAAAATTAATAAGTAAATTTATATTAATATTTTAATGTATGCAGACGATCTGGTAATTATACAGAAGTCAGAAGATGATTTACAATGAGTCATTTACACTTTGAATCAATTAGGACTCTATTATAATCTTAAAGCTGCAACTTCAAAAACTAAAATTATGGCTTTTCAGGGCAAACTGCCAGTCAGAGCAAAAATAGTAATCAATAATGAAAGAATAGAACAGATAGCACACTTTAACTATCTTTATTCAAATATAACATATAGCTATAACGCGCCGTAGCCGAGCGGTTAAGGTAGGAAGCCTTGGCGCAGAGCTACGGGACTTGCGCTGGTTCGAGTCTCCATGGGGGAAGACATTTTCTCATGGTATTTCGGCCAGTATGGGACCGGTGCCCACCCAGCATCGTGAGGCAATTGGGTAGCTACAAAAGTAGCGGCTCCAGGTTGAGGAACCAGCTATAACGGCTGGGGGACTCGACATGCTAACCACATGTCACCCCTACACTGGCTGTTGATCATCTACCCCTGTGATTGACACATGTGGATGTGAAGGGCCAGCAGCCGGCTGGTAAAAGGGCAACCGCTGAAAAGTGGAAAGACCCTCAATCGGACATATAGCTATGATTGGGATATACATAATAAATTAAACCTAATCAAATGATGTGTGGCACCATAAGAAGAACCCTCCGAAAGACTCGAAGAGAAACTCAGCTCAGGTTTCATTAAATTATGGCTGTTCCTGTTCTTTTATATGGATCCGAATCTTGGGTACTTACAAAAAACGATATCTCACACATTCAAGTCACTGAAATGAAATTTTTAAGATCCGTAAAAGCATGTACACGCATAGATAGATTACATAATGATTAAATAAGAAATGACCTGGGGATATTTTCAATACTAGATAAACTAGAATAGCACAAATACCGACGGAAAGAACATTTAGACAGAATGGACAATACAAGATTACCCAAAACTATCTACACCTACAAACCGCATGGAAAAATATCTTTGGGACGGCCAAGGAAACGATGGACTTGAGACCGGAACAGGTCGCACTGACCTAATCCTGGAAAGGAAGAAGAAGAAGAAGAAGAAGAAGAAGAAGAACTTTCAAAATTGTAATCAGAAAATTACAGCATTTCATAAATTTGTCCGTTAGTGTAAATTGTGAACAAGTAAGTTTGTCTCATAACTAGTGGATGGTTTCGTGTCAGAATGTAATTGAAAACACAGATAGAGATTGTATATTACTAAACATTTGGTTTATAGCATAATCTATAAGAAGACAGCCCCCGCTGTGCAACTGTCATGCAGTACTCGTCTCATTACCCCACTATGAAATTGGACGAGACTTGCAACAAAACTTAATATGTCAGTTATGCTAATAAACCATTCTCCTTTGTAATTGCCTCGCTCATAACTGAAGAGCAATTGAATTGCTTGTTTTGCAACGCTCTCTGTAGACCATTTTAAGCATTTACAGTAAACTCTGGTTTAACGGCAGAGTCAAGTTCCCATCCATTAATTTAAAATGCAAAGAAGCGTTACGTGAACAATTTATTGAGTTAGTGACTTTCATGCAACAACCATAGTTGGCAATTTTATTAAAACTTTAATTATTCATTTTTATGACGTCCGTTCCCGGCCGAGATCTATTATAATTATTATTATTATTATTATTATTATTATACTTACTCACTGGCACTATCGAACCCGTAGGTTCATGGCCGCACGGACATAAGCTCTCCATACATCCCTATCCTGAGCTAATGCTTTCCAATCATTCCCTGTATAACCTACTTCCCTGAAATCATAGTTAATGTTATTCTCCCACCTCATTCTTGGTCTACCAACTGGGCGTTTTCCCTCTGGCTTTCCTACAAGAAGCTTCCATGCAAGTCTTTCATTCCCCATACGTGCAACATGTCCTGCCCATCGCAGACTTAACTGTTCTTATTATAACTGGCTTCCTTTAAAGACCATGTAGTTCATTGTTATGTAGTCTTCTCCATTCACCTGTCTGTTCATCTATCTTTGGTCCAAAAATTTTCCTAAGTACTTTATTCTCAAATACTTGTAATCTCCGTTCCTCTCTTAAAGTAAGAGTCCATGTTTCGCACCCATATAATATAACTGGTAGAATAATAGTTTTATATATTTTCAGTTTAACGTTTTTTGAAAGGAGTTGGGACATCAAGAGTCTCTGCAATGCATAATAGCATGCATTTGCAGAATTGAGCCTATGTTTAATTTCTTTGTGCATCTCATTCCTATTTGTGATTATTGTTCCTAGGTATTTGAATTCAGCCACTTCCACAAAATTTTCCTCATTTGTCATTAGCTGTCCTTTTCCATTATATATTATTATTATTATTGTTATTATTATTATTGTTATTGTTATTGTTATTATTGTTGTTGTTGTTGTTATTAACAACACCACTTGGCCATCACAATCATCCACATAATTATGGCTTTGTTTAATATGAATGATTGAGTGAATGGTGAACCTAGTCTTAAAGGTTCGTATTGTCTCTAAGGTGGCTTGGCATTGCGATGATCATTCATTCAGAGAGGCCTTTATGTTCTTCTATTGTAAAAAAAAAAGAGGTATGTTTAAAATCCTGACCCGACATGTGTAGGCCCGCATGACGTGGGAAATGTAAAAGTTCCTACAAAATTAGAAGTTAAACTAAGGTAAAGAAAGAAAGAAAAAAAGAAAGAAAGATTTTAGGCTTATATCCTTTCTTGTCCTTTTAAATTAGAACCACCCAAACTTATTTGTATCACGGGCCAAATGGGAGAAACATAGAGTTCGCGCGGGCTATAAGCTCTATTATAACTGTTGTGGATTATTATTATTATTATTATTATTATTATTATTATTATTATTATTATTATTATTATTATTATTATTATACAATTTTAGACACACTCTTATATGCAGATGTTCAGGCTCTTTTCGGCAATAATGAAGATGAATTACAATATTCCACTCATCATCTTAATATAATAGCCCAACGATTTAACATGGAAATATCAACAACAAAATCTAAAGTTATGGCCTTTCAAGGGAATTCCCAGTAAAAGTAAAATTTGTATTCAGAATTCAATATTATAGCAAGTTAATGTCATTAGATAAATATAACTTAGGATATAATCTAACTTATAATGAGGAATGTGATATATCCTTTAAAATACAAAACTATAATAAAGCTTTAAGAATTATCAATCAAGTTTTTAAACCATCAAAAGTGCAGAGACACACAAGAATTAAAATCTATAAAATTCTCGCTAGACCCATAATCTGTTATGGCAGTGAAGCTTGGACCATCAGAACTCAGGATGATCGTCATATTACAGCCACAGAGATGAAATTTCTGCGACGAACTGCAGGTTATAGCCTTCTAGACCACCAAAGAAATTCAACAATAGCCAGAGAGTTAAACATCGTACCTATATCTGAATACCTCCAAGAATATAGAAACAATTGACTAGCCCATATTCAGCGCATGGATCGTCACAGAATACCAAAACAAATTCTTCACTACATTCCTCGAGGCAGAAGATCTGTGGGTCGACCTTTTCGGAGATGGCGGGAGACCGTAACGGGCCACTGGGCCTAATACTTGAAAGGACGATTATTATTATTATTATTATTATTATTATTATTATTTATTATTATTATTATAAGCGTGTGTTTATTTCCTGTGTTTCATGATATGTCGTTATTGTAACATACTTCACAAGTGCTTGTTCCATTGCTGATAGACTAATATCATACGCCTTCACTTAGTATATTTTAATGTATTAGAAAGCTACAGGTTTACTGGGGCCGGATAGAAAGTGATGGAGGACCGTATCCGGCCCGTGGACCGTAGTTTGGGCCCACTTGCTTTAAATGTTAATTTACGTTAATAGGTACTAATTACTGTATTGGTGTTGGTGGTACGGTTAACATTCTAGGGATTCCGGATTCGATTTTTGGCTACTTATAATTTCTTATGTACGTAAATGTCAATCTGACCATATGTCACCCCTACAAAACTGTAATGTTGATTAATTGAATTAGGATTTGAGAAAGCATAGGTAGGGTATACTTCCGGGTAGATGGTCGTCCACTTCTGTGATTGACACATGTGGATGGTAGGCAAGGGTCTTTCTAGGCCTGTCGCGCCATAAAGTGCGGGCATGTGTGTGTGTAATACATTTTTAAATGTTTACAGCACATCATTTATTACAAAAGCGAGGAGATACTAAAGGACAACACGCACACACTATTGAGTAACACTAAGAAATTAGGACTAGAAGTAAATATCAGTAAAACTAAATATATGGTCACACGTAGAAATTCAGTATATAATGGAAATGGACAGCTAATGACAAATGAGGGAAATTTTGAGGAAGTGGCTGAATTCAAATACCTAGGAACAATAATCACAAATAGGAATGAGATGCACAAAGAAATTAAACATAGACTCAATTCTGGAAATGCGTGCTATTATGCATTGCAGAGACTTTTGATGTCCCAACTCCTTTCAAAAAACGTTAAGCTGAAAATATATAAAACTATTATTCTACCAGTTATATTATACTTTAAGGGAGGAAAGGAGATTACGAGTATTTGAGAATAAAGTTCTTAGGAAAATTTTTGGACCAAAGAGAGATGAACAGACAGGTGAATGGAGAAGACTACATAACAATGAACTACTTGGTCTTTATAGGAATCCAGATATAATAAGAACAGTTAAGTCTCGTAGACTGCGATGGGCAGGATATATTGCACGTATGGGGAATGAAAGACGTGCATGGAAGCTTCTTGTAGGAAAGCCAGAGGGAAAACGCCCAGTTGGTAGACCAAGAATGAGGTGGGAGAACAACATTAACTATGATTTGAGGGAAGTAGATTATACAGGGAATGATTGGAAAGCATTAGCTGTGGATAGGGATGTATGGAGAGCTTATGTCCGCGCGGCCATGAACCTACGGGTTCGATAGTGCCAGTGAGTAAGTAAGTATACATATAATATAGATATATCTTAGCTCTTAACAAGTTCAATATAGCATACATACTAATTTTCAATATTAAATTTAAAAAAAGTAGGTTCATGTAGGTTGTAATAATATTCTTGGCTCTTAATAATTTTCTAAACAAACAAATAAATAGATACATTTTCTTGCACACCAATTGTTATACAAATATATCTTGATTCTCAAAATTATTATAATTCTCGCTATGAGATGAGAATAAATTCTTTGAACAATTTCTTATAACAAAATGCATTATTCTGAAGTGGGCACAATTCATTCTAATGAAGACAAAATTTCGAATATTATTTGAATTGAGAAGTTGTAAAATTCGGTTAAGAAAGTGAATATGGTTTACAAATTGCGCAATGCTAACAGGTTTTTCTTTGTAATGTCTAACGCTAGTGACACATGTAATTAGGTGGGGTTGGATATTCAGAGCTGTCGTGCCATTTCTTTATTTAATCCACCGCAGTGGTCTCAAGGTACCGTGCTGCCTTGTCACGCAGCGGACCCGGGTTCGGTCCCGGTCGGGACAGTTTTTCTGGGTGAGGTTTTTATCGAGTTTTTTCCTCACCTGTAAGACAAATGCCAGGAAAACTTTAAAAGGCCCAAACGGTCCCCGATATCATATGGCCATCGCAATCATCATCATCATCATCATTCATATTCATCTTAGATTAAGCTTAGGATTAGGGACTCTCGTGGCGCACTACTATCATTATCACCCATTATATCATCGGGGCAACGTAACCCCGCCTTCCAGACGCCCCAACCTCAGAAGTGGGTTATAACTACGCTATGCCAGGAGAGAACACCAGAATGTCGAAAGACAACCTGGGGCATTTGCAAAAAAAAAATGATAATACATAAGATCACCTCTGTGGTGTATTGTTAGCGTGTCTGACAAGCATTCAAAGTGTCCATTGTTCAATTTTCACTGTGACAATTTTTCTTTGTAGTTAGTGTCTGTAATGGGGTACATTCATCCTTGTGACAACTGAATAGCTACTTGATAGAAGCACCAAAATCCGTCAAGGACTGTCTTATGCTTCCCAGTAACAGTAAACCTATTCAATGGACCTTGGCTCTACTGAGCTATCCTGTCACGGATTTGTTTATTTTGTACCAAATGTTACGAAATATAACATTTTAAATGTAAGAGAAAACATAATAAAATTATTCTTTCTGTAATTTCCCCTTCTTAATTATATTAACAACTTTGATTTTTTTTCCTACGGTTTAAAATCTTATTCTTCTTCTTCTTCACTTCCTGGTTTAGGCAAGAGTTGCCTGTTCCGTCTTCACTAATAGATCTAAGACCATCACTTCCGAGGACGTCCGACATCTCTTCTTCCTCTTGGAAAATAATGGAAGATTTTATTTGGTAATCTTCTTTCTTCCATTCTTTCTACATGTTCTTTCCACTGTATCTTGTTGTTAAATATCTTTTCTTTTATGGAGTAGATCTGCAGTTCTTCACGGATATCCTCGTTTCTTATATGGTCCATTCTAGTGCAGCCTTTTACTCTTCTTAAAAATTTCATCTCGGCTGCTTGGATTTTACTTTCTTGTTTGGTAGTGGTAATCCAAGATTCACTCCCATACAAAAGGACAGGGACAGCCATTGTTTTATAAAATTTTAATTAAAAATCTTATTACCTGTTATAATTCAATGGCATGTGTCAGGATAGCGATGGAAAGATTATTACAAATGCTGGCATTCAATTGAAAAGTTCAATATCCATAAAATCAGTAGGCCTACAGATATTGGCAGACACATATGATATTGATATTATCGGCAGGTCCGAAAACTATGTAAAAAAAACATTTAAAACGTTAAGTAAAGCAGTAAATGAAATGGGTCTCCACATAAATAAAAAAAGGTATATACACATACCTTTATATATGTAATGAAATCCCATACTGGTCGAAATCCCATGATAAAATGTCTTCCCCCATGGAGATTCGAACCAGCGCAAGTGCCGTAGCTCTGCATCTTACCTTAATCACTCGGCTCCGGCGCGTGACAAAAGTCAGATTGTATAAGACATTAATAATAATAATAATTTTATTGCAGCCAAATAGCCAGGATTAAAGTAGAATACATTTCAAATTTACATATTTGCATATTCACACATTGTTTTTGTTCTTTTTGTGCATAGCCCAATGTGATATCAGTCACACGATTTTTCGCATAGCGTACATTTACAGTCTATATTTGCTTCATGCAATTTTGTGTTGTTGCATATCAGGTGGTGGAATCCATGGACGTGTCTCATTTCGAAATTTTCTTTTGTCCACGCATGGTCCACCATTGCCCCGGTGCTGTAGAATTCTGGATGTATTTCTTCTCTCTTTCTGTTCAATGTTGCTAGCAGCTGCTCTGATGCGCTGGTGCTGGGTAAGAGTATGCTTGTTCTGAGGTCGTCGATGAGGAAAGTTTCCTTCGCCAGTAGGTATGCGAGTCTTGAATGTGTTACTTTTTACACTCCTAATACTGCCTTTATATATCTCGCTTTCACCCTTTCTAGAGAGGAAAGATTCTTCATTGTTAAATGTGTCCATATGATTTCTATGCCGTATGTCAGTATTGGTAGAAGATATGGAAGTGAGAGTTGGGTCTTGACTGAAAATCCCATTGCTCAGCGCGGAATTTTTGAAAAGAAAATTATGAGAAAAATGTATGGATCCATTCACGAAAGAGGAGAATGGCGAATACAATACAATGAGGAATTATATCACTTGTATAAATCACCAGACATTGTTGCAGATATTAAAATAGCTAGATTGAGATGGATAAGACATTCGGAGAATTGATATTAGTGAGACAGTTAAAAATAATTATGGACCACCTATATTAAAAAAATAAATATTGGAGGACCTAAAGCTAGGTGGATGAATGGAGTTTTGGAATATGTCCAAAAGACCTAAAATTCGAAATTGGTAGGCAGTCGCTAGGAATAGAGACATCTAAATGAGAATTCTTAGGAAGGCTGTGACTGGACTCGGGTTGTTACGTTAAGCATGATAATGATGATGATATGTGCCACCGTTCGATTCTTGGAGGAGACACTTTTACATCTCCATGTTATATCTGGATGTTTGTTCCTTGTTGTTCCTTCTAATTACAGACACAAGGGAACTTATCTTTGTGTATCTATCTGATATGTGGTTAAGAATTCCTGCACCCTACAGGCAATACAATAATTATGCTTTCTTGTAAGTCCCGTGGGTGGTGCAAGTCCTGCAAAAGAAGAAAGTATAAAGAATAAAAACAAAGAGAAAAATATTTTTAAATTTTAGGAAGAAGATTTAATAGAGGAATGAATGTCAAGAGATAAGTCGTATATCTAAAACAAATTCAGTATTGGTAGCAAAATAAGCTTTGCTTAGCGGTAAAGAAACTTAGGAACTTGGATAAGTAATATTGATAGAAATCCAAGCACGTTCTTTTGCTCTGTAAAGATGGTAAGGGTTAGAGGTATACAGTATGTGTGTCACGAATGCGATGATCACTGCAAAAATGAACCTGGTGCACAACCTTATTCGTATTTTCTCTTCTGTATCATCAATATATGTCACCATGTTTTCCCTTTTACTATAGATATCGTGTCTTTGAAATGACATTTTACTACGTGACCGATTTTTGTAACCATCTAAGAACACACATTTAAATGCATTATTTACCATCTTATCAAGGCTGGCAGCAAATTAAAATATAGGGATTTTAGTTCCATAGGTATTAGTGATTAATAACTCCAGAAGGCCGCAAGTAATGGACATAAATTATTTCACAATCTATCACTTCCGTAATTGTGTGGCACACTTTGTTCACTGATTAATAAGGTTTTAAACCATTATTTAAAATCTCACATTATCACATATGAGGATCCATCGATCCTAGAAACCGTCACAAATTATGGATTTCTTCCTGAAATAATCCAAATTGACCATCTCAATTAAAATCACCCAACACTAAGACCGGTATTCAAGAACCAAACTCTGTAGGCTATACCATGTCCGGATTCCGTCTAAGCTGAAACTCTCATCTTTCAATTGTCCCCAGAACTTTTTTAAAATAAATATTTGTTAGCACATGATGTTAGTCAGTTAGAATAGGTTCTGCATGACGCTTAACCACGGAGAGACGGGGTGAGAGTCGTCTCTTCGTGGCAAGCTTGGTTCTTGAATACTAATCCAAACCCATGCCCATTTGGCAAATAGACATTAATCGAATGTACACCATCATGTACGAACCAATCATTAAAAATTACGTAAGAATAACATTAGGCTACAATGAACAAAAAAGCAATGCCACCTCAATTACAGTCACCTGAATACAATATAATAAATAATAGTTTTAAAAACTAAAACAACACGCTTTATTAGAAAACCGAACTAAAAAATTAAAAGTAATTTTAATTTCCAACACGCTTGGGATAAAATTAAAGTGGTCAACAAAAAAATCATCTCCAACACATATAGAATAAAACTAGGGTTATCAACAAAAAAAAATAATTTTACCATCAAAAGCGTGGGGTGCTTCTTATTATTTTTACATTTTCTTCTTAGAGACTTTACTTTTACCAATATCTGTTTATATAGAGCACCCCACGCTTTTGATGGTAAAATGATTTTCTTTTTGTTGATAACTCTAGTTTTATTCTATATATTTTGGAGATGATTTATTTGTTGACCACTTTAATTTTATCCCAAGCATGTTGGAAATTAAAATGGTTTTTCATTTTTATTTCGGTTTTCTAATAAAGCGTGTAGTTTTAGTTTTTTAAAACTATTATTTATTATTTATTTTTTAGTTTTAATATTTTACACAATAAGATAAAAATGTAAATATCTTTAAATTCGATACTATTGTAGTATGAGCTAAAAGCAATACTCTTCTAAAAAAAAAATCCTCCCAGCCGGATTTGAACCAGCGACCTATGGATTACTGAAATTATATACCACTAGAGTTCACCGCTCTACCAACTGAGCTCTTACAACGATTGGCTAAAAAGTCAAGTCCGCAACCTATTATACCAGTTTTCATTTTTTTTATTTTCTGATGATTCTGGCCAGGATTTTAAAAACAAAATATGAAATTATTGTATTGTCACGGGTCCTTTACAAGTATACAAAGTTTCAAGTCGATTCAATGTTTCTAAGTCGGTGAAAATCGTGTTCAAAGATTCCGTTACATAGATACAAAGACATTTTTTTTTCTGACGATTATGGCCAGGATTTTAGAAGCAAATATTGTATTGTCACGGTTCCTTTACGTATACAATGTTTCAAGTGGATCCAATGTTTCTAAGTGGGTGAAAATCGTGTTCAAAGATTCCATTACATAGCTACAAAGACACTTTTTTTTGTTTTATTTCTGATGCGTCTGGCCAAGATTTGAGGAATTAGATATGAAATTATTGTATTGTCAAGGGTCCTTTACAAGTATAGAAAGTTTCAAGTCGATCCAATATTTCTTAGTGGGTGAAAATCGTGTTCAAAAATTCTGTTACATAGATACAAAGACACTTTTTTATTTTCTGATGATTCTGGCCAGGATTTTAGAAAAAAAATATGACATTATTGTATTGTCACGGGTCCTTTACAAGTATACAAAGTTTCAAGTCGATCCAATGATTTTAAGTGGGTGAAAATCGTGTTGAAATATTCCGTTACATAGATAGATGTCAAGCTAATATAAAGCGTGTAAAAATCACTGTATACTAGAGTGATTACAACAATAATAAGAGAAACCCCGTTTTTAAACTCAACATACACTTAAGTTTGAAATCGTAATCAAAGTTAATTCTGAAGTTTATTTTCCTGAAAATAAAATTATTATTTTATATTAAGACTTTTCTAAATAATTACCGTGTCTCGGTGCTCTAATTGTTACCGTGGATTTGAAGTCCTCAAGTTGAAACCCGGCAGGGGTCAATTGATTAATAAATACAGTAAAACCTGTCTATGAATGAACATGACGGTTCCTTAAATATATTTCCGTCTTGGCAGTTTTTCTTCTTATAAAGGGTTCCCAAATTACAAGCTTGAATTGCCTCACGCTGTGTAAGGGTTTTACATGCACGCTTTAAAGGCATAACGTATTGACCGAAATACTGACAAAATACTGTATGTAATACAGCTCAGTTTGCACGGCAATACAAAACAATTTTATTACACAAAAGTGAGAAGGAACTGAACTATAGGAAGACTGAAGAGTTTCCCAACTCCCTCGCAGGTAACGTAAGCAGGCAAGGAAAAGTGAGGAATTCCCCGCTGTCACACATAAGCAAGAGTATCTCCACAATACAGTGGCAACACAAGAAGGTAAAACGATATAATGCAGAAAGCGTCATATGTCAGAGTTTTAACGTGTGGTCATTAATACTGTAATTAAAACGTGCTTAAGAATAATTTTCTGTCTTACTGAGGTAAAAATTAACTATTGGTACTTTAAAACCATTCCGTTTGCGCGTTATGAAGGTTTCCGGCTTATACAGGACAATTTTACATATAAAATCGTACCGTCCTGGAGATTTTTGTCCGTCTCTGCAGGTTTCCTTCTTATAGAGGTTCCGGCTAAGACAGGTTTCACTGTATTTAGTATAGGTTCCTACCCAAGAGCTCCATGATCTTTTTCGGAAACTCGATAAATAGAACAGTTAAGTCTCATAGACTGCGAGCTATTTATCTATGCTGCAACGGATACGACACATGACACAATTATGAATGAAATAGGTACAGGGAAACTTGTTGCAGGAAAACCAGATATTAAGTGTCTAATAAGTGGATCAAGAATGATGTGGGAGAATAACATTCACATGATTTGAAGGAGCTGGATTATGTTAGATTAGAAGCTGGATGTATGGAGAGCTTACAGTATGACCGCGCGGCCATGAATCGATTTGAATAGTACTGGACTAGAGTATGGTTTCATTCGGACGGAAGTAACGCCGTGACTCCCATGCCGTAAGATTTAAGGAATGTAAAATAACTTCATGCCTGTAATGAGAGATATTTCAAGTCCAATTCTGAACTGCGATGCTACCGGTCACTATTGTTAAGTGGAGTCGTTAAATAAAATACTATTCGCTTACATATGACTCTATGAATATTTGCTCCCTTTTATTCTGCAATATTTTCTTCTCAGTTCAAAAATGTTACTACAATTATTTAGAAAATTCAGCCCAAATTGTGCATAAATCATTTATATATTTTACTTACTTACTTACTTACTTACTTATTTACTCACTGGCACTATCGAACCCGAAGGTTCATGGCCGCGCGGACATAAGCTCTCCATACATCCCTATCCTGAGCTAATGCTTTCCAATCATTCTCTGTATAATCTACTTCCCTCAAATCATAGTGAATGTTGTTCTCCCACCTCATTCTTGGTCTACCAACTGGGCGTTTTCCCTCTGGCTTTCCTACAAGAAGCTTCCATGCACGTCTTTCATTCCCCATACGCGCAACATGTCCTGCCCATCGCAGTCTACGAGACTTAACTGTTCTTATTATATCTGGCTTCCTATAAAGACCATGTAGTTCATTGTTATGTAGTCTTCTCCATTCACCTGTCTGTTCATCTCTCTTTGGTCCAAAAATTTTCCTAAGAACTTTATTCTCAAATACTCGTAATCTCCTTTCCTCCCTTAAAGTAAGAGTCCATGTTTCGGACCCATATAATAAAACTGGTAGAATAATAGTTTTATATATTTTCAGCTTAACGTTTTTTGAAAGGAGTTGGGACATCAAAAGTCTTTGCAATGCATAATAGCATGCATTTCCAGAATTGAGCCTATGTTTAATTTCTTTTTGCATCTCATTCCTATTTGTGATTATTGTTCCTAGGTATTTGAATTCAGCCACTTCCTCAAAATTTCCCTCATTTGTCATTAGCTGTCCATTTCCATTATGCACCGAATTTCTACGTGTGACCATATATTTAGTTTTACTGATATTTACTTCCAGTCCTAATTTCTTAGTGTTACTGAATAGTGTGTGCGTGTTGGCCTTTAGTATCTCCTCGCTATCGGCCAGTAGTACTACATCATCAGCATAAACTAACTATATATTTTTACTTTAAAATATAAATGTTTTACTTCGTAAATGCTATTTTTAGATCAAAGGGAGATGATCAGACAGGAGAAAGACTTAAATAACAGTGAGCTGCATGATCTTTATGAGAAAACAGATATAATAATAACAGTTAAATCTCATAGACGGCGTTGGACACAAATGGGAAATGAAAGAGGGGTTTGGAAATTCCTTGTAGAAAAACCAGGCGGAAAACGCCCAGTAGATAGGCAAGTATTGAAGTGATAGAATAGCATTGACCGTGATTTAAGAGAAGTAGATTATACAGGTAGTGACGTGTGTATAACCTCTCCTACCTAATTCTCATCCTCGCCTTCTCGTGGTACAACCCGTTTTCACAAACGAGGCTCTGAGGACCGAGTCACTGCGGTATAACCGTTCCATCAGGTACTGAGTAAATGCGGTATCCTAATGTCTGTCCAGAGACTAAAAGGTAGCAGCCCTACCACTGGACTACTTAGCGTCAGGCCAGTAACCTGTCCTAAGGAACTTCAAAACTACTTTCAAGTCTCAACACGAAAAAAGCCAGAAGGAATTGAAATATGATTCAAGACTGAAAGTGTATAAAACACTGGCTCTTCCAACTCTTTTGTATGGTAGCGAAGTATGGACGTTGAAACAGAAGGATATACAGAGACTTAGATCTGCTGAAATGAGATATCTTCGGAGGACTGCAGAATACACACTACTAGATCACAAAAAAAATGAAGACATCTTAGAAGAATTACACATGGAATCTTTAGAAAACAAAATTTCTGATTATAAGTCAAGATGGATGCAACATGTTCATCGAATGGAAGATCACAGAATACCCAAACAAATGTTAAGATATCAACCTGCAGGAAGAAGAAGACCAGGACGTCCACTCAAAAAAACTTCTGGATGGTGTTTCTCTTGAGGCCGAAACAGGTCAACAAATTGCCTAAATTCGTGAATGTACTATGATGATGATGATGATGAGAATATTATCCGAGGATTGGGATGTTTGGAGAGCTTATGTCCGATCGGCCATGAACCTATGGGTTCTATAGTGCCAGTGAATTAGTTATACTTGGAACATATCATTGATTAACTAAATAACGTCCTGCAAAATAAAATATTACTGAAATTGGCATATAGAATACGAGTATATATTCCAATGTTTGCAATACATAATTGTAGGGTTTGTAAAGAGGACCTGCTTACACAACTAACTATATCTCTCATTTAATCATTCATTCATTCATTTATTCTCTCATTTACTCACTCTATGGCTTATGTAACTCTTAACTCCTTTAGTCTCTATCCTCTAATTCTTGTATCCTGTTCCTTAAGAATCTAACGGATATCATCCCCAACATATGGCCTACATCTGGCTTTCCTAAAGATCTTATCCTCAAGAGTTTCCAATGCCATTTTTGAAACCATTTTAGTGTCACCCATTCGAGTTACATGACCTACCTGTCTTAATCTAGGAGAATTAACTCTGATAATAACTTTATGAGTGGAAACATGTTTTCTGAAACATGCTGTTTCCAAGCTGGAATAAACAAATACAAATCAAATGTTTAAATCGACTGCCTCTGTTAGTTCAAAGAGCGGACTAATGTAATTCCAATTTCATTTAAAGCGTATTTAGTTTTCCTATTGACTGCAGATAGGTTGTTTTATCCAATGTCATGTTTTATGAGATGGCATTTTAGTGTTTCTCTTCCAGTTTATATTTAAAATATTGTTTGTTTTTTATCAGATCTAGGTGATGCGGTGAACACATACTTATGCAACATTATATATGTATTTGCTCAGAAATATCATCCCGGCTCTTTGATCTACCAGAAGAGGATATTTTAATACTTTTGTTTATATTTGATTTGTACTTGCATCATAGAATCACATTTAAAAATCAATATTTTGTACAATCAAATTCGAAACGTGTCCTTTAAATTTAGCTCATTTTCGCTAGAGGCTAGATAAATAGAAATATAGACCTACGTAAAACTGGATATCTGGAGTTAAATATGTCTCAGATATGTTCGTCTCCATACTGAACAGATACCATAGTCTTATTTTTTATGTAACTGTTAGGTATCTGAATAGCTTCCAAGAGACCAGGTTCGATCCCCAGTTACACCTGTTAATTTTTCTTTCAGTATGATGTCTGAATCATAATCAACTTCTTCTAATGGGCATAACTAACGAGAACCATCTCCAACTTGGAGCTCTCGATTGTTTTATAGTATATTAGCTAATACCCGGCATGCGCTGCTACGCCTAAATAAATGAAAATTAATGTGATTTTATGTTTAGTTGAATAAGTAAAGGAAAAATAATTATAAATTTATATTTTTTAGATACACCCTTTTTAGATACCCCGGAACAGGCAACTCTTGCCTAAACCAGGAAGTGAAGAAGAGATACACCCTTGCTGATTACCCGGCGTTGCCCGGGAATCTACTTATCCCAAACTTCACATAAATGAGCCAAAATACAATAATTAATGTTTTATATTTAGTTAAATAAGTGAAAGGAAAAATTTATATCGTAATTATTTTTAGATACCCCGTGCTGTTTATCCGGTGTTGTCCGGGAATCTTCTCATCCCGATCTTCTTGGCATAAATGAGCTGAAAGACAAAACTTAATGTACTTCTTATGATTTGTTGAATAAGTAAAATGAAAAATAATTATACATGTATATCGTAATTATTTTATGATTCCCCGTGCTGATTACCCGGTGTTGCCCGGGAATCTACTTATCTCGATCTTCTTGACATAAATGAGCTACAAGACAAAATTCGTTATTGTGAGTTATCCGTAAAAGAATACCCGCTATATGCTGCTATGCTTGCGCAGGAATCTAATATACTTGTCTTGATCTTCTTGGCATTAATGAAAGACAGAAATGGTTATTGTGATTTATCCGTAAGAGATAAACATATGCTGTCGCGGACTTTTTTGTAGAGCTTTTTGAGATATTCAATTCTGTGTACATTAATTTTGTGTATTTGTTATGATTTAGGCAGCGTAAGCCATTTAAGCATCTAAAGAGCTATTTTTGTCACGTTTTCCACTAAAAAGGGCAATTTTTAAGGGTGTAGGAGTTGAGTATCACAACTCTTATAGCCTATGTTCATCCAGGGAATCTCCTGATCATTTTGCAAAAAGCCCATCACAATCGGATCAACGGTATGGTCGCGCATAAAGTACAACAAAACAAACAAACCAACAAAGAAACATTCATTTTTATATATTAGATTACAATACGAGCTTGAGAAATGGTTTTTACAGAAGCGAGGAAATGATTAAAAACCGAGCGATAGCCAGTTTTTTAATTCCCGAGATTCTGAAAACACTTCACAAATTTGTGTTGTACATTATTTTTTGCAAGTTGGTGTTTTCAAAATAATAAATAACATTACAATAATATCTTTGTTGGAAATATTTGCATTCAATATAAAGAACTAACTTACGTTATCAGTCTGGCCAATGTAGGCCTATATACACTAAATGCCGAAAATAATGAGACTATAGCAGGCCGTGACACCAATCAAGCATAAAATGGCGGCAAGTACGAATGTATTGTTTTATATTGTTTCAAATATAGATATAGCAATCAGACCAGAAACAAAAAAGAAATTGAAGCGATCACAAGAATTAGAAGACTACATTCTACTATAGAGTGGTGTCCCAGCAAATAATAGAGCAGCAGTTAGCATAGCAATAATGGTTAAAATGGATTTAAAAAGAGGATACATAGCTGCACATTTATAAATGAAAGAATTCTTCAAATGAGATATAAATTGCAAAGAGGATATTTAACATTATTAGCCGTTTATGCTCCTGAAGAAGGAAAAATTGAACAAACCAATTCATTTTATGAGACTCTTCGAGATCAGTTAGACAGACTTAATAAGCATTATTATACTATTGTTGCAGGAGATTACAATGCACGAGTTGGCTCAAATGGCGAAATAACCATTAATAATATCAATAAAACTAAATATATGGTCACACGTAGAAATTTATTATATAATGGAAATGGACAGCTAATGACAAAGGAGGGAAATTTTGAGGAAGTGGCTGAATTCAAATACCTAGGAACAATAATCACAAATAGGAATGAGATGCACAAAGAAATTAAACATAGGCCTAGGCTCAATTCTGGAAATGCGTGCTATTATGCATTGCAGAGACTCTTGATGTCCCAACTCCTTTCAAAAAACGTTAAACTGAAAATATATAAAACTATTATTCTACCAGTTACATTATATGGGTGCGAAACATGGACTCTTACTTTAAGGGAGGAAAGGAGATTGAAAGTATTTGAGAATAAAGTACTTAGGAACATTTTGGACCAAAGAGAGATGAAGAGACAGGTGAATGGAGAAGACTACATAACAATGAACTACGTGGTCTTTAGAGGAAGCCAGATATAATAAGAACAGTTAAGTCCCGTAGACTGCGATAGGCAGGACATGTTGCCCGTATGGGGAATGAAATACTTGCATGGAAGCTTCTTGTAGGAAAGCCAGAGGGAAGACGCCCAGTTGGTAGACCAAGAATGAGGTGGGAAAATAACATTAACTATGATTTGAGGGAAGTAGATTATACAGGGAATGATTGGAAAACATTAGCTCAGGATAGGGATGTATGGAGAGCGTATGTCCGTGCGGCCATGAACCTACGGGTTCGATAGTGCCAGTGAGTAAGTAAGTAATAGTGCAATTTAAGTTAAAGGACTTTGCATCATTTAATGAACTAAAAATAACCAACACTTTTTTTTTCCGACATAAAGAAATCCATAAAATGATATGGAGCTCCAGAAGTTATAGATCCATTATAGACTACATTTTAACAAACAATAAATTATCATCTTTAGTAAAAAAACACTAGAATCTTTAGATTATATGACGCTTCATCAGATCACTTTTTACTAATTTCCACCACAGAAATGGAATAGACCTCCCAAAAGACCTAAACGCCAAGAAGAAACATTTCGAGTACTGATAATGGAAGACCCTTCCGGGAAATTCTCGTATAAGACTTGAAAGCATAATAATAGTCCCTTCGATTGGTTGCTGGCCAAAGGAAGGCAAGACCAGTGATGGGGCTGCCATCTTATAGCCTCTGATCAGGCTTTTCTGGAGAAGAAAAGAAAATAAAGGAAAGAAGAAATGGAAGAAAGGAAAGACTCCCTAGCCCTCGGATGCCCTAATAGCGTCTGGGTCGAAAAAAACAAGAGTTAACCAAGAGAGGTTAGATAGTAAAGTTAAGAGTGCAAAACACAAGTAAGTGGAAGAAATGTTTTGCTCAGCTTGGTACTCTTTACCGTTAGAAGCTGAGTCGACCCCAGGGCTATGGTCCGCCAGAAGGGTTGTGATTTTAAAAATCCTGAATTACCTCGACTCGAACCCTCAACCTTCCCGTTTGTAGCGTACTGCCTTAACCAACTGCTCTACGGCGTGCCCCCTTTCAAGAGTTACTAATTAAATTAAAATATATTTCCGTGATATTCGTCTATAAGTATGTTAGATAATTTCTGATCACATCGAGTCGTTGCGGAGGTTGACATTGGGACAATATATATGAGCTTTATAAGTACAATTCCACCATAAGCATTGAAACAGGACCGCAGATACGCTCGTACGCCTGTTTCATTTATTAGCGGGACTTGGCCCCACAACTGAATTACTTGTATTTCAAACTACAGTAATACTTGTTCAAAGCGGAATCGCATGGGACCAATATGATTTTCCACATTATACAACATTCCGCATTATAAAAAATATTAACCAACCTTAGATTATAAAGCATCGTATATGTACCTTGGATTAATTGTAGTTCCGCTGCCGTTGGAAAGTGAGGTGTAGTATGTACAAGCGATTTCGACGGTAACGCGCGAAAAACCAGTCCCGTTTCGTCAGCGTTAAAAATGTCTCTTAGGCGCTTTTCCTGAAATTAAAGTATACAGTTTCGGTTTCCGCTCACTAAGTACCCTTTCGTCCACATCCATATATCTTTATGGTCCAGACAATATGGGCTGAAACTAAATGTAAACAAAACGCAAGCAATAATTATCGGACATCCAAGGCTATTACACTTCATAAACAATGGCAATATGCCGGCTGTTATATTAGATAATGAACAAATTCCTTATACCGAGGTCGTTAAAAACTTGGGATTTTACTTAGATTCTAATTTAAAATGGCATGAGCAAGTAAAACAAACATCTAAAAGGATCTTCTCCATAATGCATTCCCTAAAGCGACTTAAACATTTTCTTCCTACAACTCTTAAAAGAATTTTAATCCAAACTTTAGTGATGCCGCATTTTGACTACTGTGACGTTCTACTAACTGACATAAGTGACGGATTGTCGGACAAACTGCAGTGTGTCCATAATATGTGTATCAGATTCATATTTAATGTTCGAAAATACGATCACATTTCTCCATTATTCCACGAATTGTCATGGCTACATCTAAAAGAGAGAAATGCAAATCGCACTGTCTAATTCTCCTATTTAAGATCCTACATACCGCGATTCCCAATTATTTATCATCCCGTTTCCAGTATCTATCCTCAAACCATAACTTAAACACAAGATCACAACATAGTCTCCTTACTTAATATACCGCAACATAGGACATCACATCACTCCATGTCATATACCATCTCCACTTCTCGCAACTGGAATTCCCTACCACAAGAAATAAGGGGCTGCCAGACATTGGCATCTTTTAAAAGAAATCTAAATTTATATTTGCTCTAAACTCGACTTCATTATTATCCAGTGTAAGATATATATATATATATATATATATATATATTAATTGGTGTTTCCCGTATAATGTATCATATTTATAGTATTATTATTATTATTATTATTATCATCGTATCATTATTGTTATTACCCTATAAAATGTTGTTTGTACATGACATTTACATTGCTACATTTATTGTATCTTTAACTGTTTATAATTAGTATAGTAAAGTGATCCCACTACAGGCCTCAAGAGGCCCTTGGGGTAGTAGGAGGTTAAGGCTCCCACTTTTTCTTGACAATCGGCACTTGATGTCAGCCGGGTTGTCAGCCCTGCGTGACGGCCGCCTTTACCCCAGAACGAGCGTCTGGTACTCATTTCAGTTAGAGGCTGAGTCGACCCCAGGGCCATAGTGCCGCCAGAAGCTTTGGGTCAGTTTAAAAATCCTGACCCCACCGGGACTCGAACCCTCGACCTTCCGGCTTGTAGCGCAGTGCCTTAACCACTACGCTACGGCGTGCCCCATAATTAGTATAGTGTATACCTATATTTGTCAAATATTTATTTGTATTTGTGCTGGTTGAGTGGAAGAGAGGGCCTTATGGCCTTAACTCTGCCAGAATAAATAAAGTATTATTATTATTATTATTATTATTATTATTATTATTATTATTATTATTATTATTATTGATTCCCCACAAATTTCATTCCACACTACATTGTGATGTCTTTAAAACTGTCCATAACCAACCTGAAGATGCCTTGAAATCGTTATTCCCTAGGGATATAGCAACAGCTAGAGCTTGACTTTGGAGCATCGGTCCGGAAATTTTGAGATTTTTTGTTCATGGACTTGTATAACACACCTCGTTGATTTCTTCATATTTATTATTATTATTTTTTTCATTTAACCATTACCTTGCATCCATTCAGTCGTTATTTTTTCATTGTGTTTTAAAATCTCACAAACTTGGGTTTTCCACATCTAAATGTAGTCATTATTTCGCGTATTGAGAGTTTGTTTTTCTTTATCTTTAATCACTCTCATTTTTCGTTTAATGATAATGATACATACGATTTAGCCATCTTTATTCCGTAAATTGAGAACGCTACCTGTAGAATATACGTACACAATCTGTCTCAGATCTTAAACTAATTTAAGATTTTACAGTGCACTGGTTATTTGTAAGACAGATGTGACACGCCTAATATTTGTTAAACGAACCTGTATTTCGCAAAACGGGTATGCAGTGAGGCCGAAAGAAATTTCCAGATGAAGGTAGGAACTCTACCCGGCGTGCGCTGCAGGAATCATCACTTATTGTTAATTCGCCTAACGGGAATTCAATGTGGAAACTAATATTTATCTCCCTCTCCCTCTCTCTCTCTCTCTCTCTCTCTCTCTCTCTCTCTCTCTCTCTCTCTCTCTCTCTCTTTCCGCGTTGTAAACTTTTTAAATGAATTGTGTAGAAATATCCTTCCGTTTCCGCGTTGGACGGATTCCGTTTTATACAAAATAAATAAACGTAAAATTACTATTATTTTGCCGGGACCAATAAATTTGTTCACATTGGACATATTTCCGCATTATTCACGTTCCGGATTAAACAAGTTTTACTGTATAAATTCTAAAGTTACCTTACCTTTAGTGAACATCTTAACATGAAGTTGTGTTTATTTTTGCCCCTCGTTGTGGAGACATTTAAAGTTGGGTTTCTCGGTGAGATATCCGAAGTTGAAGATTTGTGATATAACTTAAATCACTTTAAATCTGCCACGGCACTAATAACTCTCTTCAGGGGAATGAGGAAATGTTTCTTACACAAATAACAACACTTTATTAACAGTTGAACGATAAGTTAGTTTATTTAAAACTCTCACTTTGGTCAAGATGAATCTTGTAATTTAAAAGTTCCAAAAGATTCCGGCTTAGGTTGATATTTTTCACTTCTAGAAGATTACCATTTTATGTATTTAATGGATGACGAATGCTAACGGTCAATCCAGTCATTATTATTCATTATTTTCACTTAGAAACTGTTTTTCACCAAGATGGATGACTATTATATCACTATATAATCTTTCATACTTTTAACACTATTTCTTTCAACCAACATCAATAAAATAAACAATTTTTCCTTATTCTTTAAGGAGCAGTCGCCGAACATGACCGACCATCTTCAAGTATTGTAGCCATCTTTTTATTTCAGTTATAATCTCTATGGTCTGATTGGTCCAACAGAAAAGGAAGGAGTATTCTCAAGTTAACTTCTATCCAATTCCACCAATCCCATTTATTTCTTCATAAAAATTATCAATTTGAATATTTGAAGTATTTTACATACTGCATCAGTTATAAAAACATCTAACTGTATTAACAGTTTATATTGACCAGTTATTTTTTTTTTATACTTATAAAAAAATTTGAATTCTATAAATCAATCTGATGTCCATTCTTCATATAAATAAATATAATTATAAACAAAACAAAAACCCTTATTATTTTTCTATGGGGATAAATATCCGGTTTTAAATTGCCCCTGATTTATTTTAATCTTAGCTACAACTAAGTGTGAGGCTAAATTAAAATAAATCACTTTCCCCAAATATCAAGTTTCTTTCTATACAAGATTCATCTGTATTAGAATCAATACAATGTAATACATCACAATTATAATAAATACATGTTACATAATGAAATAGAAGTATTAATTTTACAAAATTTACATACAATATTTTAAATACACTTTGAACTATTTGAAGTCACCAGCTACAACTAATTAATAGGAGTCTGAAATGGTTTCAACAGTTCTTTGGAATATTTTCCAATTTCTTTTCTAGTGTCTATTTCTCTTAGCTCATATGTGGTATCATTAAAATTTTTAAATATTTCATAGGGACCTTTATACAATAGGTTCATCCTATGATATTGTTTCTTTAAAGCATTGGATAATGAAATATCCCTTATGAGAACTTTGTCTCCAACTTTGGGATTCCACTTCCTTTTATGTCTTTTAACCTTATTGTTGCGCTTTTCTGCGCGACATTCTAACCTTTCAATAACTCTTTTACATATTTCCTCGGCTGTCTCCGGGATTTGACTTTTATCAATGATAGGTAATGGTAAATTAGCAATTAACCTGTCAGGTTGTTTACCTGTCATTAGGAATATGGGTGCTTCCCCAGTATTGACATTAATTGAATGATTCATAACATTCTCTATGACGCTGATATGTTTAAACCAGTCAGAATGTTTATGATGGGTCAAAATTCTTAAACTTGTAGTAATTTCCCTATTAACTCTCTCACAGGGATTACTTTTTGGGTGATATTTACTACAATGGTACAATTTAATTCCTATCGCAGTAAGTTTATCTTTAAACTTAGGACTTGAGAACACTGAAGCATTATCACTAAGTAGTGCATCAATAGGTCCATAATTAGGTAAATAATTCTCTCTCACAATTTTACCTAGGCAAGCTCTGCTATTTACACTTCTTAATGGATATATTTTTACAAATTTGGAGAATACATCAGATAATACAAGAATATGCTTGTAACCAAATTGTGTTAGTAGGCATTTCTCCATGAGTATCCATTACTACTAAGCTATTTACTTTGTTCCTTAATATGTTTTGTGGAACTATATCATATTTTACGTTCATACATTTGGCTTTTTGACAAGTTATGCATGAAGAAGTAAACTTTCTCAACTTTTTATCTAAATGTTTAACATAAAAAAATTCACTTATGTTGAGAGCTAATTTTTCACAACCTGCATGATTTAAGCCGACATGGAAAGATCTAAATAGTGGAACTTCCATATTATTAGGAATTATAACTTTCCATTTTTTTACATTTCTCCCATGTAATTTGTAAAGAATGTCATCCTTTATACCGATTTTCTTATTACAATCAATTCCATTTTTGTCATCATTATTTATATCTCTCGCACTATACTTCAATCGTTGTAACTCTATATCAGATTTTTGATGCTCAACAATGTTTTTCATCAACAATGAAAATTCTTTGTCTCTATACAGTTTTTTACATTAAACATTACTACTTCGTGTTTAGGAGTATGTACAGTTTCAGGTATTTTCCCAACACTTTTCAATCTAGACAGGAGGTCAGCAAACACATTCTGTTCTCCTTCTATGTGTTTTATTTCAATATCATAGGAAATAATTTCCATGATCATCCTACTCAGTTTATTATTGGATAATCTACATTTACTTATAAAACTTAGTGAAATGTGGTCACTATGAACAATAACTTTGTTTTTATAAACATAAATTCTAAATTTATTTAGAGCATAAAATATTGCTGTAAGCTCCAACTCTGAAACAGTGTAATTTCCTTCAATGATGGTAGTCGAGCGAGAAGCTGTCGACACAACATACTGTTGCCCATCATCGTCAACATATATAGTACAATGTCTTTTAACATCATCAGATAGTACAATATCTAGGGCTCTAAGAAGCGCACTTCCGCTATTTCTTAGACCGAATGCACACCTGGTAAATTCATATACTTTTCCATTATGTATAAAAGCTGTATAGGGCCGAACTTTGGGGTCTAGTTCTATCTGCCAAAATGAAGAAGTTAAATCAATAGAACTAATAAATCTACCTGTTTTCATATTTGCTATAGATGCTTCAATTGTCTCGGGCCTATAATTATCCCGGACAGTGAAAGAATTTGTCCTACGACTGTCTAAACACAGGCGAATTTTGCCATTAGGTTTTAAACACCCAGCAAATATGGTTGGCGTAAGGAGAATCAGATTTCTGTATTATTCCTTGCATTAACATGTCATCTATCATTTGATCTGCCTGCTCTCTGATAGCAATAGGGATGGGTCTACTTTTAATATTTATAGGTGGATGTTCCATCACTTTAAAGGAATATTTAAAACAGTTGCACAATCCCGGCTTCGAAGAAAAAGAACTCTTATTTTTCATTAAGATGTCATACAACATGCCTTTCTGTTCATTGTTTATGCCATGAGTGTCTTTAACTTTTTCCTTTATCATTTCACAGATGTCTTTTTCAAGTTCGTCACTCACACAATATAATAGAGGAATTTCATCATACTCAGTATTGCAAGAGACACATTCTAAATCACAACATTTACATGCGACATAATCGTCAGCACAACCATTTTCATTATTAAGGCTATCTTCGCCCTCGACACTTTTGTCGGAAGTACAATTAACTGCAATATTATCTTGCATTTGGCATCCACGGCCATTCACCAATTCCCTCTCCTCATGAACAACAATATTCTCTATAAAAATGTGTTCTTCAGCAATGTCACTCTCCTTCTTACTTAAATTCTTGTTCTCCTCATATTCATTATCAAATGGGATGACGACTCTCACATTATCTTCATTATACAAGGAAATATTCTTACACTCAAAATTTATTATGGCATTATATTGCTCAAACAGGTCGCAGCCTATTAACATATCACAAGACAAGTATGGAGAAATTAAACATATCGCACTGAAGTAATATCCTCCGATATATAAATCTAGAAGGCACTGAAGCTTAATTTGGCAGTTTCTTCTTGCCTATCGCAAGAGTACAATACACTCCACATATTCTTACAGTCATTATCTTATTCCCTTTGTTGACTAAGAAATTATAAATTTCTGATCTATTGTTGTGTTTGAGCAGCCACTATCCGCTATGCAAGTAACATCATTGTTAAAAATATTTACTTTAATTTTGGGTGGTCGTCCTATGACATTTAATTCTTTATTAGTAACAGGCATAGCATCCTGATTCTTATAAATATTCAAATGATTATTCAATATTATGCTATCTCGCTGTCTTGAGGTACATAACTTACTATCTCTCTCATATTTGCTGGTACAATTTCTAAATTTTGAAACCTATCAAAGCATCTATTTTGGACCCCTAAGTTCATAACGATTGAGGTACATTGCGGAGTCTTTAATGTACCTTCTATGCGTTTAAGCATGAGGTATCCTGTGATTTACTTCGTGGTCATTTTCATTACTAGGTATATCTTGACTTTGGTTGTGAATAGTTACAGAGTCTATTCTATTTTGCTCTGTCCTATCACTAGTTTCATTAATTTGACAATTTTGTTGTCGTTGGAAATACCCTTTATTTTCATTACCATAGGCATTCCTTCTTCTTTTACCTCTACAGGGAGAAGTCCAATACCTATTTCTATTTTCTCCTACTCTGTTAACATCCATATAATTAATTTGTCTGTCATTCCTATTTTCATTACGTTTGAACCATCCATTCTGGTTATTGTTACTATAATTATTAGTCATCCTATTTTTATTTGGGCTGTTTCTATTTTGAACAAACCTATTATTATTGTTGCCCTGTTTGAAACTTCTTTCTCTATTCTCATTATGATATTCATCATTTCTTTTAGTTACAAAATTACCTTTCTTATTATAGGGCTCTGCCCCTTCCCCAAATAAATTTCTTTTACTACATTTATCTACTTCTCTTTTATTCTCTAGTAGAGCTAACAACTCTAACATTTCAGAAACATTTTGTGGTCTGGCTACTATCAAATGATATCTAATCTCATCTGGGAAGTGATGCGATAACATAGAAATTAAAGTTCTCTCATCTATTGGAGGCTGTAACAATGATGCCATTTTTGCCTTCTCCAAGAAATAATTAAGATAACCTTGTTTACCATCGTTGGAGAATTTTCCACTAGTTAGGTCTAACCTTAGTTTGTTTTGTCTTTCTGGTCCCCAGTAGTAACCTAAGAAAGCATTTTTAAATGTTTGATAAGTCATTGAATCATGGCAAGCTATCTTAAACCAAGACTCTGCATTGTCTTTTAAACTTTTTCTTATGAAGAACATTCTGAACTTGTCTTCTATTCCTTTGATTTCGAAGTATTCTTCAATTTCCCTAATGAAATCAGTAGGGCTTTGGCCTACAGTATCACCAAAATTAGGTAAGTTAATTTCCCCTAAAAGATTAGCAGGAATTTTACATACATTTTTACTACTACTACTAGAAGGAGGATCATTATTAACATTACTAGAATGTCCTGACATAACCTCAATCTCCTTTTCACTAGTTTTTGACACATATTTGTTTTCAAGTTCAACAATCTTAGTTATCCATCCTTCAACTTGTTCTTTTATATAATAATTACTTCATTTGTTATCTTTGATTGAAGTTCTTCATTACCTAAGATAACACTTTCTTCGGAAATTTTTAGTCTATCTTCGACTTTAGTTCCTAATTCTTCGATTTTATCTTGGCAACTTTGCCTTACCTCAATCAAAGATATTTCTATTTGATTATGTGTTTCATCAATCTTTTCATTACATTTTTCTACCTCATTTTTACAAATATCTATTTTCTTTTCACAGTCTTTAGCTACATTTACTATTCTCTGTTCCAGTTTAGAATTGTCTTGTTTGCATTCTAACCTAATGCTTTCTAACTTTTGATCTAGTTTTAAGTTATTTTCTTTAATTTCTTTACTAAGATTGGAAATATTTGCATCAATTTTATTGCTAAGGTTAGTTACATTAGCTTCTAATTTACTACTGAGAATTGAATTGTCATTCCTAATTTCCTTTAATTCTGCACTATTCTTTTCCAGTTTATTATTAATATCAGAAATGTTTTATTATTAACAATGTTACCCAAGAAGGTGTATCATTAGTTTGATTATTTTCATTGTTACACAAAATTAAATTTTCTTGGCCTTCACTAATTTCTTCTTCATCAATATTAACAGTTTTACAAGTTATATTTTCGTTATTGGCCATTGTTGGGTATTTTAATATTTTCTTATTTCTTAAAAGCATTAATTGTTATTATCACTAATTCACTTTTCACATATAAATTTTAACTGTACTCACTTTTGAAGATTTTTATTACTTTCCTCATTCTCGTGGTCCTTGGTTCGATTCAGGTTTACAGGTCCCTGGTTCGATTCCCATTCGAGCCCTCGTTGATGCGCCATTTGCAGCTGTGTTTAATTTTTGCCCCTCGTTGTGGAGACATTTAAAGTTGGGTTTCTCGGTGAGATATCCGAAGTTGAAGATTTGTGATATAACTTAAATCACTTTAAATCTGCCACGGCACTAATAACTCTCTTCAGGGGAATGAGGAAATGTTTCTTACACAAATAACAACACTTTATTAACAGTTGAACGATAAGTTAGTTTATTTAAAACTCTCACTTTGGTCAAGATGAATCTTGTAATTTAAAAGTTCCAAAAGATTCCGGCTTAGGTTGATATTTTTCACTTCTAGAAGATTACCATTTTATGTATTTAATGGATGACGAATGCTAACGGTCAATCCAGTCATTATTATTCATTATTTTCACTTAGAAACTGTTTTTCACCAAGATGGATGACTATTATATCACTATATAATCTTTCATACTTTTAACACTATTTCTTTCAACCAACATCAATAAAATAAACAATTATTTCCTTATTCTTTAAGGAGCAGTCGCCGAACATGACCGACCATCTTCAAGTATTGTAGCCATCTTTTTATTTCAGTTATAATCTCTATGGTCTGATTGGTCCAACAGAAAAGGAAGGAGTATTCTCAAGTTAACTTCTATCCAATTCCACCAATCCCATTTATTTCTTCATAAAAATTATCAATTTGAATATTTGAAGTATTTTACATACTGCATCAGTTATAAAAACATCTAACTGTATTAACAGTTTATATTGACCAGTTATTTTTTTTTTATACTTATAAAAAAATTTGAATTCTATAAATCAATCTGATGTCCATTCTTCATATAAATAAATATAATTATAAACAAAACAAAAACCCTTATTATTTTTCTATGGGGATAAATATCCGGTTTTAAACAATATAGCTACTTGTTTCAGGGAACCAAAAATATTTACGTATCTTAATGAAACTGTTTCTAAAATTAAATCTTTAGAATAAAATCCTGCCAAAAAAGGTTTACCACATAATGCAAAATTAGAAATTATTAAACAAGATGAGGTTAAAGTCATTTGAGAAGACTATTTAACTCATGCCCCAAATGGGAGTCAATGACCAATCACGTTTCAATGATTTCTGTTTTACAACCAATCAGAGTCGTGTTTCACCAAATATTTATCAGTGTTATAATTACCATATTAAAGAAAGCTCCTCCTTACAATACTGCGTTCATTTGGCAATAAATAGTATGATCTGGTTGCAGTGATAAACAAAAGAAGCAGTAGAAGCGTACCTATCGTTTCTCATTTGTTTTCAAACATCGCCGTTTACATTAAATATATAAATATTTTAAAATAACTATAGTTAAATAATGATTTGTGAGTAATCAGCTTAATTTTATTCGTTAAATAGTCCTAACAAATGCCACTCTTGATTTCCAAATTCTCTAGATAAATTCACTCCTCACTTCGTGAGTCGTGAATTTATCGATAATTTGGAAATCACTCGTGGCATTACTTATGATAAATTCCCTATAAAACGAATAAATTGATAATGATTTAGAGTATAACTAGAATTATGCAAATATTTGACATAGTTGGTGTCGTTTAATAATTATAAGGTTTGCATCATAATTTGGAAATATGAATTGGTACCTAACAGGAAAATTGCGTTTGCTTAATGATATCCTGTTTGAAAGTAATCATGACAGACAATAATGTGGTGAAAAAAATTAACATGAAGACGGTGTTCTAACTTCTAATAAGATCAAAAATGGATGAGGAGTAATGTTAGGTTACTGGGTTTCACAACATTACAAAATTATTGTAAATTGTTACAGAATTAGTGGTTTAAACCAGTTGTTCTAATCTTTTCTAAATCGTGACATACAAATGGTATTTTAAGATTTATTCGAAGCTATGGAAATTATTTTTTTAATTCTTATAGAATACTAAGATGTTAATAGTAATTTTCCCTTTAATTGTTTTAATCCCCCTATGTTTTAAAATGTTCCTATGATATATGTGTAATTATTATAATATTCATAAAGGTTCCGGTTGGCCTCAAATTTCAACACCAAGATAAAAAACTTTTTAGAAGTTAGACGATTTTTTTTCTATTTAAAATTACACTGTGCTACAAGACGGAAAGTCGAAGGTTCAAGTTCCGGCAGGGTCAGTATTTTTAAACTGACCCGAACCTTCTGGCGGCATCATGGCCCTGGGGTCGACTCAGCCTCTAATGGAAATGAGTACCAGACGCTTGTTCGGGGGCAAAGGCGGCCGTCACGCACGGCTGACAACCCGGCTGATATCAAGTGCCGATTGTCCAGAAAAAGTGGGAGCCTTAACCTTCTACTATCCCAAATATCTCCTGAGGCCTGTAGTGGGAATACTTTATTAAAATTATATAGATTGCATAAAGTTCTTGCAATACAATTTATTTTCACCATCTTTGTACCCCAGATTTAAATTATGACAGCCAAATCTAACTAAACAACATATTTTTTAACACTCCACCTTCATAGCGCGACAGGCCTGGAAGGCTCTTGATCAACTTGGAAGGCTCACATCTGCTTAATATTAATGCAGCCAGTATGGGGTATGGCGTCTCCCAGCTGTTATAGCTAGTTTTCTCAACTTGGGGCTGCTACTTATTGTAGCTACACAAATTCGGACGATTCTGGGTGGCCGATGGTCCCATACTGGCCGAAATTCCAAGAGAAAATTTCTTCCATCAGGGGCCTCGAACAATTGCGAGTCCTGTGGCTCTGCACTGAGGCACAATGCATTAAACTGCTCGTCTACAGCGCGGGATCTTTTCAGCACTATTTTTTTTTAAATTAGGGCCTATATTTTTATCATCAATCAAAAGAGAATAGTAAGAACATTACGTGGGGGACTTTTCTTTTTCTAGTACTGTAACTGAACAAAATATACTTTGTCCAACGTAAGGGAAGAATGAAACACAATAAATTTTTTAAATTCCTATTTGTTTTATCGCTTTTCTCGCGCATTTTGTTTTGCTTTTGTTGTATATATGTGAGAAAAAAGAAAATGTACACTCTATAAATATTTACAATCAATAGAGAGTTTAATGCTCAAAAAGTTACATAGGCCTATATGTGTCATTTGAGATTTTAATCTGCAACAATACAAAATATTGAGTCATTAGTTTAATTTATTGTAAGCACTAGCTAATACCCGGCGTGCGCTGCTACGCCTAAATAAATTAAATGTTGAGCGTTAATTAATTATATGGTATACACTTCGACGAACCAAATATGGCGGTTGCTAGAGTAAATTTTTAATTTCAGGTACTTCTAACGGTCGGATTTCGCTGGTTTTTTTTATGATATACACCTCGGTTTATTTTAATACGATATTTCGAATTTTGTTGTGAAACATAGAAAATTGCGACTGCTAGAGCGACTTTTAAATTTTCGTTTCAGATGAACTCCTACACCCAATGATTTTAGAACAAAATAGATAACGGCTAAACACTCGCCCCATCTGAAATCCTGTATATGCAAATTTTTACGAAGATAGGTTGAACGGTTTAGAAGTCTGTGGAGAACAAACAGGCATACATTCGTTTATATTTATATATGTTATAATTAAATGTTTAACATTGAGCAATGCAAGCTTAATATGGTATGATAAGAAAAATAAATGCCTGGACGGGATTCGAACCCGGATCTCAGAGATCCGGGTTCGAATCCCGTTCAGGCATTTATTTTTCTTATACCATATATATATAGATCTTTTCATGTCATAATTGCCTTCATTGCCAAATGTCAAAAATATATTTATGATATCTATATATACAAGCGTTACTGCTATAAAGTAAATATTCTCTTTAATAATTTGCTTAACTGTTACGTTAGCCGCTAGATGGCAGTTGAAAGATATTTCCTCTACCTCTTGTGTGAATTGAGAATACTACATGTATAAGAAAATTGTATGTTTGTCTTGGAATTCTTGGGTAGCTCAGTTGGTTAGACCGCTAAAGGTACAGACTTTAGAGACTCGAGTTCAAATCCCGACTCAAGCATTCTTTTTTCTTTTCATATTATATATATATATATATATATATATATATATATATATATATATATAGGAAAACAATATAACAATAGGAAAACAAATGAGTAGAAATTACATAGTAGTGTACAATAATAACTTAAGAGTTTTACATGATCTTGTTTCCTTTGCGGTCCGGAACATTTAAATAACAGGTAGAAAATTGGACTTCGATTCATACAGATAGGAAAAAAATAGAGGCAGCATAGTTGAGATTAAGGCCAACGGCAGGCTACACTCTTATGGACCAGAAAAGAAGTTCTGAGATAAGATATCAATTAAATATTTTTTAATTGACGGATTAAATTGACAAAGACCAAATTGGCACGAACAACTATTAAGAATGCCAGATGATAGACCTTCTAAAATGATTTTAAACTACAGACCACAGGATCTAGAAGTCAAGGAAGACCATTTGTTAGATGGAAAGACTAAATCTCTTGAAGTCGAAACGCGCCAGAGGGCCTAAACCTTGATGTTGATGATGATGTAAGATAAATTATTGTTTCGCCAATTTAAGGTTAGGGACATAACATTTCTTAATTGTGGAGACAATTGAATTAGACCATGATGGTTTTGTTAGAATTGGCACTTAATATCAGCAATAAGATATATTAAAATATATAGGCCTACCTGTTGGCAGGTGTCGTCGTCCTCAACTGTGTTAAAATATTGTATTTAAAATATTATCTGGAAGCCTTTCGGAAGTTAACTTCCATCATCAGCAGGATGAGTGTCTGCTACTAGTTGTTCTTTACGACGTTGTATATTTGAAGTATCATTAGTAGCAACTAACACTTCAAGTCTACAACATCGTAATCAACGACTAGTAGCAAACACTCATCCTGCTGTTGATAGAAGTTAACTTCCGAAAGGTCTCCATATAATATTTTAAATACAAAATTTTAAGGCAATTGAGGACGACGGCAATTGCCAACAGGTATATATTTTCATTTTTGTCTTATGACTATTCGTCTCAAGGGAATCTGATATGAATTTCATTAGTATTGATACTATCAGGAAGTCCCAGACAGTAAAACTGACATTACTTCAATGGCTGATTAATTTATGGACTCCTATTTAAAGGGACTATATAAACATAATAACATTCAGAAAGAAAGAAATAAAAGAACACAAAATGCTAAGAAATGTAATTTTTCAATAAATAAAGTATTTAAATTAAAAATATCAGGCACGTGAAACAAAAACCAGTTAATATAAAACACTACCTAATACCCGGCATGCGCAACTACGCCTAAAAAAATGAAAATGAATGTGTCCTTATGTTTAGTTGAATAAGTGAGATAAAAAATGATTATAAATTTATATCGTAATTATTTTAAGATACCTCGTGCTGATTACCCGGTGTTGCCCGGGAATCCCGATCTTCTTCGCATAAATGAGTTGAAAGACAAAATTCGTTATAGTGAGCTATCTGTAAAAGAATGCCCGCCGTGCGCTGGTACGCTTACCCGGGAATCTACTTATCCCGATCTTCTTGGCATCAAAGAAAGAAAAAAAAATGGTTATTGTGAGTTATCCGTAAAAGATAAAACATATGCTGTCGCGGAATTTTTTGTAGACATTTTTTGGATATGTAAATGTCTCCTGGTCACGTTACGAGCGTTACGCAGGACAAGTCTATGGATATATGTTGGACGCCCATTTACTAGATGGGAGGATTCATTAAATCCCACTTGATGTGAAAACAGGTTAAAAGGCCTAATTTCATGAAGCAGAAGAAGAAGAGAGATTTTTTGGATATTCAATTCTGTGTATATTGATTTTGTGTATTTTTTATGGTTTAGCCAGCGTAAGCCATTTAAGCGTCCAAAAAGCTACATTTTTCTAATTTTTTTTACAAAGGGCGATTTTAAGGGTGAAGAAGTTGAGTATTACAACTCTCTTATAGCCTATAATCATGTCGGGAATCTCCTGAACATTTTACAAAAAGCCCCATCACAATTGGATCAACGGTATGGCAGCGCATAAAATACAAACAAACAAACAAACAAACATGCATTTTTTATATATTAGAGTAGTTAATATCTGGCGTGAGTTGCCACGCCTAAGAGTCAGTTTCACCAACAGAGGGAACTGTATTAAGCCAGTTTTCCTCATGTATAATGCATAGCTTAAACTGGCGTAATATAGTTACCTCTTTTGATGAAACTGGCCCTAAATAAATTAAATATTAAAGGTTAATTAAATTGTATGGATACGCTGAGAAGAACCAAACATGTTAATTTTTAATTTCGGATTTCAGGCAAACCTCCACTTCTAATTGTCATATTTCGCTTATTTTTGGATAATACCTACCTCGGTTTATTTTATAGGACATACTGAGTTTCGTTGTGAAACATCGAAAATTGTGACCACTAGAATGATTTTTAAATTTTCACTTCAGGTGAACTCCTACAGTTTTTTAGAGGGTTCAGTTGTGAATCTAAACCATTCATGGACCCACCCAAACACAACATTTCATCAGAATAGGTCCTGTCGTTTAGGCAGTTTCAGATTTCAGGTATATCTCCACTTCTTGTTGTGGAATTTCGTTCAGTTTTTGATGATAGCTACCTTGGTTTATTTTTATTTTTGTTTTGTATTGAGTTTCGTTGTGAAACATTGAAAAATGTGACAGCTAGAGCTATTTTTAAATTTTCACTTCTGGTGAATTCCTTACCATAATATTTGTAGAGGGTCCAATTGTGAATCTAGACCATCGAGGGACCCAATCAGACATACACAAAAAATTAATCAAAATCGGTTGAGGAGTAGAATGACAAACACACGTACAGACGAATTTATACATATATATATATATATATATGTGTGTGTGTGTGTGTGTGTGTGTGCGCGTGCGTGCGTGTGTTTGTGTGATCTACTTACTTTTTTTTTACTTTTGAGGGCCTCTCCACTATTCAGCGGTTCGCCATTCTTGCCAATCACGCCATTCATCCTCCTCCCGACCTCGGTCGTTCATCAATCTATGGATTTCTCCTCTCCAAGTTTTTCTTGGCCTGCCCCGTTTCCTTCTACCAGAAGGTGACCATTCCAAAAGAGTTTTGGGCCACCTATCATCCTCCATTCTCCTGACATGGCCATACCACTGAACAGCTCGTCTTTCGATCCTTTCCACCACTGTCTCCTCCATATCCATCATCTGCCTCACTTCATTTCTTCTTGTTTCCAACCTGGACACCCTGGCACTGCGTCTTATTCCATCCATCTCCACTGCCAAGATCTTAGTTTTTTGTCCCTCTACCAAAGTCCATCCCTCAGCACCATAAGTCATTATGCTTTCCACAACAGACTTCAAAATCTTCTTCTTCGTGTGGTTTGACATGGTCCTACTCCACAGTACTCCATTCAACATTTTTATAGCTCTTCGTGCTTGTACTAACCTGCTATCTACTTCAGCTTTACGACTCCCTGATTCATCAATAAGTGATCCCAAATATTTAAATTTTTTAACACCTCTAATAATTCCTTGGGATAGGGATATATCTCGTCCGCTTCCTCCTACTACAAGATATTCAGTTTTTTCCATATTTACTCTTAATCCTCCTATTTCAAAAGCATTAAGAAGTTTTCTCATCATGTATTTCACATCGTCACGACTCTTGTGTGATCTAAATTAATTAAAACAGAGACATTTATGTGATTATGGACGTGTTTCAACTTAGGAATTTTAGATAAAGGAACCTAGTTAAACGAAACATCCTGAAATTAATCTATCGATGGTTGGAGTCGTTTAGATGTGTTACACATAATCCAGCATTAAATAAATTAAATGTATAGAATGGAATGAGGTAACATTAGACCTTATTTAGAGATTGCAGCAAACCCAACTGATAAAATTTAGCCAACCGTATTTTGAACATGTACATTTTAAAAATATAGCTCGATATTTCCTGAAATATTCTGTAAAGGCTAAATTTTATAAATAATATATTTGGTTATTTCTTGTTAATCGTCTAATTTAATCGAATACCTAATTCTAGTCCGAAGCATATCATACTAATCAGTAGGCCCACACCTATTTTAATGGTGGGGCGTAAGTTTTAGAAAATATGCAGATTTATAAATTAGATTAAGTTTTGTCTGAAACACCTTGGATGTGCTTCTTCAAAATTTCTCTCATTTGTCATTAACTGTCCATTTTCATTATATAATGTATATCTATATGTGAACATATATTTGGCTTTATTAATGTTTACTTCCAGTCTCAATTTCTTACTGTTGTTTACATTATAAAACACATTTTCCTTAATAGGTCTATATATCCTTCTGAGTACCTTTCTTTCAAAAACTAGTTAAGAATTGTCACGTTCAGTCAGAACACAGGTATCACTCCTGTAAGTTAACACTGGTGCCATTAGTGTTTTATTTCAAATATTTTGAATTTAAATACTTTTATATATTGAAAAATAATATTTCTTAGCATTTTGTACTCTTTTATTAATTTCTTCCTTGATATTAGTATGTTTATTTAGTGCTATTAAACATGAGTCCATAAATTAATCGGTTAGGAAGTATTGTCAATTTTACTGTTTTGGCACTCGCTGATAGTGTCAATTCTAACTAAACCATCACAGTCTTCTTCAATTAAATTGAGAAGCAGTAGAAAAATTGTCTTAACCTTAAATTGGCGAAACAATAATTTCTGCTGCTTGTTATTTAAATGTTCCGGACCACAAAGAAAACAAGATCATGTAAAAGAAGTTATTATTGTACACTAGCCAATACCCGGCATGTGCTGCTAGATCTAAACGTTGTTATTGTCAAATGTTCTGTGTCTAACACTGAAGTCATTAGCAGTCTTTATCTCCAATACTTTGAGGTCTGTTTTCCAATCATCCCCTGTATAATCTACTTCTCTCTAATGATGTTTGTTATTCTCTCACTTCATTCTTGATCTACCAACTGGGCGCTTTCTATCTGGTTTTCATTATTATTATTATTATTATTATTATTATTATTATTATTATTATTATTATTATTATTATATTATAAACCATCAAAAGTGCAGAGACACACAAGAATGAAAATCTATAAAATTCTCGCTAGACCCATAATCTGTTATGGCAGTGAAGTTTGGACCATCAGAACTCAGGATGATCGTCATATTACAGCCACGGAGATGAAATTTCTGCGACGAACTGCAGGTTATAGCCTTTCTAGACCACCAAAGAAATTCAACAATAGCCAGAGAGTTAAACATCGTACCTATATCTGAATACCTCCAAGAATATAGAAACAATTGGCTAGCACATATTCAGCGCATGGGTCGTCACAGAATACCAAAACAAATTCTTCACTACATTCCTCGAGGCAGAAGATCTGTGGGTCGACCTTTTCGGAGATGGCGGGAGACCGTAACGGGCCACTGGGCCTAATACTTGAAAGGACGATGATGATTATTATATTATCGGCTACAACCCACAGAAATGTTTAATAGGGATATTGAATCTCCTTGTAGATAGGGTAGAACTTACCTACTTTGGTCATGGGGAAACTATATCCTTGCAGTGTAGTTGATAAGCAAGGGAATTGGTTGGATATTCAGTAATGTGTTTCTGCACTGTGCAGTTTGAGTGACAGTATGGTCTGACGTGACTTAGTGTTAATTGTTTAAACAGCAAGGCGAAAAACACTTTATACACTCCACGTCATGTCCTCTCTCCTATTACGGCAGCTTGCACTCTCAGCTGATTGCTAACTATTGTATTAAGCCAGTGACAAATGAATACTGATTTCACTCTTCCCCTTCTCTTAATGCGTGAATCAATCCCCCCTTTCCCATTCCACATAGATATTTATTATTAATATACACTTATCACAAATAAATTAAACATAGGCTCAATTCTGGAAATGCATACTATTATGTATTGCAGGGACTCCTGTCGTCCCAACTCCTTTCAAAAAACGTTAAACTGAAAATATATCTTCTTCTTCTTCTTCTTCCTTCCAAGTATTAGGCCAAGGCCTGTTACGATCCTATAGAAAATTTCAGGGAAATTTTCGTATAAGACTTGAAAGCATAATAATACTCCCTTCGATTGGTTGCTGGCCAAAGGAAGGGAAGACCAGTGATGGGGCTGCCATCTTATAGCCTCTGGTCAGGCTTTTCTGGAGAAGAAAAGAAAATAAAGAAAAGAAGAAATGGAAGAAAGGAAAGACTCCCTAGCCCTCAGATGCCGTAATAGCGTCGGGGTCGGAAAAACAAGAGTTAACCAAGAGAGATTAGATAGTAAAGTTAAGAGTGCAAAACACAAGTAAGTGGAAGAAATGTTTTGCTCAGCTTGGGCACCTTGTGGTCGTCATCCACATATCCCCTAGGTGAGGACCCCTGAGGATACTGAAAATATATAAAATTGTTATTCTACCAGTTACATTATAAGGATGCGAAATATAGACTCTTACTTTAAGGGAGGAAATGAGATTACGGGTATTTCAGAATAAAGTTCTTAGGAAAATTGTTGGAGTTAAGTCTCGTAGACTGAGATGGGCAGGACATGTGTCACGAATGGGGAATGAAAGATGTGCATGGAAGTGTCTTGTAGGAAAACCAGAGGGAAAACGCCCAGTTATTAGACCATGAATGAGGTGGGATTATAATATTAACCGTGATTTGAGGGAACTAGATTATACAGGGAATTATTGAAAAACTCAGAAAAAGGATATATGGAGAGGTTGTGTTCGCGCGGCCATGGACCTACGGGTTCGATAGTGCCAGTGAGTTAGTTAGTGCCGAATGAAAAAGACTACGTACAGTGAGCTACATAGTCCTATAGGAAACCAGATATAATAAGAAGATATGAGTCTCGTAGACTGCGATGGGCAGGACATGTGGCACGAATGAGGGATGAAAGAGGGCAAGAACTAAGATTTCGATGGTGCCAGTGAGTTAGTTACACTTATACAGACAGTTTGAATCTTAAAACGATGAAATGTATCTGTTATAGAACGGTTGCTGACAAATAATAATAATAATAATAATAATAATAATAATAATAATAAACTTTATTTTACATTGCAGAGTTAAAGTTGGTGAATCAAAAAAGCGTATCACCAGTGCTAGTGACCTGTGTTAATTTAAGCCTTTAGCGTATTATAGGGTATGTTTTTTAATATCATATAATTTAAAAACCATTTAATTATTCTATTTCTTATTTTTAATATATATATTTTTTTCAATAATTCTTAAATTAATAATTAAGCTATAGCAATTTCTCTAGGATAATTAGGTTAACATTTATTTATTTGCTTAGAATAGTCCAATTGATTTTATTATTACTAATATTTATTTTTCTCTGCTCCTAATAGTGTGTTAATTCAGTTAAAATTTTCATTATTTGTAAAAGTTGGTACAAATCGCTATCATTATTTAAATCCAAATTAACTGATATCTTAAATTCGACACAATGAAAACATTAACTGCATAACAACTATATAGAGCATTCCATTAATAGTCATCTAGGAAGCTACTTACTTTATTTTACATAATTTAAATTTTATTATATTCTATGTTTTTGTTAGTATTAGCTAGTATTAGATCATATCATCTTTGTATTTTGTTTAGTCTGTATTTTAATATCTTAAAATTGTAATATGTATGTAATTTTTTGTATAATTTTACTATTCGCTGTTTGAGTGGAAGAGAAGGCCTTATGGCCTTAACTCTGCCAGCTAAAATAAAGCATTATTATTATTATTATTATTATTATTATTATTATTATTATTATTATTATTATTCCCACAACAGACCCGGAGGCCCTTGAGGTAGTAGGAGGTTAAGGCTCCCACTTTTTCTAGACAATCGGCACTTTTATGTCAGCCGGGTTGTCGGCCCTGCGTGACGGCCGCCTTTACCCCAGAACAAGCGTCTGGTACTCATTTCCGTTAGAGGCTGAGTCGACCCCAGGGCCATAGTGCCACCAGAGGGTTTGGGTCAGTTTAAAAATCCTGACCCCAACGGGACTTGAACCCTCGACTCTCCGGCTTGTAGCTCAGTGCCTTAACCACTACGCTACGGGCGTGCCCCATTATTATTATTATTATTATTATTATTATTATTATTATTATTATTATTATTATTATTATTATTATTATTATTGTTATAATTATTAAGACCTTATAGCTTTGCCTTTCACTCAACCAGGTTAGAGAAAAAAAAGTACAAATAATTATTCTTACATTTACATTACAATAAACAAAATTATTACATGGGATACCTACATTATAATTATTATTTGCAATGTATTTTGACTCATTCTGGATTTAACGAATGAAATATAAAATGCACAAAATAGAAATAAAAAAATAATATTAATTACATGGACTATTTAACTCATGCCCCAAATGGGAGTCAATGACCAATCACGTTTCAATGATTTCTGTTTTACAAACCAATCAGAGTCGTGTTTCACCAAATATTTATCAGTGTTATAATTACCATATTAAAGAAAGCTCCTCCTTACAATATTGCGTTCCTTTGGCAATAAATAGTATGATCTGGTTGCAGTGATAAACAAAAGAAGCAGTAGAAGCGTACCTATCGTTTCTCATTTGTTTTCAAACATCGCCGTTTACATTGAATATATAAATAGTTTAAAATAACTATAGTTATACAATGATTTGTGAGTAAACAGCTTAATTTTATTCGTTAAATAGTCCTAACAAATGCCACTCTTGATTTCCAAATTCTCTAGATAAATTCACTCCTCACTTCGTGAGTCGTGAATTTATCGATAATTTGGAAATCACTCGTGGCATTACTTAGATATCCAGAAAAAAATTATATAACGATAAGTAGTTGTATGAGCATGGCTTAAAATTGTTAAGTGTACGGAAATCCCTGATATCTCGAGGGAGGGAATTCCAAGAGCGGGCAGTGTCTACTGTGAAAGAAGTAGAATAAATGGAAGTACTGTGGTGAGAGATTGTTAGGAGACTGTTATCTTGTGACATAGTGTCAATAATGTGGTTTCTGATAAAGAAACCAGGGTCTCAGATGAAAAATATCTAATTTAATAGTAGTTACTGTAATTCGATATCGGTGGATTGAATATTATCTACTCACCTCGGGTTCAAACTCAGATAAGGCCCAACGGATTTTTAGGCTGTAAAATCCTGAATTTGACTTCTTTCGGAGGAGAACTAGAGCTGTACAGTCCAGCGACTGATTCTCCGGCCCTGACGTACTCATGTCAGTAGGCCTATTGCTGATATGGATATCCAGTGGGAGGGGCCGCTTTATATATGCGGCTAGCAGACATACAGTTGACAATATCTCAGCAATTTCAAACCTTACTAGCGCGCTATAGCTGCATCAAGAGCAGTGATTGGTTGTGGCAGACGTTCACTCTCACACCAATCATTTCCTTATTGGCAGTAGTGGGCGTTTCTCTCTTTACCCCTCGTATAACCTAAACTTCAGAGCCGGAGATCCAGCGGCTTAAGTATAGATTTACTATACGTTAAAAAATAAAATAAAATAAAAACCTTACGTGTATAACAAGAAACCTCTCAACAAAATTTGTCGGTCCTTTCACGTCCGAGGTAGAATTGAGAAGCTAATAACTTGAAAGTCGTTAAATCAAAATTATAAGACTAAGTTCTTACGTAGTTTATATTAGATATTCATAAATCCAATATTAGGATTATATAGAGTTGTGGAATGATCTTCGCATCTTAATATTAAAGATAGGTTGACGCCACATCGTATTTTGAAAATCTGGCTATTACAGAATCTGTAAAATTGCCCGCAAATAATCTTCTTCTTCTTCTACTACAAGGTTTAGGCTATGCAGCCTGTTCCGGCGAAGTTAAGAGTGGAGTCCATCTTCTACGTGGTCGGCTGATTTTATCTCCAATTTTATATATATTTAATTCTTCTCGTATAGTTTCATTCCTTATTCTATCCGCTCTTGTGCATCCTTTCACATTACGTAAAAACAGCATTTCCGCAGTCTGTATCCTGCTTTTATCCCTTGATTTCATTATCCAATTTTCACTTCCATACAACAACAAAGGAATAGCCATTGTTTTTACATAATTTAAGTTTCGTATCTTTCCTTGTTTTCCGACCTAAGGTTCTTTTTATGGTTCCACAAATAGCCTGGAATTTATTTACTTTATTTTCTATATCTTTATTTTCTCTATAAGTTATATCACATCCTAAATATTGGAAATGTGATATTTGTTCTATTATTTTGTTATCCAGTACAATTTTTGATCTAATTCCATATTTACCAATAAATGCCATTACTTTTGACTTATTTATTGATATTTTACAATTATATCTACTGACTATTAATTTAAATTTATATGCTAACATTTGGAGCTCATTTTCAGATTCTGCTAAAAGTACAACATCGTCAGCGAATAATAAAGCATTTATTTTATCTCTATTATCGATTAATATTCCTTCATTACCCGCAAATAATAAGGAATGTTATTTAAAAATTGTGAAGAATACGAGTAATATGTTTTCCTCTGATCGCGGTACAAACGCTATGCAGAGTAGACCATTGGTGGGGCTGCCACCTCGAAGCTTTAGGTCCAGCTTCTGGATGTACTAACCCCATCTAGAGGGTTGCCACTTCCGCCAGATCCGCCGTGATGAAGGACTCCTTCTGCGCCGAATCTGCCGAAGAGTAAAAGCTGCACTAGAATGGACCAGATAAGAAACGAGGATATCCGTGAAGAACTGCAGTTCTACTCCATAAAAGAAAAGATATTTAACAACAAGATACAGTGGAAAGAACATGTAGAAAGAATGGAAGAAAGTAGATTACCAAATAAAATCTTCCATTATTTTCCGAGAGGGGAAGAAGAGATGTCGGACGTCCTCGGAAGAGATGGTCTTAGATCTATTAGTGAAGACGGAACAGGCAACTCTTGCCTAAACCAGGAAGTGAAGAAGAAGAGTTATTTAAAAATTATATACTAAATAATTGATTATTTTATGCTATAATGCCGGCCAAGAAATTAAACACAGGCTTAATTCTGGAAATGCATGCTATTATGCATTGCAGGGACTCTTGATGTTCCAACTCCTTTCAAAAAACGTTAAACTGAAAATATATAAAACTATTATTCTACCAGTTATATTATATGGGTGCAAAACATGGACTCTTACTTTAAGAGAGGAAAGGAGATTACGAGTATTTGAGAATAAAGTACTTAGGAAAATTTTTGGACCAAAGAGAGATGAACAGACTACATAACAACGAACTTCATGGTCTTTATAGGAAGCCAGATATAATAAGAACAGTTAAGTCTCGTAGACTGCGATGGGGCAGGACATGTTGCACGTATGGGGAATGAAAGACGTGCATGGAAGCTTCTTGTAGGAAAGCCAGAGGGAAAACGTCCAGTTGGTAGACCAAGAATGAGGTGGGAGAATAACATTAACTGCGATTTGAGGGAAGTAGATTATACAGGGAATGATTGGAAAGCATTAGCTCAGCATAGGGATGTATGGAGAGCTTATGTCCGCGCGGCCATGAATCTACGGGTTCGATAGTGCCAGTGAGTAAGTAAGTATAATGCCGGCCTTCAAAATCTATCTATCTTCGGGTTTTTACAGCTGCTGCCGTCTTCCCGTGCCAAACCTCCAAAGCCTACGATCTTCAGCATCTTCAATGCTTAGCCCTCTTGCTTGCATTAATGTCTTCATGTTTTCATTCCATGTTAACTTCGGTCTCCCTCTCTCCCTCCTTCTGGTCGGATGTCATTGATATAATTGCTTTGGCCATCGCTCATCTTCCATTCTTAAAACATGTCCTTACTTACTTACTTACTTACTTACTCACTGGCACTATCGAACCCGTAGGTTCATGGCCGCGCGGACATAAGCTCTCCATACATCCCTATCCAGAGCTAATGCTTTCCAATCATTCCCTGTATAATCTACTTCCCTCAAATCATAGTTAATGTTATTCTCCCACCTCATTCTTGGTCTACCAACTGGGCGTTTTCCCTCTGGCTTTCCTACAAGAAGCTTCCATGCACGTCTTTCATTCCCCATTCGTGCAACATGTCCTGCCCATCGCAGTCTACGAGACTTAACTGTTCTTATTATATCTGGCTTCCTATAAAGACCATGTAGTTCATTGTTATGTAGTCTTCTCCATTCACCTGTCTGTTCATCTCTCTTTGGTCCAATTTTTTTCCTAAGAACTTTATTCTCAAATACTCGTAATCTCCTTTCCTCCCTTAAAGTAAGAGTCCATGTTTCGCACCCATATAATATAACTGGTAGAATAATAGTTTTATATATTTTCAGTTTAACGTTTTTTGAAAGGAGTTGGGACGTCAAAAGTCTCTGCAATGCATAATAGCACGCATTTCCAGAATTGAGCCTATGTTTAATTTCTTTGTGCATCTCATTCCTATTTGTGATTATTGTTCCTAGGTATTTGAATTCAGCCACTTCCTCAAAATTTCCCTCATTTGTCATTAGCTGTCCATTTCCATTATATACTGAATTTCTACGTGTGACCCCTAACCACTTTAATTCCTTCTCCTCAATTCTTTCAATTATGCTTACTTCTGCTTCCATTTTAGTTCGTCTTCAAAATACTTTCATTATTTTCAATTTCCTTATTTTATTAACAATCAATGTTATTTCAGCTCGCGTGCAAATATTTTGGTTTCACTGTTGTGTCATAAGAGATGATAATATTAAGTCTGCTTGAATAATATGAATGTCTCATTTTCTTGCCATCTCTTTAATTTTATTAAATTCTCATTCATGTTCAGTCAGGTACCATGTAATATATGAAATTAATATAAAATTATAGAATATTCACCTGGAAGGTCCGTCTCCTCAACTTAATTAATCATTTAACTGTAGCGCTTTCGGGACTTGTCCCATCATCGGCAGGATTCAAAACTGGTGTTTCACTGAAGATCTGGTAGAGGGGGTTGCATGTATTGGGTTCGTTTTCGTTTATCAGGCTGTTGTTATGAGCTTGCATGATTTCCATCTCTTCGAGTACGTTTATCTTCGCTGGATTATTTTCTCTGTGCATTACTGTTAGGGTGTTTTCAATATTTAACATGCGATGTCCTTCATGGATAACGTGTTTTGCATAGCTTGATTTCCCTTCTGCGTGAATGAAGTCTCGAAAATGTTCTTTGAATCTGATGTTAAAACTCCTGTTTGTCCTTCCTATATAAAAATTTGTTGGAGTCCTTACATGTCAGTTTATAAACTCCTTTGCTGTTGAAAATGTTATTTTCTTCAATGTTATTGTTTATTATGTTGTTTAATTTGTTATTGGTTCTGTATGCTATTTTTACGTTTTTATCGGCTTTCTTTAGTGCATTGGCTAATTTTGTCGTTTCTTTTCCTGTGTATGTAAGTGTTATCCATGTTTTCTTGTTGTTGTCAGATTCTTTTTCTAGTTTATAATAATAATAATAATAATAATAATAATAATAATAATAATACTTTATTTATTCTGGCAGAGTTAAGGCTATAAGGCCCTATCTTCCACTCAACCAGCAATTTAGTTATGTTGCTTATGTTGTTCTTCCTTTTTTGTTTTTTTTTACGAGCTTATCTATGAATTCTTCATTATAGCCATTGGTTTTTGCCATATACTTAATGTAGTTGAGTTCTTGGATATAATTGTCTTTGCTTAATGGGAGTCAGTAGAATGTTGAAACTCCCAGTTGAAACACCAGTTTTGAATCCTGCCGATGATGGGACAAGTCCCGAAAGCGCTACAGTTAAATGATTAATTAAGTTGAGAAGACGGACCTTTCAGGTGAATATTCTATAAATTTATATTAATTTTGAATAAACCTCAACGGAACACATCATGAATCTTACAAAAGTTGATAATATATGAAAGTGGACAAGATTAGCAACATTATGAAAAAGGAATAAAAATTAAAGCTGAAATAACAAGAACGTTTTTAAAGTTATAAAATTAAATTATAAAAATAATTGAACATAAAAATGTTAAAAGGATGGGAAGAGAAAGAATCCGGAAGGTAATATTAAAATAGGCACCTTAAGGAAGTCGGCCTGGGTGGTCTAGTTGTTATGTTTCTTGCCTCTAGTCCTGAGGGTTTCAGATTCAAACCTGACCGTGGTTTCAGAGTCTGAAGATTTTCAGGCCAGTAAAAGAACCGCAAGCCTGAATAAATAGTTCTCTGTGCAGAATTTAACCCACCTTTATCCCTCCAAGTACTACCTTAGTTTCTTTTAGATGTCTCGTTGCGGCGATGCGCTAACCGCTCTTTGACATCTGTAGGTAAATAAATTTGCCTAGTTAAGAAACTCCCGCCAGGGAGCACATGGGACGTGTGGGATATATATATATATATATATGGGGCCGGTTTAAACCCACTATTGTGAGGAATTTCGGTAGCTGAAATAATTAGTAGCTCCAGATATATAAATCTAGCTTTAACGGCTGCAAGACTCGACTTGCTGATCAAATGTCACCCCTATTCTAGCTCGATGATCGTCCGCATCTGTGATTAGTACATGTCGATGTGTAGCCAACAGCCGTCTGGTAACCCAATGACCTCCTAGGGCTATCGCACCAAGAAATATTCTCTATTTTCCCAATCGTGATAATTCAGCTCCTTCCTGATCATTATCTGTTGTATGCCCTGTGTCGTGGAGACGTTTTCTCTGTCTGTCCTGATTATTTACATTCCAGAACCTGCTTGGCATCCTCATTGCTACATTCTTTTCATACGCCCAGATCACGACAATTCGTCTGTGGTCCAAATTGAATCAATCTTCTTCATTTGTTTCCTAATTTCCGTATTAATTTTCTCCATTCCTAATATCTTGTTTAAATGTCTACGGAATTCCGTTATTACCAAAATTTTGCTTCTAAATCACGTGTTAATTTGCAAGTTTTGGCTACGTATACTTTTGTATTTTGAATTATGGATGTGTTGTGCTGGCTGTAGCATTATTACCGCATAAACTAATTAATTATTGCACTGTTAGCCAATAGCATAGAATCCATATATATATATATATATATATATATATATATTAAAGTATTGAATTAACAATCAGAATGTATTTATATTATATTATGAAGGGAAATTGCGTACTGGACACTCTAATATATAATAATAATTACATGTGGATATTCAAGTTGAAACAGGCAGGGGCGTTGAGTTTGGATAATATTACTCACCATCCCCCAGTCTAATACAGGGGCGTCGAGTCAAGATAAGATTACTCTCCATCCCCTAGTTGAATACCGTAAGATAACATGGCTGGCAAATTCCAGTCTTCATACGTAACTTTAGAAGAGATATGTCCTTATTTGGAAATGAGGGTGATACATTCCAACTCAGCATCCATGCCACGCCCGCTTATCAGAGGGTTTATAACGGCTGATGCCCTTGGCATCAGGGCTTATTCTTCATGGTTCCGACCTCGTCTCTATGACAGTTAGATACACAATATTGTAACTTTTTAATCATCGTCTTTAATAAATATATTAAATCAAGTTCTGCATTCACTGGAGTTCTTGGACTCACAACGAATCCTACCTTCAAATTGTCTGATCTACCCGAGGGCCAGGTCACGACAGTGTGTCTACGGATTTTGTTTTTCCTAGATATATTTTTGACCATAGTATTTCATTTAACGTAATAATAATAACTTAAATATATAATTAATATTACATCGTAGCTAATACGCGGCGTACGCTGCTATACATAATTAAATTAAATGTGTTATTATGTTTAGTTAAATGAGTAAAAAGAAAGATAATTATTATAAATTTATATCGTAATTATTTTAGATATCCTGTGCTGATTACCCGGCTTGCCTGGGAATCTGCACATCTCGATCTTCTTGGCGTAAATGAGCTAAAATACAAAACATTGTTATGAGTTATCCGTAAAGAATACCCGGCGTGCGCTGCTTACGCTTGACCGGGAATCTACTCATCTCGATCTTCTTATTATCAATGAGCTGAAAGACAAGAATGCTTATTGTGAGTTAGCCGTAAAAGATAGACATATTGTCGCGGACTTTATTATAGAGTTTTTTTTAGATATTCTATGCACATTAATTTGGCATGTTTGTTATAATTTTGACAGTGTAAGCCATTTAAGCGTTCAAAAAAGCGACTTTTTTAGTGCACTGATTCTTTTTGTTTTAGTTCAGGCCCTATACGGAGTATAGTAGGGTAATATGTAAAATACGTTAATTGTCATAAGTAATGCCACGAGTGATTTCCTAATTATCGATAAATTCACGACTCACGAAGTGGCATTTGTTAGGACTATTTAACGAATAAAATTAAGCTGTTTACTCACAAATCATTATTTAACTATAGTTATTTTAAAATATTTATATATTTAATGTAAACGGCGATGTTTGAAAACAAATGAGAAACGTTAGGTACGCTTCATCTGCTTCTTTTGTTTATCACTGCAACCAGTTCATACTATTTATTGCCAAAGGAACGCAATATTGTAAGAATGCTCTCTAGTGAAGAGTGATGCCGCATTTTGACTACTGTGACGTTCTACTAACTGACATAAGTGACGGGTTGTCGGACAAACTGCAGCGTGTCCATAATATGTGTATCAGATTCATATTTAATGTTCGAAAATACGATCACATTTCTCCATTATTCCACGAATTGTCATGGCTACATCTAAAAGAGAGAAGAAAATCGCACTGTCTAATTCTCCTATTTAAGATCCTACATACCTCGATTCCCAATTATTTATCATCCCGTTTCCAGTATCTATCCTCAAACCATAACTTAAACACAAGATCACAACATAGTCTCTTACTTAATATACCGCAACATAGGACATCACATCACTCCATGTCATATACCATCTCCACTTCTCGCAACTGAAATTCCCTACCAGAAGAAATAAGGGGCTGCCGGACATTGACATCTTTTAAAAGAAATCTAAATTTATATTTGCTCTAAACTCGACTTCATTATTATCCAGTGTAAGATATATGTATTAATTGGTGTTTCCCGTATAATGTATCATATTTATATTAGTATTATTATTACTATTATTATTATTATCGTATCATTATTGTTATTACCCTATGAAATGTTGTTTGTACATGACATTTACATTGCTACATTTATTGTATCTTTAACTGTTTATAATTAGTACAGTGTATATCTATATTTGTCGAATATTTATTTGTATTTGTGCTGGTTGAGTGGAAGAGAGGGCCTTATGGCCTTAACTCTGCCAGAATAAATAAAGTATTATTATTATTATTATTATTATTATTATTATTATTATTATTATTATTATTATTATTATTATTATTATTATATTACTATTATTAAAAAAAATGAAACACATCAAACTGTATATTAATTCATTTCTGATGTCGTATGATGTAAATATGACAATTATATTTTTCTGGATTATTACCTGGGAAAAAAATACATTTAAGAAAGTGCAAACAGTGGTTTCTTTTTTTGGTGGTATAATAAATTGCTACAAATGTTTTTATATTAACTTCTCCAAGCGCTATGTGTTGACATCTATGCACTATATACACAATCTGGTAACCGTATTTCTTACAGGCTCAGTCACTGCAAAATAATGGTCAGACCTGTTCAGAATATTAAAAAGGAGGAGCTTTCTTTAATATGGTAAATTTAACACTGATAAATATTTCGTGAAACACTACTCTGATTGGTTGTAAAACAGAAATCATTGAAACGTGATTGGTCATTGACTCCCATTTGGGGCATGAGTTAAATAGTCACAGAAAATTTCTCTAAATGATGGAAAAGAACCCATTAAAATCAATCAAGTGGTTTTTGAGTGCATAAAGGAAATTTTTATACATAAAGATTAGTTTTAAAAGATTGTAACCCGACACGGTGGCACTGAAACTCAGCCAGCGTTGCTAAATATCACGATTGTGTGCCCATACTGTGATTTTAGGAAGTTGTTGTAAAGTAATAAGTTATGCGAGTTTGGAGAATTTGTTTAGATAGGAAATTCTTGGTGCAGATTGACAGGTGTGTCTTCTGATGTATGTAAATTTTTGTCCAGACAACTCGACAAGTAAATCTTGAGTTGTGTTGTGTCTGCACGATCCAGGATCTAACGTAAGCAATGCTCGAGCATGTTTAACACTGAACATATACACAATTCAATATTTACATAGTTAATACAGTAAACTGCAAAATGTGATTATAGCTGTCACTGTAGGCTTAGGTCTCAAATTTATTACTTTGTGCTACAACCCTACATCCGCCCTTAGGTATATTTGTAATAGTAGTAGTAGGACTTTATTATACAAAAAGTAAGATATTTACAATATTATTTACAAATATGGGTCGCACGGGCAGTAAGCCGTACGTGCTGTTGACAGTCCGTTACAATAAAGTAATAATTGGTACTAGTGTAAAGAAAAATAAACAACAAAAACAGCAATAACATTACAATTACATAAAGAAAACACAATAATATTACAATTAAATAATAACACAATATCATTATACACTGAAAACATTAACATTACAATTACATAAAGAAAACACAATAATATTACAATTAAATAAACAATTACATAAAGAAAACACAATAATAATATTACAATTAAATAATAACACAATAGCATTATACACTAAAAACATTAACATTACAATTACATAAAGAAAACACAATAATATTACAATTAAATAATAACACAATAGCATTATACACTAAAAAAAACATTAACATTACAATTACATAAAGAAAACACATTAATATTAAAATTAAATAATAACACAATAGCATCATACACTAATTAATTTATATATAATTGTTAATAATTAATGGTATTGCATTTTGATAACATATATTTATTCATGAATGAGTGTTGTCCTTATTTTCCGCGTTTTGTCCAGAAATTTACCGAGGTTTATCCAATTTTCTGGATTTACCAATAACTCGTAGCATGCCAATCTTTTCCGATTTGAATTTAGAAATATCTCCGGTAATAACTGACTCCTCCAATATATTTGTAATAGCCAAAGGTATGACCATGCTACATCGTCTATTGATTCACTATCTTTGTTCTGCCTCAGCGATAATGTGACAAAAAAATTTGCATTCTCTTACTCTACTGTTCCTCCTCCTCCACGAATGTCAGCTCGCTTTCATGTTTATCCATTCATTACACTGAGCAACAAAAATAAACTTTTTTTTTGTCTCAGAAAGAAAAATATGCGATTCTGATAGTTTTTTTTTTTTCCTGAGTTCAAATATGATATCGATTTTTCTCCATCACGCAAGGTTTCCGAGAGACAGGAATTTATAATTTCTACATTCGTAACTACACAATATTCGAACATTCGGACTCGCCTAGAAAGCAAGATATGACGATTTTCTGCTATATTTCGCCTGTGGAGCCTCTTCACGGTCCAACAATAATCGGCCAGCATATTAGGATTCCATTTGCCTTGATATCTCTTTTCCATAGCTGAAATCATTTGAGTTAGCTCATTTGGTTTTATTTTACAATCGACAAATGGACGGAAAAACGTTTGTTAAAAAATTATTATTTAAATCCATTAATTGAAATTGAAATAAAAAAACTGTGGTTGGTGGAGAAATTCGAATACATATTTGAAAACGCGACTAAAAACTGCATGAAGTACAACTATTGGTACTCATGAGAAAAAAATCATGTTGACCAGTGATATATAATTAACACTAGATCTCAGTTCAATGAAATGGTATCAATAAACATCTCTTCTTTCACTGTCTCACTTCTGTTATTGGAATTCGCTATCAGTACAAAATAGGAGCTGTCAGTCAATAACCACTTTCAAATAAAATTTGACGTAATTTCAAAAAGCTCTATTGTAGCATCACTTCATCTAATATATAAAAATGTTTGTTTGTTTGTTTGTACTTTATGCTCGGCCATAATTGTGATGGGGCTTTTTGCAAAAATGTTCCGGAGATTACCGGGATGAACATAGGCTATAAGAGAGTTGTGATACTCAACTCCTACACCCTTAAAAAGTAAAACCAAGATTCATCAAAAAGGCATTAGCTGCAAGCAAATACACACCAAACAGAATGACCTATATGCTAGCCAGAGAAACCTTCTTCCTAGAGGACCTGAGGCAAAGGATACTACTGCCAGCAATGGAGCCATATAAGAAAGTCATCGAAAAAAAAGAAATGGAGAGAAAAAGAGATCGACGAAGATTTCTACGCCTCAGATGCCATGGTAAACAGAGAGTGGACTGGAAGTAACCAACCACAAAGGCACAGAATCATAGGTTTAGCAACACACGGATATCATCACAAAATGTGCAAAAATACAAAATTCCACCAACCGAGTGATTCGTGTGAATGCAAGATATGCGACCAAAAGTGTGAGCGATACCATTACAAACAATGCAGAATATGGACAGGATCACTGAACGAACTCATAAAAGACAAATCATAAACTTATAACTTAATGCTCTTTCGAGTGCCTCTTACCAATTTATTATTATATTACACCCTTAAAAATCGCCCTTTGTAGTGGCAAATGTGAAAAAAAGTAGCCCTTTCGACGCTTAAATGGCTTACGCTGCCTAAACCATAACAAATACAGAAAATTAATGTAAACAGAATTGAATATCTCAAAAAGCTCTACAAACAAGTCCGCGACAGCGTATCTCTTACGGATAACTCACAATAACCTTTTTTATCTTTCATTGATGCCAAGAAGATCGAGACAAGTATGTAGATTCCTGTGCAAGCATGACAGCATATGGCGGGTATTCTTTTACGGATAACTCACAATAACGAATTTTGTGTTTTAGCATCATTTATGCCAAGATCGAGATAAGTAGATTCCCGGGCAACACCGGGAAATCTTAAAATAATTACGATATACGTTTATAATTATGTTTCATTTCACTTATTCAAATAATCATTAGAAGTACAATAATTTTCGGGTAGCAAGGAGAATTTTATACTAACTTCTAAAATGAATTCAAAATTGCAATCGGCACAGATGATATTTTTACGTCCACTACTAGGTTAGACAAAAATGGACGAGCAAAGAAACACAGATATACCCGATAAATTAAAATAATAATAATAATAATTATTATTATTAATTATTATTATTATTTATTATTATTATTATTATTATTATTATTATTTATTATTATCATATATAAAAGAAAAAATGCAGGTACAATATTCAATATTAGATTTTATAAAGAAGAAACAATTGAATTGGTACGGACACATTAGAAGGATGGAAGAAGGAAGACTACCTAAGATAATCATGGATTGGGAACCACAGGGAAGGAAAAAGAAGGGTATACCAAATATTACGTGGATTCAGGGAATTAATGAAACTAAGAGGGAATGTGAAATAGAAGAAGATATATGGATGAACAGACAAGAATGGAAAAATGTGTTGAAACAAATGTGTAGTTAACTGTGAACATGGGTACCGGAAAAATGTATATTCATTGTAAAAGACGGAATAATAAAAAAATTATTATTATTACTATTATTATTATTATTATTATTATTATTATTATTATTATTATTATTATTATTATTATTATTATTAATTTACCCAAAGCGTAGATGAAATGTTGGATGGCCAAAGACAAGGTGGGCTCAACAATGTTAGAGAATGAGACCAGATCAAGGTTTGTGAAGTTTCTTCCATGAATCTGTTGGTGATTATTATTATTATTATTATTATTATTATTATTATTATTATTATTATTATTACATGTTGGTATGTAAAAAAAATATGTTTATATTGATATTCAAACCTCGAATTTTTAGGGTATATTAAAACATGGTTAGGTTTTCAATCCACGTTTTAACCTTTTGCAGTTATCTGATCACCCACATAGAAATTTAGAGATTTGTGTTTTCAAACACTGCACTTTCGTGGGTTGGATTCCGCATTTTGTTTTACAGTGGACAGGTTAAATTTATTTTTTACACAAGGACAGAACACACACCTAGACCCAAGGTGGAGAATTAAAATTACTTTCCCGGCGGGAATCGAACCCGGATGTCCCGAGTGGAAGGTAGGGACTCTAAGCGACTACGCCACAGCGATTAAGCGGTTAGAAAGGATTTCTTTTGGTTGTTTTTAATTTATGCACCAATTCGGTAGAATATGTTATGTAGGTGTAGTTAAGATTTTTCGAACAGAACAGTAAGAACTCGCAATATCTCTAGTTGCAGGAAATAATCAAAAAATTGCAAAAAATTAATTAAGTATAGTGTGACCACCTCTTAATCCTGAGCACTGTAAGGATGTTGGTTGAAATAATGAGCATTAATACAATTCATAATATAGTTCCGTTGAGGTATTATTCAAATTAAAATATAAAATTATGAAATATTTACCCGAAAGGTCCGTCTCCTTAACCAAAAAATTATTTATCTGCAATGCTTTCGGGACTAGTTCCTTCATTAGCAGGATTCAATACTGGTGTTCCACTGAAGATCTAGTAGAGGGGATTACATGTAATGGGTGCGTTTTCATTTATCAGATGGTCGTTGTTGTTAATTTAATTAAGTTACTTTTGAAGGCAGTTAACAACAACGACCATCTGATAAATGAAAACGCACCCAGTACGTGCAACCCCCTCTACCAGATCTTCAGTGGATCACCAGTATTGAATCCTGCTGATGATGAGACTAGTCCCGAAATCGCTACAGATTAATAATCGTTAAGTTGAGGAGACGGACCTTTTAGGTACCGGTAAATATTTCATAATTTTATATTTTAATTTTAAAAATAATGAACTTGTCATCTGAAATAGACTTAAATAGTGTAAAAAATTGTAAAATGCAATACGAACACTACATAAATGCACGAGTAATGAAACAGACAAAAGAGAAAATTCGTACTTGTTTGTTACACACTGAAGTGCACAGTACAGTACATTGGCCACTCTTCAATATTATACGTACTGTTTCTTACAAGGTAACTGTCAACCATTACAAGCCGAAACCTATCTTGAAATGTTTCCCAAAGAAGTGTTGTGATGTACCGAGGCCGTGTCCAAAAAGTTATCTACCGCTTTTAACTGCAAGGCACTAAAAACCAGCGCCAAATCTCTTTTTTAAACTTCAGGAAAATAGTACAACTCCTGGTTGGTGAATTGGATAACCCTGGAAAACTGCGCCCGCGCCGCGTCTCAACACACTCCACTCCGTTCCATTCACTCGGGGAGTTCATCTGCTTCGCACAGGGGATTGACATTACTGTATTCTGGCTTCAATGTCTGTGCATTGCAGTTAAAAATGAGTTATTTTTTTGGACACAGCTTTGGTACATCATAACGCTTCTATGGTAGATTTCGGTATGCATCGATAAAAGTTCCCTTGTTAATCATCATCATCATCATCATCATCTGCATTCATGGATTAGGTCTGTTGACCCGTTCCGACTTCAGCCCATTTTTCTGCTGAAGTTTATGAGTAAGTTATTTTTTACTAGTAGAGGTTACCAGCCTCTAGCCAAAACCCTCTTCCTGGAGAGCAGGGAACTGCAATTTCGGAGTGTTCGTCTCCTGGAGAAGTTGCCTTCACTACGGCTTTGAGGACTTTTCTTCTCCCCACGTAACCCTGTGGACGGGGCCCTACCCAGGTACTGCCCACTGGGCGAGTGGGACCTGGAGCTCACAAAAGGGCAGGGGCGCCTACTCCCTGGAATGGACCTCTATCACAGACGAAGATGATCAGTCAGTGTAGGGGTTACATGTGGTCAGCATGTCGAGTCCCCCAGCCGTTATAGCTGGTTTTCTCAACCTGGAGCCGCTACTTACTGTAGCTACCCAAATGCCTCACGATGCTGGGTGGGCACCGGTCCCATATTGACCGAAATACCATGAGAAAATTTCTTCCCCCATGGAGACTCGAACCAGTGCAAGTCCCGTAGCTCTGCGCGAAGGCTTTCTGCCTTAACCACTCGGCTACGGTGCGGGACGTTAGTTAGAAATAATATTTTCGAAACGTTGACCGCCATTTTTGTATTGTTTGCTTTGCAGTTAGTGATTTTACATTATCTTCTTGAGGTGATAATACGTTAATTTTATTTTTGTTATCTATCAGAATATAACATATCACAGTTTAAATGACATGTTATACATTTAATATAACACATTAATCTGTAATAAACAATAAGTTAACCGGAGTTCCTCATATCAAAATACCCGTCAATGTCGTTTTGAAGAGCGTTTGAAAGTTTGTCGATAATGTTCTGTACCATCTTATGTGATTTTATTATTCTTTTAAATAACACCTGAATACGATATTCTACTCCTTTAGTTGAATAAAAAATAGTATATAATTATTAGTATGGTTAAATTTCTTCTCTGTAGGGGAAGAGCGCCTAAATCTCGTTGAGGGAAACAAGGGCTTGCAAGATAATGTATGTGTTACTTGTAAAAATCTATAATAAATAAAGCAATTTTTTTAATGTGGCGAAACTGGCGATAATAGTTTTGATTGGCGCAAATCAACATTGAGGGCAGGAATATGCTTCTCGTTAGATGCCAATATGCAATCGGCACTCCAGCTCGGGTGATGGGTGTCCTGCTAATTGGGTCGCAGTTCGATGTCCGGTCGTTCGCCTCGCCACAGTCGAGAGTAGAATTACATCTTTCTCGGAGAGGATCAATGGAAGTTGGGTTCAACTATTTTTAGGACAAAAACTCACAAAACTTTTAAGTGTTCACAATATTTTATACATTACTTAATTTTATTAAATGAGTCTTCTCACGTATGGGCTATCTTTTAAAACACTAATCAGTTATCCCTTATATTCGTAATGTATCCTTTTGGACACATCAGTTGGTTCAGTTAACTTAATATTTTAAATAAATCAGAAGAAAACGAACCAAAAAAAGCCACTTAAATGCGTGTCTAATTATACAATATACCTAATAATAACAGATACACAATATTCCGTTTTCACTGCGGTCCGCCACCTTCAAATAACTAACAGAAGAAATTTGTGTTTTGCCAATTTAAGGGTTAATGATTTTTAAAGGCGATATTTATTGACTTTTCACTGTTATCGGATTTCACTGAGTTGCCACAAGTTTTCTACTAAGAAAATATCATGGTATGTGACAGTTAACAATGGTATTTTTCAAATAAATTATTATCAGTAGCTAATTTATACTGTAGGCCTTTCATATAAGACCATGTATGCATGGAAAATTGTAAGGAGGAACAGAAAAGGAAGGCCAAGGATACAAGGATAATGAAACCAACTGGAGCTTTAATAAATTTTATAATCGTATTATCTATATTAGGCTATAGGAACATTTATGAAGAACAACATTCAAAATTCAATGTGGAAATTTGGTGTAACAGATGAAGACAAAGAGGACAGAGAACGATGGAGAACTTTAATTAAGGGAAATTTGTGAATGTTTGTTGTAAATTGATAGTCTATAAATCCGTAGTCATTTATATTTATTAATGTTTTTAATTAATGTTAATTACTTAGATCAGTTTCGGTGAGAAGGCAAATATCTATATTGTCTTTTGTTAACTCATTTTGAAGTTCTTCTTCCTTATTTGCTAATCCTCTAACGTTCCAAGTAGCAGTTCTAAATTTTTCTACAACTCCTAATCGTTTATTCCTATTTCTTGCTCTGGTTGTCTTAGGTTGATCAGTCCAGTAATGTAAATGTCTCCTGGCCACGTTACGAGCGTTACGCAGGACAAGTCTAGTGGTGGGGCTGCCACCTTAGAGCCTCTGGACGTGCTCTTCTGTGTATAATCCCCACAGAAAGGGTTGCTACTTCCGACTTAAGTCGTTGGAGACTTCACTCCTGTTACCCCGAGTATGGGCTCCTTTTAAACTCTGGAGAAAGAGTTGCCAGTTCCGCCGAGTTGAAATTTTCCTCCTCTGCCAGTTCGGTCGAGTTGAAATTTTCCTCCTCTGCCAGTTCGGTCGAGTTGAAATATTTTCTTCCTCGCCTTCGCTGCCATTGTGGTCTTCATCCGTAACCCTGGACAAGGATAAAGCGTTATACCCCGCAATACTGGGTTCTTAGCAGAACTTAGTCACCGACTTAGAGTCGGTCCACCCCCGCGTTGTGGACGCGCCTGCTAAGAGTTACCTAAGTGGGTTCAAGGAAGATGTCCCTAGTTCCCCTTAGGTCGGGTTAATGTCCGTGTATGAGGCCACGAACAAAGGCACACAACTAAAATTTTACAAAATTATGGCAGTGCCTGTCTTAACATATGCAAGTGAAAATTGGACTCTTAACCGTTCAGACAGAAGGAAAATAGAAACTACAGAAATGAAGTTCCTACGTTCAGTATCGGGTGTGACAATTTTGGACAAGAAAAGAAGTGAGGATATTAGGGAGTACTTAAATATTTTTAATTTAACAAATAGAATTGACAACATGAGAAATAACTGGTATGAACATGTTAAGAGAATGCCTACAGATAGAATCCCTCAGCTGTTACTAAAGTACAAACCAATAGGACATAGAAATGTTGGACGCCCATTTACTAGATGGGAGGATTCATTAAATCCCACTTGATGTGAAAACAGGTCAAAAGGCCTAATTTCATGAAGAATAAGAAGAAGAATACTTAGATTAGTTGGAGAAAACCCTCAATGATGAGGAAAATTCTCAAAATGATGATATATATATATAGTGTCCACCGTTTTTGTCTTGAGGTAGCGTGCTGCCTTGTCACGCAACGGGCCTGGGTTTGATTCCCGGTCGGGACAAGCTCCTGGTTGAGATTTTTTCGGGGTTTTCCCCTCATCTGTAAGATAAATTTCAGGAAGCTTAGGGCCCAACGGTCCCCAAAAAATCATCCGGCCATCATCATCATCATCCTTATCATTATATCACCATCCTTCACCGGTGTGGAAAGCAACGGGAAGCTACCACACCTATAATTGCCTAATAAAGCTGCATAGCATAGCACGAAAATGCCATGATTGCAGTGAAAGACCTGTCCTCGGATATAATTACTATGGATGGATATATATAGTATATTGTAAAAAACTCACTGCAGAATCGAATATCTAGGTTCAAAATCACAATACTTCTCTATCTTTAGCTAATTTTTTCTAATCATTTCCTGTCTCATTTATTTCAATCAAATCGTGGTTAATATAAGTCTCCCACCTCATTCTTGGTCTACGAACTGGGCGTTTTCTCTCTAGTTTTCCTACAAAAAGCTTACAAGCCCCTGTTTCATTCCCCATTCATGCCGCATATGCTGCCCATCGCAGTCAACGAGACTTAACTGTTCTTATTATATCTAGTTTCTTATAGAAATCATGTAGCTCACTGTTATGTAGTCTTCTCCATTCGCCTATCTATACATCTGTCTTTGGTCCAAAACTTTTCCTAAGAACTTCATTCGTAATCGTTTCTCCTCCCTCAAAGTAAGAGTACATATTTCGCATCCATATACTATTACTGGGAGAATAACAGTTTTATATATTTTCAGTTTAACGCTTTTTGAGAGGAACTGGAACAACAGTCTCCGTAATGCTTAATAGCTTGCACTTGCAGAATTCAGCTATGTTTCATTTCCATTGAAATACACAGTCAATATGCCCAATTCACCAGTTAATGTTTTAAAATGACCAGTACGTTTCCACAACACAACATGATTCTACAGTCTTCCATTCTCGTATTAATAAATCTAATTTTGCAATTATGCCGTACGTTCCCTCTTTAACTAGAGGTTTGAACAAGATATTCAAAGGATTAGACACTAAATTAATTTTTACTTCCACTTTGACATTAAATAGTATTAATATAAATGATAGAATATTCACCTGAAAGGTCCGTCTCCTCAACTTAACCCATTGGAGACTTTTAACGAGTCTCCCTCGTGAGCAGGTAGAAAGGCCAAACAGCCCAACAACGACCTACACTCGTTGTGTTAAATCCCACCACTATAAGAAGATGGCACTCTCTTTAGTGATTAAAGTTTTCTGTTCGCCGTCTGTAAAATTTTTTGCAGGTTTATATAAAGCATATATGTAGGACTAGTATATTGTAGAGTATATTATAGAAATAATTTATAGAATAATTTACTTTTTAGATACTTATTACGGTAATATATATATATATATATATATATATATATATATATATATATGTAGTTTCAATTTTTTTTTTCCGAATATCATGGCTGGTAATATAACTTTTTTAGAAACACCTTGATGAAGTGAAGGCCTATTTTACACTATAAGTGAAGATATAAAACCTAACATAAAACGGTTCTGGAACAATAGACCAATTTTATAAATGCCCATTTACAGCAAAACTATGCCTTTCAAAAGTTTATTCCTAATTTCGATGTTTCTTCACTTCAAAGACAATGAATCCGTAATTAGAGATGACAGAATTTACAAAATTAGACCTGCTGTAGAGTATTTGAATACAACATTTCTGTCCTTGTATGTTCAAAGTGAAGACATTTCACTTGAAAAATCTCTTACGAAATTACGAAGTATATTGGCTTACGACCAGTTCAAAATCTCTAATCGGAATAAAACGGCACGATTTGGAATAAAATATTAGAAATTGTACGAGACCTCTTCGGGATATGATCCAAATAAACACTGAACGAGATGCACCAGAAAATTCAGATTTTACTGTAAATTAGAGTGTAGTCCTAGAATTAGCAAATCTGTTCGTAGACAAAGGTTACACATTACAATTAGACAACTTGTGTTCTCCTAATTTATTTTTAGAGCTCAATAGACGAGAGACATATTAGGGACAGTAAAATCTAACAGAAGAAACATACCTATGGATTTAGTGAACATCAAATTAAAAAAAAAAGGAGAGGTAACATTATCTAGTCGTAGACTTCCTCAATTGAAGTGGAAAGATAGGGAATATGTTTATTATTATCATCACCCAAACACAAAAATGCCGACATCACTGTCACCAGTAAGAAGCAATGGAAGAATAAAGGCAGATAACAAGAAGAAAAATTCGCAAAGGCTAAATGTATTCTAGAATACAATACAGAAAAATTGCTTTTTTACATTATCGATAATTTGAGAAGAACTTTTTATGATTTGATAATGTATAGGTCTATGCTTTTATATATTTAATTTAATTTATTTTTATAATATACTGTATTATAATGTTGTGTGATTCCGGGTTCTGTGGCCGTGGTCCATAGTTGGTGTTGATACCAGACGTTTCGCTGAGGGCGAAACGTCTGGTATCAACACCAACTATGGACCACGGCCACAGAACCCGGAATCACACAACATTATGATTACCGGCCGTGAAAGCCTGCATTCAACTAATATACTGTATTGTATATTGTTGTTATTTTTACAGTTCCTGTTAGAACATATGATTCATGTTTACTTCAAATTTAATGACCAAGAAATGTTAGTAAAGGACGGTTTTTGAAAGGTTTGTCAACTTTCACAGCCTTCAAACTAACAATAAATAACGGTTAAATTACACAAAAGAGGGTTGTAAGCAGGCCACATTCCTTTGCAATTCTTAAAAGTACAAAATACTACAAGAAAAAACAGGGGTAAACAAACTATCTGAAATTCATAAGTTCTGGGACGCAGAACGCATGGTCTGATTTAAAACCCAGTGCAGCGCTGGGGTGATTTAAATGGGTTTCCAGTGAACGTACCAGGCGCTTTAAACGTGTCTTCAATGGGTTAATTAATCATTTAACTGTAGCGCTTTCGGGACTTGTCCCATCATCGGCAGGATTCAAAACTGGTGTTTCACTGAAGATCTGGTAGAGGGGGTTGCATGTATTGGGATCGTTTTCGTTTATCAGGCTGTCGTTGTTGTGAGCTGCTTTCATGATTTCCATCTCTTCGATTAAATAGTATACTGGGAAACGCTAAAGATAACGTCGATTGTTTAAAAAATCCGGTATTTATGAAATTGGATGTAATGACTGTGATATGAAATATGTTGAGCAAACCAAAATATCTATTCTAACTAGATTTAACAATATATTGCCCATTTTAGACTTAATAGAATTGAAAAATCTGGAGTTACCCCGCATATTTCTGAATACGATCATAACTAACTAACTCACTGGCACTATCGAGCACGTAGGTTCATGACCGCGTGGACATAATCTCTCCATATATCCCTATCCTGAGTCAATGTTTTCCAATCATCCCCTGTATAATCTACTTCCCTCAAATCATAGTTAATATTATTCTCCCACCTCATTCTTGGTCTACCAACTCGGCGTTTTGCCTCTGGTTTTCCTACAAGAAGCTTCCATGCACGTCTTTCATTCCCCATTCGTACAACATGTCCTGCCCATCGCATGCTATCAATAAAAGTAACTTTAGGCTAATTCGTTCGATCATTGATTTAAAATTCCTTGACGTCCTTAAAAGTTTGGAAAATTATAAAAATAGGGGAATAAAGATAGCCGTACAGCGCCCTCTTTTCTTAATTTAAATGAAAAGAGGATTAGTTTTATTAAGTTATACTGTTTACTTGTGATTGATTGCGTCTTGTGACGTAGTTTGTTTTTAACTGATTTTGATTATTTATTACCAATTTTGTCTTCAGACAATACATGGTCTTGAGGATGACAGCTTGGCTGCGGAAACGTGTTGACCATTTTAAAACATTAATTGGTGAATTGGGCATATTGACTGTATATTTTAATATTTTTTCACCAAGAAAATCACTTGTGCATTAAACTTAATTTCCATGTGTATATTATTCCTATTTGTTATTATTGTCCCTGGATATTTGAATTCATCCACTTCTTCAAACTTTCACTCATTTGTCATTAGCTGCCCTTCATTACATAATATATTTTTATATGTGAACATATATTTTTTAAGGGATGAAAAAAATATTACGGATATTTGAGAATAAAGTTCTTAGGAAGATTTTCGGGCCAAAAGAGATGAACAAACAGGTGAATGGAGAAAACTACATTATAGTGAGATAGGAAGCCAGATATAACAAGAACAGTTTTGTCTCATAGACTGCGTTGGACAGGACATGTGACACGTATGGAGGATTAAAGAAGTGCATGGAAGCTTCTTGTAGGAAAACCGGAGGGAAAATGCCCATTTGGTAGGCCTAGAATGAGGTGGGAGAATAACATTATCGATGATTTGAAGGAAGTAGATTATACTGGGGATGATTGGAAAACGTTAGCTCAGGATAGGGATGTATGGAGAGTTTATGTCCGCGCGGCCATTATTAATGTTTAATTTCAGTCGAAATTTCCTACTGTTACTCAGTAGATAGTATACTGTAATGTAAGTTAAATATTATTCTTTTACTATAAATTAGATTACGGATATAATGAATCTGTTTGAACTGCACTTGTCATCATTATCCTCTATCACCACTGTGGATATTTTTGTTTACTGACTTCCAAGTAGCGACTGATTCAGATTAACTCCCACCATTACTCATATTTAAGATGGCGTGCGTCCTGAACCGTCATTTTGAATGGCTCTTATTAAAAAAAAGTAAAATATTTTAAGTAAAAGTCCAGTAGAAGTGTTTGTTTCAAATTATGCCATCATGCCTTTCAGCCAATTTGAATCAAGACATTCAAATTAACTCTTTCTATCATCATCATCATCATAATAGTAGCTACATTCACGAATTTAGGCCATTTGTTGACCTGTTTCGGCCTCAAGAGAAACACCATCCAGAAGTCTTTTGAGTGGACGTCCTGGTCTTCTTCTTCCTGCAGGTTGATATCTTAACATTAGTTTTGGGTATTCTGTGATCTTCCATTCGATGAACATGTTGCACCCATCTTGACTTATAATCAGAAATTTTGTTTTCTAAAGATTCCATGTGTAATTCTTCTAAGATGTCTTCATTTTTTTTGTGATCTAGTAGTGTGTATCCTGCAGTCCTCCGAAGATATCTCATTTCAGCAGATCTAAGTATCTGTATATCCTTCTGTTTCAACGTCCATACTTCGCTACCATACAAAAGAGTTGGAAGAGCCAGTGTTTTATACACTTTCAGTCTTGAATGCTTTTGGACTAACTGTGGCTTGAAGATAGAATTTATTAACCCTAAAATTCTTAAAAATTTAGATATTTTTGCATTTACATCATATTTCAATTCCTTCTGGATTTTTTCGTGTTGAGACTTGAAAGTAGTTGGAAGTTCCTTAGGACAGGTTACTGGCCCGACGCTAAGTAGTCCAGTGGTAGGGCTGCTACCTTTTAGTCTCTGGACAGACATTAGGATACCGCATTTACTCAGTACCTGATGGAACGGTTATACCGCCGTGACTCGGTCCTCAGAGCCTCGTTTGTGAAAAAACGGGTTGTACCACGAGAAGGTGAGGATGAGAATTGGGTAGGAGAGGTTATATACACACGTCACTACCCTTTACAACCCAACTCTTTCTATAAAGATAAAAAGAAACGTTAACCGTTTTTAAATACCTATTTCTATCAATGATCTAGGAAGACCTAGTAAAAGATGGACAGACGAATTTTAATATAAAATCAGAACAGATATTAGGTATATTTCTTGATACTGCTGGTGGTTTAAGTCTACATTCAATAATGACATTAAATATTTTTTGTAATAATAATTTAAGGTTTTAAACTATCCAATTATTTTAAAATAAATGTTTTTTTTTCGTACAAGAAATATTATTTAACTAACATTCATTATAACAAATTATAATAATAATAATAATAATAATAATACTTTATTTATTCTGGCAGAGTTAAGGCCATAAGACCCTCTCTTCCACTCAACCAGCACAAATACAAATAAATATTCGACAAATATAGATATACACTATACTAATTATAAACAGTTAAAGATACAATAAATGTAGCAATGTAAATGTCATGTACAAACAACATTTTATAGGGTAATAAAAATCATGATACGATAATAATAATAATAATAATAATAATAATAATAATAATAATATGATACATTATACGGGAAACACCAATTAATATATATATATATATATATATATATATATATATATATATATATCTTACACTGGATAATAATGAAGTCGAGTTTAGAGCAAATATAAATTTAGATTTCTTCTAAAAGTTGGCAATGTCCGGCAGCCCCTTATTTCTTGTGGTAGGGAATTCCAGTTGCGAGAAGTGGAGATGGTATATGACATGGAGTGATGTGATGTCCTATGTTGCGGTATATTAAGTAAGAGACTATGTTGTGATCTTGTGTTTAAGTTATGCTTTGAGGATAGATACTGGAAACGGGATGATAAATAATTAGGAATCGAGGTATGTAGGATCTTAAATAGGAGAATTAGACAGTGCGATTTTCTTCTCTCTTTTAGATGTAGCCATGACAATTCGTGGAATAATGGAGAAATGTTGATCGTATTTTCGAACATTAAATATGAATCTGATACACATATTATGGACACGCTGCAGTTTTTCCGACAATCCGTCACTTATGTCAGTTAGTAGAACGTCACAGTAGTCAAAATGCGGCATCACTAAAGTTTGGATTAAAATTCTTTTAAGAGTTGTAGGAAGAAAATGTTTAAGTCGCTTTAGGGAATGCATTATGGAGAAGATCCTTTTAGATGTTTGTTTTACTTGCACATGCCAATTTAAATTAGAATCTAAGTAAAATCCCAAGTTTTTAACGACGTCGGTATAAGGAATTTGTTCATTATCTAATATGACAGCCGGCATATTGCCATTATTTATGAGGTGTAATAGCCTTGGATGTCCGATAATTATTGCTTGCGTTTTGTTTACATTTAGTTTCAGCCCATATTGTCTGGACCATAAAGATATATGCCTGAGGTCAGTGCTTATAATAGATTATAGAAAAAACAAGTTTTGTCTTTTATATATCAATATTTTCAGATTACATTTTTGTTTCTCTCTTCATTCCTTTTGTATCCTTTGAGACATGAGGGTTGCATTTTTTCTCACTCTACAACAACTCAAGTACGACATGATTGGTTTTATAATGTTATAGTTCATGTTCATAATTTTACTTTATATAACTATTAAGGATAGATGTCAGTACTGTATAAATCATAAAAAAACTTTATAAAAGTCTGCTGTATCGTATATAATAATAATAATTATTCAACCTCTTCAAAATAGACTGGATTACCAAAGGAACACTATTATCACAAGTGATTTCCAATTTATCTAGAGAATTTGGAAATCAAGAGTGGCATTTGTTAGGACCATTTAACGAATAAAATTAAGCTGTTTGCTCACAAATCATTATTTAAATATGGTTATTTTAAAATATGTATATATTTAATGTAAACGGCGGTGTTTGAAAACAAATGAGAAACGTTATGTTTCGTTTGTTCACCACTGCAACCAGATCATATTTATTGCCAAATAGAATCGCAATATTGTAAGAATGAGTGGAGAAAAAATGAAACACATCATTACAGGTAATTAATTAATTTCTTATGTCTTATAATGTAAATATGTCAATTTTATTTATCTGCAAAGTTAGTTCTGGGAAATAGTACTTTAAGAAAGTGCAAAAGTGTTTTTTATGGTGTAATCAATTGCTCCGAATGTTTTTCTATCATATCTCGCAAGCAGAATCTGGTTACATTCGTGCATTATATATACAATCTGAGAGCCACTTGATAAAACGAAAATGATAACATCGAGGTGAAAAAGACTGTGATTGGTTGTAAAACAAAATTCATTGTAATGTGATTGGTCATTCACTGCCATTTGGTGCATGAGTTAAATAGTCAGAGAAAAACGTGGGAGTACCAAGTTTAGATGAAGAAATAGAAAAATACCAACAAGAATGGAAAAATCATTTGAGAAGAATGGAATAGAAATAGACTTCCAAAATTGGCGTTCCAATTTACTCCAACTGGACACGGGACAAAGGAAGACCAAAACATCGGTGGAAAGTTCAAGACCATCTTCGTTAGGTTTTACCATCCCAGATCACATGGCCTAAAATGGATTTGTTCACGATGATGATGAAACCCTTCAAATTTACAATTATATATATATATATATATATATATATATATGGTATGATAAGAAAAATAAATGCCTGGACGGGATTCGAACCCGGATCTCTGAGTCTGTACCTCAGCGTGATATCCATTACACTACCAGGCGAATCCAATTCAAACACTTATTTTTCTTATATATGTATTATACTCTCCATTATTACTAGATGTCGCGAGAACACTGTCTTCACTGCCATCTAGTAGCTGACTATATCAAGTAAGCAAATTAAAGAGAATATTTATTTTACTTTATAGCAGTGACGCTTTAAATGTTTGAATTGGATTCGCCTGGTAGTGTAATGAATATCACGCTGAGGTACAGACTCAGAGATCCGGGTTCGAATCCCGTCCAAGCATTTATTTTTCTTATCATACCATATTAAGCTTGCATTGCTCAATGTTAAACATTTAATTATAACACACATATATATATAGCCTATAAACCATTTTGCTAGTTATAATTCATGTAAAAAATTATAAAAATATATAGCTCTCGAAATCAGTTCAAGTTTACATAAAAAGTCTCAAATTTGGAGCTCAGAAACAAATTTTGCTTTTAAAATGAATATAACCTTTAGCTAGAAATATCCATTAAACACAAAAATGAACTTGTATTTGTCAGATGGAATCCATTTGAGAAATAGGAATATCTAATTTGAAAATTGATACTAGTAGTAATTTCCTTCGGGACACAAGCTGAAAAATTGTTAATTATAGAACAAGCTGAAGCGGTGAATAGTAAACGAATTAACAAATCGGAAACAAGAACCTAGTTATTGCGCTGACATTGATTGTGTCACTGACTGATGCATGAATTAATCAACATGACATTGACTCCGAAGACCGTCATCCACTTATGCAATAAATTGATGTTGCAGTTCAACGACTCTTGCAAATTCTAATCTCCTGTATGCAATATAACTGACTCATGACACTAACGAACCCATGGTTTCAACGTCGCGCGGATGTGAGCTCTCCATACATTCCTATATTGAGATTGTTTTCCAATCATCCCATGTACAATCTACTTCCCTCAAATCATTACTTACTTACTTACTCACTGGCACTATCGAACCCGTAGGTTCATGGCCGCGCGGACATAAGCTCTCCATACATCCCTATCCTGAGCCAATGCTTTCCAATCATTCCCTGTATAATCTACTTCCCTCAAATCATAGTTAATGTTGTTCTCCCACCTCATTCTTGGTCTACCAACTGGGCGTTTTCCTTCTGGCTTTCCTACAAGAAGTTTCCATGCACGTCTTTCATTCCCCATACGCGCAACATGTCCTGCCCATCGCAGTCTACGAGACTTAACTGTTCTTATTATATCTGGCTTCCTATAAAGACCATGTAGTTCATTGTTATGTAGTCTTCTCCATTCACCTGTCTGTTTATCTCTCTTTGGTCCAAAAATTTTCCTAAGAACTTTATTCTCAAATACTCGTAATCTCCTTTCCTCCCTTAAAGTAAGAGTCCATGTTTCGCACCCATATAATATAACTGGTAGAATAATAGTTTTATATATTTTCAGCTTAACGTTTTTTGAAAAGAGTTGGGACATCAAAAGTCTCTGCAATGCATAATAGCATGCATTTCCAGAATTGAGCCTATGTTTAATTTCTTTGTGCATATCATTCCTATTTGTGATTATTGTTCCTAGGTATTTGAATTCAGCCACTTCCTCAAAATTTCCCTCATTTGTCTTTAGCTGTCCATTTCCATTATATACTGAATTTCTACGTGTGACCATATATTTAGTTTTACTGATATTCCCTCAAATCATGGCTAGTGTTATTCTCCCACCTCATTCTTGGTCTACCAACTGCTTTTTCCTACAAGAAGCTTACATGCATCTATTTCAATAATTGCGTATAGTTATTGTAAATATGTTATTAAGGTCTGTCATTTGGGTGAATGATATGTATTTCAAGTGCCCTGCATTAAATAAATAATAAATCTATTTCATTCCCCATTCGTGCCACATGTCCTGCCCACCGCAGTCTATGAGACTTAACTGTTCTTATTATATCTGACTTCCTATACAGACCATGTAGCTCGCTGTTAGGTTCACTTCTCCATTCACCTGTCTGTTCATCTCTATTTGGTCCAAAAAGGTATAGGGCTATTTGCTGGACATGCGGAAAGAGATATGTCATGATTGGATACTTTTTTTTTAATTCCATGAGTGATATTTAAACAAATATTAATTTAGGATAAAACTACATAGAAGAAACAAATTGATGTAGTTGGTATTTGAAATATTGCTGTTAGACGTGACGCCTAGAGGAAAGTTAAAATTTGCCAGTGTTAATATAGCTCCGGTGTAGTGTGTGATGATAAATCACGGAGGCTCGGGGCTTCTTCATTCAAATGAGGAGGTAGAACGTGTTCTTTTCAACCTCACCGACATGCTCCAGCTCGATGTACCATTCACGTTCCTCTTTTTATCGAGTAAGCTATATTCCTTCTTTTAATTTCACTCTCCAAGATTACTATTTTTTTCACGTCATGTTATACAACACCCAATTTTATCATTCTTTTCTTGTTCCTCCTTTTATTTTAGTTTCTGAAGACCAATCAGTACCGCCTCTGTGGTGTGACAGTATATTTGACAAGCATCCCTAGCTCCCGGATTTGATTCCTGGCTATGTCATAAATGTTATTTGTATCTTGGCTGTTGGATGGGATTCACTAAACCTTGATAAGAGACATAGCGAAATAGGGTTAAGAAAATTGATAGGACTGAGGAGTTTCAGTACACAAAATGCATTACTCTTTGTACACTACTCTCTTTTTGCAGTGAATGCAACGGAATTCAGTCGGTCTTCGCTTTTCGAAGTTATCGAGCTATGAGTTTATTTTTTGGTGTTTACACTCCGATTATCAAATTCCCAATTTATCTTAAGTTTTTTTTTTTAATGCTAAGAGAGGAGAGTTAGATGTACATATTATTCTTGATATTCTTGATCAAGGTTTTAAGTCTGGTAGACGTTAGATTACCAAAGGAAGTGACGCGATGGACACCAAGATAGGAGAAACAGTAAAGGAAGGCCAAATGAAAACTGGTTAAATGGAGCAAAATGGAAGAATGGCGAAATAAGATAAAATAATGGAAATTTTATGTAGGTCTACTGTTTTCAACTTTCTTTGGTTGAGAAAAAACTACAGTCTTGTAGAAAGCCATAAATACATTAAAATATTTAGCCTATTATTTATTTATAGACCAATTAGATTAGTTTATTTGTCATTAATAATAATAATAATAATAATAATACGCTACAAGCTGAAAGGTCGCAGGTTCGTTTACCGATTGGATCAATATTTTTATACATTCCGGCGGCAACATTGCATTCGGGACGGCGTAGCCTCTAACTGATATGAATACCGGACGTTTGTTTTGGAAGCTGACAACCCTGGTGAACATTGTCTAGGAAGGTAGGAATCTTAGCATTCCTCGTAAGGGGATCACTTTACATTTTACACGCTTTATATTAGCTTGACCTGTATCTATCTATCTATCTATCTATCTATCTATGTAACGGAAACTTTCAACGGGATTTTCACCCACTTAAACTCATTGGATCGACTTGAAACTTTGTATACTTGTAGAAGACCCATGACAATACAATAATATCATATTTATTTTCTAAAATCCTGGCCATAATCATCAGAAAATCAAAAAAAGTGTTTTTGTATCAATGTAACGGAATCTTTCAACGCGATTTTCACCCACTTATAAACATTGCATCGACTTGAAACTTTGTATACTTGTAGAGGACCCGTGACAATACAATAATTTCATATTTGTTTTCTAAAATCCTGGTCATAATCATCAGAAAATAAAAAAAAAATGTTTTTTGTATAAATGTAACGGAATCTTTCAACGCGATGTTCACCCACTTAGAAACATTGGATCGACTTGAAACTTTGTATACGTGTAGAGGACCCGTGACAATACAATAATTTCATATTTTGTTTCTAAAATCCTGGCCAGAATCATCCGAAAATCAAAAAAATGAAAACTGGTATAATAGGTTGCGGACTTGTCGAGTTTTTAGTCAATCGTTGTAAGAGCTCAGTTGGTAGAGCAGTGAACTCTTAGTGGTATATAACTTCAGTAATCCATACGTCGCTGGTTCAAATCCAGCTGGGAGGGTTTTTTTTATAGAAGAGTATTACTTCTAGCACATACTACAACAGTATCGAATTTAAAGATATTTACATTTTTATCTTATTCTGTAAAATATTAAAACTAAAAAATAAAAAAATAAATAATAATTTTAAAAACCTAAAAGAACACGCTTTATTAGAAATCCGAACTAAAAAATGAAAAATAATTTTAATTTCCAATACGCTTGGGATAAAATTAAAGTGGTGAACAAAAAAATCATCTCCAACACACATAGAATAAAATTAGAGTTATCAAAGAAAAAGAAAATAATATTACCATCAAAAGCGTGGGGTGATTTTTATGATTTTTACATTTTCTTCTTAGAGAGCTTACTTTTACCAATATCTGTTTATTATCAAATATTTAATTGATATAGAGCACCCCACGCTTTTGATGGTAAAATTATTTTCTTTTTGTTGATAACTCTAATTTTATTCTATATGTGTTGGAGATGATTTTTTTTTTGTTGACCACTTTAATTTTATCCCAAGTGTGTTGGAAATTAAAATTATTTTTAATAATTTAGTTTTCTAATAAAGCGTGTTCTTTTAGTTTTTTAAAACTATTATTTATTCTTTTTACCATTAATTATATTTGATCATATGAAGTACAGTTTCTTTAGGTGCAAATCAGTAGACTATACATTGTTGTGCGTGTTAAGTTGTCTTATAAATATTAATTAACTTACTTACTTACTCACTGGCACTATCGAACCCGTAGGTTCATGGCCGCACGGACATAAGCTCTCCATACATCCCTATCCTGAGCTAATGTTTTCCAATCATTCCCTGTATAATCTACTTCCCTCAAATCATAGTTAATGTTGTTCTCCCACCTCATTCTTGGTCTACCAACTGGGCGTTTTCCTTCTGGCTTTCCTACAAGAAGTTTCCATGCACGTCTTTCATTCCCCATACGTGCAACATGTCCTGCCCATCGCAGTCTACGGGACTTAACTGTTCTTATTATATCTGGCTTCCTATAAAGACCATGTAGTTCATTGTTATGTAGTCTTCTCCATTCACCTGTCTGTTCATCTCTCTTTGGTCCAAAAATTTTCCTAAGAACTTTATTCTCAAATACTCGTAATCTCCTTTCCTTCCTTAAAGTAAGAGTCCATGTTTCGCACCCATATAATATAACTGGTAGAATAATAGTTTTATATATTTTCAGCTTAACGTTTATTAACATTTATATTTAATCGAATATAAAGTCAGGTTTGATGAAGTAGATCATTTTATTGACATTTCAATCCAGCACTTACCTTATCAACTGAGAAAAAGTAGGGAAAATCTCAAGTTGGTCACCAACGCGATTTGACTTCAGGGGTTCCCGAATGAGTCTCGAACGCTACCGACTGAGCCAACTGATTACCATTATTTTATTTGGTAGTTATATTTTATTATTTTCTGTTGCGTTGAATTAATTGCCGCCTATAGACTTGTGGGTTGTTTTAAATATGATGACTAGACAAATGTCAGCAGATTTTAAGACCCAAAACGGTCCCCGATCATCATCATCATCATCATCATTCATATTCGCGTTAGATTAAGTATAGGAGTAAAGAACTCTTCTAGCGTACCACTATCATCATCATCATCATCATCACCTATCTTATAATCGGGGCAGCGTAACCCCGCCTTCCAGGCGCCTCAACCTCAGAAGTGAGTTACAATTTTGCCAGTGCCAAAAGATAACACCAGAAATATCGAAATGAGAACCTAGACCAATTTTATTTTATTTTTGAGCAGGTGTTATAATACATAAATAATTCATATCGGTGAATTATAAAATGCTCCATCGCTGTGATCTAGGAGGTTATGTCTTTCCTTCGGATAAAGCGGACTCGAGTTCGGCCTCAGTTAGGAACAAGTTTTCTTGCTGAGTTTTTTCAAGGCCTAAAAAGTCCACGAACGTCATTTGGCGATTATATTCACCGTGTCATATTCATCTTCTTTAGAATGAATTAATCAGTGAATCGTGCGCATTTCCTTATATGTTTGCATTATCTCAAAGATGACCCTGGCAGTGAGATGATCATTGATCCGAGAAAACATTGTCCTTTCCTAGTCAAAAAGTATTTTGTGATCGAGATTTAATTCCTGTTCCTGGCAGGTCATGTCTCTGTAAGGCCAGGGATGCGTGGAGCATGTAAACTGTTCCTGGCAGGTCATGTCTCTGTAAGGCCAGGGATGCGTGGAGCATGTAAACTGTTCCTGGCAGGTCATGTTTATGTAAGGCCAGGGATGCGTGGAGCATGTTAACAGTTCCTGGCAGGTCATGTCTCTGTAAGGCCAGGGATGCGTGGAGCATGTAAAAAGTAAGCACACCTACGATGGAGAAGTTAAACTAAGGAACATGAAGAAATAACTTAAAACTGTGTTTATTCCATGTTTAAAATAGTATTAAAATTATGATTATATGAAATAATAGTTTATTAAAACAATGTAGTTGATAGTTAACATTGTCAGCTATTTTTTCTTCTGGCACTTTCCGAAAATGATTTGCAACGATCAATTTATAATTTACAAAAAATAGGTGTCAAATTTAATATGGAAATATCAATTAACAAAACTAAAATTATGGCATTTCATGGGAAGGACCCCATACAAAGTAAAATCTGTCTCCAGAATAAAATTTTAGAGAGATATAATCAATTTAAATATCTTGGATATTATCTCTCTATCTGGGATGAAAAGGATATTCCTGAAAAAGTTACTAGTTATAATAAAAGTTTAGGAATTATTAATCAAGTTATGAAACCATCCCTTGTACATAAAAACACCAGATTACGTTTATATAACACTTTGGCTAGACCAGTGTTGACCTATGGTAGTGAAGCATGGACACTAAAAAAAAACAACATGAAAGCAGAATAACGGCTTGTGAAATGAGATTCATGCGCAGAACAGCGGGTTACACCAGATGGGATCGGAAAAGGAACACCAATATCTTAAAAGAATTGAAGACTACATCAATTTTGAAATATATTAAACAGTACCAACTAAATTGGAAACACCATCTTGAAAGAATGAGTTCAAATCGGATCCCCAAAGCTGTTTATAATTATATACCAAGAGGACGAAGATCACTGGGCCGTCCTATGAAACGCTGGAGGGAAAATTTTCTATAGGATCGTAACAGGCCTTGGCCTAATACTTGGAAGGAAGAAGAAGAAGAAGCTATTTTTATAATGTAGCGATTAAATAGGTTACATTTCATTTTTTGCTCATTTCAGAAAAGAGAAGTGGAACTCATGGCATTTTAGATCGTAATTAATAAAATATTCTGACATTGTTTAGAGAAAAAAAGTATTCTATTGTCTTTGAGAAATTAATTTGATTCTGTCTGCATAGTTCATTAAAAACCTCCAGACAATAGATACGAAGATTGTGCTTGATTCCATGTACATCACTACTAATTTCAGTTAGTCCCGATGGCCTATTATTACGATGCTCCATTCTTTTCTGAAAATCGCGGATAAAAACCCGGCCGGGTTCGATATATATTTTCAGAGCGTAAAAATCATGAGTATGGCTTTCTTCAGATATTAACAAAATCCATTAATCCCGTCTCGTAGGTTTGAGGAACGCAAAAGAACTTCAAACCTGAAGTAAGAGACCTCTAACAAAATGTATCAGCTTTTTCACGTTCAATTTTGAATTGTGTCACTAATAATAATCTAAGATGTCAAAGAACGCCATTATTTGAAAAAAAAAAAAAAATGTTACTGCTGCTAATGGGGCACGCCGTAGCGTAGTGGTTAAGGCACTGAGCTACAAGCCGGAGGGTCGAGGGTTCAAGTCCCGTTGGGGTCAGGATTTTTAAACTGACCCAAACCCTCTGGCGGCACTATGGCCCTGGGGTCGACTCAGCCTCTAACGGAAATGAGTACCAGACGCTTGTTCTGGGGGTAAAGGCGGCCGTCACGCAGGGCTGACAACCCGGCTGATAAAGTGCCGATTGTCTAGAAAAGTAGGAGCTCTAACCTCCCACTACCACAGGGGCCTCCGGGCCTGTTGTGGGATCACTTTACTTTTACTGCTGCTAATACTGTTAGTACAGAGACTTTTGATGCCCCAACTCCTTTCAAAAAACGTTAAGCTGAAAATACGTATATAAAACTATTATTCTACCAGTTATATTATATGGGTGCGAAACATGGACTCTTATTTTAAGGGAGGAAAGGAGATTACGAGTATTTGAGAATAAAGTTCTTAGGAAAATTTTTGGACCAAAGAGAGATGAACAGACAGGTGAATGGAGAAGACTACCTAACAATGAACTACATGGTCTTTATAGGAAGCCAGATATAATAAGTACAGTTAAGTCTCGTAGACTGCGATGGGCAGGACATGTTGCACGTATGGGGAATGAAAGACGTGCATGGAAACTTCTTGTAGGAAAGCCATAAGGAAAACGCCCAGTTGGTAGACCAAGAATTAGGTGGGAGAACAACATTAACTATGATTAGAGGGAAGTAGATTATACAGGGAATGATTGGAAAGCATTAGCTCAGGATAGGGATGTATGGAGAGCTTATGTCCGCGCGGCCATGAACCTACGGGTTCGATAGTGCCAGTGAGTAAGTAAGTAAGTACTACTGTTCCTACTATTATTACTACTAGTGAAACAGTGAAACAGTGAATATGGAATTTATTGCCTTTTTCAGAATAAAGAAAATACATATGCATTTACATTGCGCACGGGCCTGCTTGGCCGTACGTGCATTATTTTTCCATGAATAAAAAAAATAAAACTAATAATATAAACAAATACCTACAAATACACCTGTATCAAAAAACAATAACAGGCTACATATAAGTAAAATCTATGTCTGCACTAAATCAAAATAATACATATCTACATTCATCCACATTCCGTACATTGATATTAAAAAAAAAAATGCTAGAAAACAAATTAGGAAAAAAAAAGCACACACACATACACCCACACACCCCCACACATATACACACCGCACGCTCATACCCCCCTCCCCCCCGTCCCTGCAGACATTAAGACCCTATGTCAGAGACTGCCAAACTTTACCATCTTTCAGAAATAAATTGAAAATAAAATCACTAACAGAAACAACTCACTAATACTACTTTTTAAGAATTAATAATGCGTTTTGCATTATTTAATAAAAATAGACTTAGGATTTGTTAATATATTTACCTAATGCCTTGTATAAAAAGCGTAGATTAATTCATTGTAGTGTTTTTTTCTCTTCTTTTTATGCATAGTAGATTCGAGCTGTTATTCCTTTTTTATTCATTGTATCATTAATTTAATTTTAATTGATTTAGTTTCATTCTATTATTAGACATCAATTTCATTATTATTCAATATGACAGATAATGAATTGTTCAATAACTATTATTGTAACTTTTTTTGTATTCATATGTAACATGTTTGTCCTGTCTAATATGACTACTATTGTAATTTTTTTGTATTCATGTGTAACATATGTTTGTCCTGTTTTATATGACTATTATTGTATTTTTTTTGTATTCATATGTAACATATGCTTGTTCTGGTGAGTGGAAGAGAAGGCCACATGGCCTTAACTCCACCAGGCTAAATAAATAAAAATAAATAAAAAATAAAATAAATAAAGTGCACTATCAGACTATTCAACTTATCAGACCTACTTATTATATAACATGATTAAAGATCGAAAACAAAGACCATATTGAGATTCTTCTTATTGTTAATACATATATCCTTAAGCTACAATTTTGTTATATCTCAATTTTGTTATATCTCAATTTTCTTACTGTACCCAAAAATTTGCATGTTTTTGATTCACTCTCGATCCGTCCTAAAAGATCCCAACACGTGCACATTGCCTATGATCGTTGGGGTTTGTCTTTCTAATTACTATTGGAGGCTTAACAGGTGTTGTTCTTGCTAATCCATCAATTGATATTGTCCTTCATGACACCTACTACATTCTCTCAATAGGGGCAGTATTTCCAATTATGACCGACTTTATTCAATGACACCCTTTATTTACAGGGCTTTCTATAAATCCTAAGTGACTAAAAATTCAATTTATGATTGTATTCACACGAGTGAATTTAACTTTTTGCCCCAACACTTTTTAGCTATCATACCTTCTATTATTACCATTCCTTCTACTGCTACCACTACTGCTTCTATTACGACCTCTCCTACTTCTACTACCATTACTGTAAATACCACCACTACTTCTGCTACATTGCTATTATCACTACTATTACTTCTACTGCCACTTTTACTACTGCCAGCACTTTGTATTACTACCAACAATTACCACTACTTGTACATATACTACTACTAACACTACTTTTACTACCACTGCCATTACTGCTATCAATATGTCCGCCGCTGCTGCTGGTGCTCCTACTCCTCCTTGACAAATTTTATATTTTCGAATTCTTAACCCTTAAATTCATAATTATCCTTTTGGATACACCAGTTGGTTTAATTAATTTAATATTTTAAATAAATCAGAAGGAAACGAACGAAAAGAAACCACTTAAATATATGTCTAATTATACAAAATACCTAATAATAACAGTTATAAAAGATTCCGTTTTCAGTGCGGTCCGCCACATTCAAATAACTGACACAGTATATTTGTCTTTTGCCAATTTAAGTGTTAATGATATCCGTAGGCTACAAATGCTGGTGGAAATTTTATTGATACTTATATATGCGAACCACTGTTCTCTTCCCCGTGATCAATGTTTCTGACTATTAATTGAGAAGCCCCGGTTTATCTTCCCAGCTTTTGGACATACGGATTTTTCTACAAAAGTTATTATCCTTTATGAATTATCTATAATGAATCAGTCTGGTTATGTGTGTTTTGTGGGACGGAAGATATTCAACCATGAGCTGAAAGTGTTCGAGCTCGGAAACATAAGTTTTGATTGCCGTCTAGTTTCTTCTGATATTTTGAACATAACAGGTTTTTAAAATAATTTAATATAATTAGGTAGAAAACGATCCCTGAGCGGTACAAGCCCAAGTTCTCCAACTTTATATGCGCTCGTGTGAGTGAATATGTGTGTAACAGGATAAAAGTAAATGCCAGGAGATAAATTTAAAAACTAGCGATTAACGAAAGGGAGGAGAAAAGAATACGAATATTTATAAGAGTTTTTAGGAATATTTTTGCACCAAATAGAGATGAACAGGCAGACGAATGTGAAGACTACATAACAGTGAGCTACATTATCTTTATAGTAAACATATATTATTATAAGAACAGTCAAGTCTCTTAGACTGCGATGGGCAGGACATGTGGCAGGATTTGGGGGATGAAAGAGGGGCGTGGAAGTTTCATGTAGGAATAGAGATGGAAAAACGCTCAGTTGGTAGACCGAGAATGAGGTGGGAGAATATCATTAACCATGATTTGAGGGAAGTATGTTATACAGGGGATGCTTGGAAAACATTAGCTCAGGATAGGAAAGTGTGAAGAGCTTATGTCCGCGCGATCATTAATTTAAGTTTCGATAGTCCTAGTGAGTTAGTTAATTAGCAATTTAGGAAAATTAGGAAATATATATTTTAGAACAAGATAAAGTAAACCCTCTACTCGTGTACGGCAGTGTACCAGGTCGAGGGATTATATAAAATGAAGCACCCATGTTGAAGTTCTTTGATATTCACACATGGCGGGTGATCTGGAGTGTCACGGTAGCAAATAAAATGAAATGAATCTAAATTAATGTGGAGAAGAGGTAAAATTAAGTTTTATCAGGGGGAAATGGGAGAAACGCCGAGAAAAACTTGTCCTGGTTTTGATTCGTCCACCACGTACTCGTACATGGAAGGACAACTGACTAACCACTTGCGCCACGGACCCGCCTCAGAACAACGCGCAGTTTATAATTAAGTGTATATCGATTACAATAATATATTTATTTTATGCAGGGTACTTTATTATCTTAATTACTAAGATTGGTTGGACAAAACTCTCAACGATGAGGAAAATTCTCAAAATGAATAAACGAACTTTAAATAAAATGAATTTAATCAATGTAATACGATATAAAATAATGAAAACATTAAACGACCCCTGACGGCCAACACCGACAATTCAGATACATAATATCATCCATATATACTTTTATAATCGGCCGCGGTGGACTAGTGGTTATGCTCCTTGCCTCTGATCCCGAGGGTCGCGGGTTCAAACCCGGCCGGGGTCGATGGATTTTTTTAGGATGGAAAAATCCAAGGAGCAAGTCCTCCGGGAGGGACTTTAAGCCGTGGGTCCCGAGTCTGACGATTTTCAGGCTCGTAAAAGATCCTTAAGCCTGAATGAAAAGGCCTCTAAGCAAAATTTACCGAATTTTCCCGTCCTAGTACTACCTTGGTTTCCTAGATGTCAGTATGAGGCGGAACGCTGACCACGGACCACTCAAATGACGTCTATACGAAAACAAGTGCACTAAATTAGTATGGTTCATATTTTTTCCTGTAGGGGGAGAGCGCCTAAATTTCTGTTAAGGGAAACATGGGCTTACAAGAAGAAGAATAAACTTTTATACAGTCTGTGGAATAACCTGCTTCGTTTCCCTGGAGTTGGGGGTGGGATTTGTCATTTGTCAGTACATGAATGGTATTATACAAATACCATCGAACCCGTAAAGCAGCCCCTTGCGAAAGAGAGGATGAATATCTGTTGCTGTTTCTTTCTAAAATCCTGTCTCAGGCTGTTCCTTTTAGAGCAGGGAAGTACAAACTACGGGCCGAGGACCGAATACGGCCCTCCATCACTTTCTATCGTGTCCCTGTAGGTCTGTAGCATTCCACTAAATTAAATATGCTACCTATAATATCAGTCTATTAGTAATATAAAAAACTACTTGTGAAATATGTTTTAACGACATAACAAGAAAAGTAACGAATTAACACACACTAATGATGATGATGATGATGACAGTTGTAATAGTAGTAATAATGCACACCAGCTATAATAGGGGCTATGGCCCGCGCCACCTTGATGTTTCTTTCATTTGGCGCGCGATACACATTGGCCGCTCTGTTTTAGACTAAACTATTATATATTTAACAGTTTGTATTTTGATCACTATTTAAAAATAAATATAACAATATAACGCTTTTCTCAGATTTCATATAATAAAGTGATGGTTACCGATGCCATCTACTCCTCTTTTCATGTTATCGGTTCCATTATAGGCGAGTAGATGGCGTTTATATGGTATATTTACTACTTACCACTTCAGCAGATCACGTAACGTATCTGATGTGAAGGCCTACTTGTATGTTATGTCACAAAACGCTTAGTAGACTATATGTTTAATTTTTTGTACAGTCAGTAGACGGTTGAAGACGAAGAGATGAAAAAACATAAAATCTTATAACGGCACATAGTCTACTCCTTCGATAAAAATACTTAGAATATCGCGAGTCTTAACGTCCCCATTCAACGGATGAATCGCTATCAACATTATTACTAGCTTTCGCTATTCCCAGCTACAATATTTATTTATTTCACATATGTAGTTCCCACATGGTGCACGGATGCTCCTTAGCTGGATTTTCTTAACCAAGCTAATTTAGTTACGCTTATTTACCTATAGATGTCGACGAGTGGCATGTGGTTAGCACATCCCCACAATTAGACATCTAGTAGGCAATTAAGGCATTACTTGGATGGATGAAGCTCGGTTAAATTTTGTACAGAGGTCTGTTTATTCAGGCTTGCGGATTATTTTACGAGACTGAAAATCCTCCGACTCGGAGCCCACGACTTAAAGTTCCTCCCGGGGAACTTGTCCCTTGGATATTTTCACCCTCAAAATCCATCGACCCCGGCCGGGTTTGAACCCGCTACCATTGGGACCAGAGACAAGGAACATAGCCACAAGACCACCGCGGCCGACACGTATATAGTACAGATGGGATTAATCCAGGCATCTGGTGTAGAATCTAGGGCTGTGCTTTCCTTCAGATCCGAAAAATTTTTCAATTTTATATCTTATTCCACTGATGCACTAAACACTCTTAAACACTTTCAAAACATTTTGCAACACTTTTTAACACATTTTAAACATCTTTCAATGTTGCAACGAGTTTTTTTTTCATATTTATATATTTGCGTAAAACACGGTCGTGCTACATTGCTTACTTCCTACTGTGTTATTTTCCCTCCACTTCCTATGTTGTTCCAGCGTTGCCACCATCAACAACCCGAACTTGCTTTTTAAATGTGATTCCACGTTCCCTGGATTTCACCTACGTTAGAGTAATTGATTTGTGTTACAGTAATTGATTTAGGTTTGGTTAGCTTTTAGGTTCCTTGCTTTTTAAAAGTGATTTGATACGTAAAATAAATTATACATTTTTAGACAAGTTCTGGGATTATTGTGTCAATGTTGGTCATACTGACTTCTCATACAGATACCGCCAACTGCTGGAGGTTGCATTTATCTACCTGGGATAATTGGAGCACTAGCGCATGCGCACTGCGATTCTATAGAACTTAGAAAAATTTTCTACCGACCTAAAGGAAAGCATATACTAAGCCTGAGTTTGGATATTTTAAATAGGTCCATAATTTCTAATCCCGCTGATTTTTATACCCCAATCAGCTGATCAGTAAGCAGATTAAGGTAATGCTACTGCATGAGTTTGGAAATAAAGTATATTTTACATTAAACTAAAAAATATATATACCTTAATTGAGGTTCACGATCTTTACGAGAAAACATATGTATAAATAACAGTTCAATCTCGTAAATTGCACGGGACATGATGCGAATGAGGGACGAAACTTTCTGTTGTAAACCCAAAAGGAAAACATGAAGTAGGAAGGCCAAAAATGATATGGGAAAATAACATTAACCATAATTTGAAGTATTTAAAGCAATAAAAAATGTATCCGTGATGGCATTCGTCCTCAACAAATTAAAAATTGTTTAAAACAATCAGTTAGGCCTGTCGGAACTAGTTCCATTTTCAAAGCAGTTCTGTTGTTTTTTAAAAGTATTTATAATCGAAATATAAAATTATGAAATATTTAGCTAAAAGGTCCGTCTCCTCATCTTTATTAGTTATTTATATGTAGCGCTTTCGGGACTAGTCCCATCATCAGCAGGATTGAACACTGGTGTTTCACTGAAAATCTGATAGAGGAGGTTACACGTACTGGGTGCGTTTTCATTTATCAGATGGTCGTTGTTGTTAACTGCCTTCAAAATTTCCATCTCCTCGAGTACGTTTATCTTGGCTGTATTATTTTCTCTGTGCATTATTGTTAGGTTGTTTTCAATATCTAACATACGATGTCCTTCATAGATAACTTGTTTTGCATAGCTTGATTTTCCCTCCGCGTGAATAAAGTCTCGAAAATGTTCTTTAAATTTGATATTAAAACTTCTGTTATTCCTATATAAACGGAATGTTTCTCGGTGATATTATGCCGTTGCACACAACATACCTTGCTTGCTGCACTCAACTGCCGAGACGCAGTTGGTAGTTTCTAATCAAGTTTGAGTTCGGCCGTCCAAGCACTTAAACGGACCTGAAGCTAGTGGACTATAAATAACTAAGAAATTTCTCGGAATAACACTTATTTTATTAATAGTGCTTACAATTTCATTACATGTGGTGAATATGAGCTGGTAGACGAACTTCTTATGCACACGATGTAGATCGGGACCATAAGGACCATGGAAACGTGGTATATTTAAAAAGCACTTACAAGAATTTGCGTTGCAGCACGTGGCGTGATTTAAAGTTATACAAACTTCCTTAATATATTGGTCGCTACACTATTTCACTGTTCTCTAAGCAAACCAAGTATATACTTAAGGCCCCCGTGTGGACCTGAGATGTGATCATAAACGATCCTATCTTACGAGGAGATATCGAGCCTCGACCCGGAGACTATACAAACATGACTACTCTGGTTCACGTTTATTCTAAGACTAAATATACAACATGGCAACCGGAAGTTCGTCATACCGCTTTACAAAAACTTTAGAAAACAAAATATACCTATTGCCAACTTGACAGGTACAAATAGTCAACACGGAACTTATCATGAATCTTATAAATGTTGATTAAAATATTGATAACTTGAAGGAAGTGAATTTGGAGAGAATGATTGGAAAATATTAGCTCAGGTTACGGATGTATGAAGAGCTTATGTCCTTGTGGTTATAAATCTCTGCTTCGATAGCGCTCATTAGTGAGTTAATTAATTATCAAACATTTGTGTACAACTTCCTGGCCATTCTATAGCTCAGTATTTACAAACATTGTATGGTATCGAAGTTAAAGTTCATTTTATTTATAAAAAGAACGAAAAAAAGTAAGGAGCAATGTTTGAGTAATTACGCCTGATAATTTATAGAGAGTTTATCTTACAAGTGCGAGAACGCGTCAGTTGGCATGGCGTGCAGATGTGACTGAAGAACACAAAGCGTTATATTAGCATATTACAGCTGCTAATTTCCTGCGACATGTGCCCTGAATGACTTATGCATCTCCTCTCGACACTTTCGCCTATACCTCGGCGTGTACCCACTCTATAAACTACCAAATAGGTGTACACAACACTTACATTTTTGTAGACTATTACATACAAAAGAAACGAAGATGTACCTCACACATATGCTCTATAAAATTTCACAGCGTCTTACTAGTTGTTACTGTTGTGCTTCCATACTTGATGTCAAATGAGTACATTTGTACTCTATGCTATTCAGCCACTGTTAAAAATGTTAAATTTCAAACATCATTCACTATTTTTAAATCAACATTAACTGTCTCTACAGGATCAAAGGAAATAATATACGAACATAAATCCATATATATATATATATATATATATATATATATATATATATATATATAATTCTCTAAAGCTCTACTTCTGGCTGGAATAGAACCTCTTCACCTTACAGGTATTCTATGGTAAAAAATAATCAATATTAAAAAAGGAACTTTTATTCCAGGGTCTATTGATCAACAAGAATTAGAACATCCAGCACACTATTTATCTGTGGAACATTCTGCTATTCATTTTGATGTGTTGCATCCAGATTGTCTATTAGATTATTATTATTATTATTATTATTATTATTATTATTATTATTACTATTATTATTACATACATGCATGCATGCGCAGGTCTTTCACTGCAAACTCAGCATTCTCCACTCTTTCCTTAACTCTGCTTTGCTTTTTGTATCCGCATACAAACCATTTATTTTAATACTGTATTCTCTATCATCTCATGTCTTTTTCTGCCTCTTAACTTTCTTTCTTTCCGTTGACCATTCCCTCTAGGGCAACCGTCTGCAGGCAGTTTCTACTTAGCCAGTGGCCAATCCAATTTCTTTTCCTCTTCTTTATGAGTTCCAGCATTGATTAATGTATTTACACATCAATATTTGCTGGTAGTGCTCTTGTTGTATATTCATCGAAAACTGAAATAACTAATCAACAATTTAAACTTCCAGCTACTTCTACAGATATCAAGCAGAGCTCTTGGCCTTGAGAAAGGCTGTACAGTGGAGTATTGATCATATGAGTATCGTATGTATTTTTTTTTGTGATTCACAATCAGCACTGGCGGCTGTTAATGATAAATATATTTAATTTGAACCCTTCAACAGTTGAAATTCGATAGAGCACATCTCATTATGATAAACATATGTGCTTAGAATGGGTTCGTTGGCATGTAGAAATAAAGGAAATGAGAGAGTTGATGAACTTGCTAAGATTGCTGCATCATCTGACAATGAATTCGAAAATATAGATGCCCTATTTCTTATGCGAAGGAACTGCTGGAAATTGAACCCTTAAATAATCACCGAGCAACAAAAAAATAAACTTTTTTTTTTGTCTCAGAAAGACAAATATGTGATTCTGCTAGTATTTTTTCTCCTGAATTCAAATATGATATTGGGTTTTCTCCATCACGCAAGGTTTCCGAGAGACAGACATTTATAATTTCAAACACTTTAATATTCTCTCCATTCGTAACTACACAATATTCAAACAATCGGACTCACCTAGAAAGTAAGAAATGATGATTTTCTGCTATATTTCGCCTGTGGAGCATCCCTCTTGATGGTCCAACAATAATCGACCAGCATATTACGATTCCATTTGCCTTGATATCTCTTTTCCATAGCTGAAACCATATGAGTTAGCTCATTTGGTTTTATTTTACAATGGACAAATCGACGAAAAAAACGTTTATTAAAAAATAATTAATTAAATCCATTAATTGAAATAAAAAAAACTGTGGGTGATGGAGAAATTCCGAATACATATTTGAAAACACAATAAAAAACTGCACTACAACTAGTGGTACTAATGAGACAAAAATCATGTTGACCAGTGTAATTGGTCTACTCTTTGGCCCAGTAGTGTGAATGGTTTAGTAACATGAAATATGTATTTTCCTACAGTTCAAGATAAATTATCAGTGAAACATTTGTATCCTCTTTTCTGTTTTAACGCAGTTTATGTCTAGATGTGGAAAGTTTAAATCTTACCTAAAAAGGTTTCATATACTTACTTACTTACTTACTTACTTACTTACTCACTGGCACTATCGAACCCGTAGGTTCATGGCCGCGCGGACATAAGCTCTCCATACATCCCTATCCTGAGCTAATGCTTTCCAATCATTCCCTGTATAATCTACTTCCCTCAAATCATAGTTAATGTTATTCTCCCACCTCATTCTTGGTCTACCAACTGGGCGTTTTCCCTCTGGCTTTCCTACAAGAAGCTTCCATGCAAGTCTTTCATTCCCCATACGTGCAACATGTCCTGCCCATCGGAGGTCGTACGAGACTTTACTCTTTGTAATATACCTGGCTTGATATAAAGACCATTGTAGTTCAGTGTTCATGTAATCTTCTCCATTCATACTGTATTTCCATCTATCTTTGGTCCAAAAATGTTCCTAAGTACTTTATTCTCAAATAATTGTAATCTCTATTACCTCCCTTAAAGTAAGAGTCCATGTTTCGCATCCATATAATATAACAGGGTAGAATAATAGTTTTATATATTTTCCGTTTTACCGTTTTTGCAAGGATGTTGGACACCAAGAGTCTCTGCAATGCATAATAGCACGCAATTTCCAGAATTGAGCCTAGGTTTAATTTCTTTGTGCATCTCATTCCTATTTGTGATTACTGTTCCTAGGTATTTGAATTCAGCCACTTCCTCAAAATTTCCCTCATTTGTCATTAGCTGTCCATTTCCATTATATTCTGAATTTCTACGTGTGACCATATATTTAGTTTTATTGATATTTACTTCCAATCCTAATTTCTTAGTGTTACTCAATAGTGTGTGTGACGGTTGTATTTTTACGGTGAAAGATCGTCACTCTTTCGCCCAAGGTACTTTTTTCGTCTGACTTATTACCTTTGACCAGTCCGGCAATGCTACCGCCGGCATAGCTCTCAGGATCATTTAAGCACGCAAGCCACTCCACCACGACAAGGTAAAGATACCATGGAGGGAAAAACGTTTCATATTCCACCTCAAATGGATGTATCTGCTGCTGTGGTAATGATGAACACCTTGTTTTAGACTGTCCATATCATGAATATAAGCGATACATTCTATATATGCATTTAACTGATTGTAATCATGTACTACGTAATCCAATATTTGGTATTTTAAAACGGAAATGTAGTTACACAGCATTAAAAACATTTGTGCTGTTTTCACCACATTATAATTTATCTTATTACTACTTATCTTATAAGTTTTCACTTCATTTGTTCTTATTTCGTTCACTTATTTTTGTTTCATTTATATTTTGTAATTTGTGTATCTTCATTTTTCTTTTGTACCGTGTGTAGCTACAGCCCTGACATACATTTGTAAAATAGGGCTCCTAAACTCGGAGATTTAATAAAAACAATTAAAATTCTTTAAAATCCAGACTGAATAAAAATACACATTATGTATTATTTATGGAAGTAAATATCAGTAAAACTAAATATATGGTCACACGTAGAAATTCAGAATATAATGGAAATGGACAGCTAATGACAAATGAGGGAAATTTTGAGGAAGTGGCTGAATTCAAATACCTAGGAACAATAATCACAAATAGGAATGAGATGCACAAAGAAATTAAACATAGGCTCAATTCTGGAAATGCGTGCTATTATGCATTGCAGAGACTTTTGATGTCCCAACTCCTTTCAAAAAAACGTTAAGCTGAAAATATATAAAACTATTATTCTACCAGTTATATTATATGGGTGCGAAACATGGACTCTTACTTTAAGGGAGGAAAGGAGATTACGAGTGTTTGAGAATAAAGTTCTTAGGAAAATTTTTGGACCAAAGAGAGATGAACAGACAGGTGAATGGAGAAGACTACATAACAATGAACTACATGGTCTTTATAGGAAGCCAGATATAATAAGAACAGTTAAGTCTCGTAGACTGCGATGGGCAGGACATGTTGCACGTATGGGGAATGAAAGACGTGCATGGAAGCTTCTTGTAGGAAAGCCAGAGGGAAAACGCCCAGTTGGTAGGGCAAGAATGAGGTGGGAGAACAACATTAACTATGATTTGAGGGAAGTAGATTATACAGGGAATGATTGGAAAGCATTGGCTCAGGATAGGGATGTATGGAGAGCTTATGTCCGCGCGGCCATGAACCTTCGGGTTTGATAGTGCCAGTGAGTAAGTAAGTAAGTATCATTTATGAGAAATTTCGAGGAATAGTTAGCTTATATTTATAAAAAATGACAAAAAAAAGTTTACGAATTTTTAAAGCTAATTATATTTTATTTTTTGTTATGCTTTGAAAAAGATGTATAAATAGGGCTCTACACCTATTTGAACGTTAATTCAGTGTTTTTTAGTTTACTATTTTTTCCACCATTTCCGTGAATTATAACTTAAATTGGATTTTATAAAAAAAAACCTGCATTTCCCTTGCCTATTTATATATGTCATATTTGGCTTTCATTGCTAATGGTCAAAATTTAATTATAACCTATATGTGTAATTGGATGAGAAAATTTTCAAGCATGGGAATTCCTATTTCAAACAACAAAACTTTATACAACTTACATTTTGCAGATGATCAATTCATAATTGCACAAGATTATGAAGATTTAGAATATATGACTAGAAAATTAATAGAAGAATGTGAAAAATGGGGATTACATTAGAACATGAAAAAAAAAATTATCAATTGGTGAACCAGAACAAAATTTAATTTTGGAGACTTGAGAAACAAAATCTTGTAGTGAGATCACATATTTATGAATTAAAATAAATAAACATGGGAGTTGTGAAGAGGAAATAAGAAATGTGATAGAGTTAAATCTAAATGTTAATCAAAAGTGAACATAATTATTTTAAACGTAAGACTAATCCAAATGTTAATAAACGTATTAAATGAACTACGTAGGATCCTGATTCCTTTATAATTAATTCTTACCAATAGATTAATCTATTGCCATTAATTACTTTATGTTGCAATACAATTATGATGCAATTTGAGTTCTAAATATTTGTATTTCATCATCAGCAGCATTAAGGGTTAGACCTGCTGGTTTGTTCCGATCTCATGTTTCTATCCATCTTTTACTGGGTCTTCCAACATTTCTTCGTCCTAGTGGTTTGTAATGAAGGATATATTTAATTAGAATGTTAATTAATATTTATATTTGAGTATGTTAAAACAGTTGGCTATAACGTATTTTACATTCATTATTTTGAAGTAATTGTTATGTTTGTAGCTTATATAATATGAATTAAAATCTATAGACTTGTTTTGATCACAAAAATATACGGGCCTGTTTGTAAAATAGCCAGTTTCTAAAACAAGAGCACTTTTACTAAATTCTGTATATTTTTCTTTTTCTTCTTTTTATTTCCTTTTACTTTATTATTATTTTTCTAGATATGATTTTCTCGAATTCACACTGGTCTGGTCAAGGCGTATTTTTCTTTTGTGTTGATCTTGCAAAGAGGAAGTATAGCCTTGGAATCTGTATCGTAGATTTGCAGCTTGTGAAAGAATCTCGAGTCAAAAATAATGTATCTCCGCGCAAAATTGTTCGGTCCTTTCACAAACAGTTTTGATTCCACACGCCAATGAAAATACTCGTGTCCATTAAATAAAATAATAGTTTCTTTATTTCTCTCGCTATTTTATTTTCTTTCTCTTCTTTCCACATAATTGTTTTCTTCACATCTTCATTATTTATTTTCTTTTTTCTTTCCTCCGAAAAATAAATAACTAATTAATAAAATATTTGTCCCGGCCGGATATCGAATCCGGGCCCCGCTGCATAGGTGACGGCGACACAACCCCGAGATCGCAACGGTGGACATAGTATATATATATATATATATATATATATATATATATATAGAGGCTATATATGGTCTCAAGGTAGCGTGCTGCCTTGTCACGCAGCGGGCCCGGGGTCGATTTCCGGTCGGGTCACGCTCCTGGGTGAGGGTTTTTCGGGGTTTTTCCTCACCTGTAAGGCAAATGTCAGGAAACATAAGGACCAACGGTTCCCGAAGATCATCCGGCCATCATCATCATCATCCTTATCATCATCATCTCTCACCGGTGTGGAAAGCAATGGGAACGTACCACGCCTATAATTCCTTAGTAAAGCTGCAAAGCATAGGATAAAAATGCTATGATTACAATGAAAGACCTCAATCCATATCATTGTCAAAGAAGTTAGTTTGCTGAGATATCTCTCATTACTAACAGATAGAGGCACGATTATCGGTCTATGAGTTAAATAGTTAATATCATTTCATTTGTCTTCTCTACATATAAACAATTATGAAGAATTCGTACTATTTTCATTTCATTACACTCTATATAATTTACTTATCATAAGTAATGCCACGAGTGATTTCCAAATTATCGATTTTTAAAAAACTAAAAGAAGTGAATTTATCTAGAGAATTTGGAAATCAAGAGTGGCATTTGTTAGGACTATTTAACGAATAAAATTAAGCTGTTTACTCACAAATCCTTATTTAAATATAGTTACTTTAAAATATTTATTTATTTATTTAATGTAAACGGCGATGTTTGAAAACAAATGAGAAACTTTGTTTCGTTTCTCCATCCACTGCAACAAGATCATATAATGTTTGTTATATATTGCCATCTGGCGTGGGAAACTTGAAATATCATCGCAATATTATAAGAATGCATCCTAGTGGAGAAAAAATTGAACACATCAAACTGTATATTATAACCAAAATTATAGGTTATTAATTTATTTTTTAGTAAACAACTCGGTAAAATCATTATTTAAAAACACAATTATTGAACACAGAATTATCAAAAAGAACTCGGTAATATTATTTAAAAACACAATTGTCAAATTTGTATTTCGTCTATATCTTCATTTGAAGCACAGCCAAATCTTGTTTCTGCCATTTTGAACATTCAAATATGGCGGCTTTACTGTTGCCTCAGTCACTGCAAAATAATGGTCAGACCTGTTCAGAATATTAAAAAGGAGGAGCCTTCTTTAATATGGTAATCATAACACTGATAAATATTTCGTGAAACACGACTCTGATTGGTTGTAAAACAGAAATCATTGAAACGTGATTGGTCATTGAGTCCCATTTGGGGCATGAGTTAAATAGTCCCTATAATTTATTTATAACACCATTCGCATGTGCCAAGCATATAACTTTTTTTCTTCTTTACATATGAATGATAGTAAAGTATTCATACTATTTTCATTTAATTATACTCTATATTTATATGGTGTATGTATATACATATATATATATATATATATATATATATATATATAATTTTAACTTTTCATGATTTAGATTCTATGATCACGCCATAACTATCATTAGCTAAATTCGTGCAAGCTGTGATATATAATTCCCTCATTGTTGATGTTCTCTGATTTAAGTTTAAATGGAATTATACATTAAGGTTAAATGGATCGCGGTAAATATCTTGTCTGGAATTAACCAGTGACTGAGAAATCTCGCGGAATAATTATATATGCTTGTTCAATGTCGGGATTTAGATCTAGTGACTCTTGAATAAGAGTTTCAAATACAGTCATCTGAAACAATTCCCTTGTTTTGAAGCGAATTCCGAAGGATTGTAGGTATTCAGAATAATTTTATATTTCCCAAATCTTCGATCCTTACTTAGGTCTACTAGGAACATAACAATTAAGAAATAATTTGTTAACATGTCTGAAGAAGGTACAGTGTACCGAAACAGCTGTCACTGAATTATATAATAAATATGAAAATCAAATAAAAATACGTTTTATTTTTATTTAATTAATGATTAAGAAATGCATTATAGAGTCAATATATGTATGTACGTATGTGTGTGTTATAGATTTTCGAGGATATAAGTATTCTGCGTCATGGATTCATGGTCGGCCTCTGGCCATTGATTCCGACGTTTCGTAATGATCCCACACGCCTTGATCTTGAATCCATGACGCGGAGAACCCAAGAAAACTTTCTCAATCATATGTATATATATATATATATATATATATATAGATATATGGTATGATAAGAAAAATAAATGCCTGGACGGGATTCGAACCCGCATCTCTGAGTCAGTACCTCAGCGTGATATCCATTACACTACCAGGCGAATCCAATTCAAACACTTATTTTTCTTATATATGTATTATACTCTCCATTATTACTAGATGTCGCGAGAACACTGTCTTCACTGCCATCTAGTAGCTGACTATATCAAGTAAGCAAATTAAAGAGAATATTTATTTTACTTTATAGCAGTGACGCTTTATCGATGTTATAATTAAATGTTTAACATTGAGCAATGCAAGCTTAATATGGTATGATAAGAAAAATAAATGCCTGGACGGGATTCGAACCCGGATCTCGGAGTCTGTACCTCAGCGTGAAGACAGTGTTCTCGCGACATCTAGTAATAATGGAGAGTATAATACGTACATATGTAAGAAAAATAAGTGTTTGAATTGGATTCGCCTGGTAGTGTAATGGATATCACGCTGAGGTACAGACTCAGAGATCCGGGTTCGAATCCCGTCCAGGCATTTATTTTTCTTATCATACCATATTAAGATTGCATTGCTCAATGAAAAAACATTTAATTATAACATATATATATATATATATATATATATATATATGTGTGTGTGTTTGTGTGTGTGTGTGTGCAGTGTATCTGTAACTGCGCGTGAATTTTTACGCACTAACGGACACAATTTTTTTCCCGAAACGTACTCGATATCTCATTGAAAAAACAAAAAGGGGAGGTATTATCCGAAAATTAGCGAAATATAATAATTGAATATTTGCCATGAAATCCCTGAAATAGTCCCGAATGGTGGACTATTTTACCTCCGGAAAATTTTACTCCAGTGAAACCCATGCCTGCGTTTCTTCACGATTTTATTTATGTTTACGGTGAAAAATCGTCATTCTTTCGACCAAGGTACTGTTCGACTGGTTTATCATCTTCGGCCTGTGCGACATGAGTAACACAAATCTAACCACTAGGAGTGGATATACTTAAAAACAGAAATTTAAAAAATAAACACTCTAGGGTGCGTGTAGGCAAACAGTTTTGTGTCACTTTTGTAATCCAGAATGGGTTGAAGCAAGGAGATGCACTATCTCCTCTACTATTTAATTTTGTACTAGAGCATGCCATTAAATATTTAGAGAATGAGGAAGGCTTACAACTGAATGGTATCAATAAGCTGTTAGTTTATGCTGATGATGTAGTACTACTGGCCGATAGCGAGGAGATACTAAAGGCCAACACACACACACACACACACACACACACACACACACACACACACACTATTGAGTAACACTAAGAAATTAGGACTGGAAGTAAATATCAGTAAAACTAAATATATGGTCACACGTAGAAATTCAGTATATAATGGAAATGGACAGCTAATGACAAATGAGGGACATTTTGAGGAAGTGCCTGAATTCAAATACCTAGGAACAATAATCACAAATAGGAATGAGACGCACAAAGAAATTAAACATAGGCTCAATTCTGGAAATGCATGCTATTATGCATTGCAGAGACTTTTGATGTCCCAACTCCTTTCAAAAAACGTTAAGCTGAAAATATATAAAACTATTATTCTCCCAGTTATATTGTATGGGTGCGAAACATGGACTCTTACTTTAAGGGAGGAAAGGAGATTACGAGTATTTGAGAATAAAGTTCTTAGGAAAATTTTTGGACCAAAGAGAGATGAGCAGACAGGTGAATGGAGAAGACTACATAACAATGAACTACATGGTCTTTATAGGAAGCCAGATACAATAAGAACAGTTAAGTCTCGTAGACTGCGATGGGCAGGACATGTTGCGCGTATGGGGAATGAAAGATGTGCATGGAAGCTTCTTGTAGGAAAGCCAGAAGGAAAACGCCCAGTTGGTAGACCAAGAATGAGGTGGGAGAACAACATTAACTATGATTTGAGGGAAGTAGATTATACAGTGAATGATTGGAAAGCATTGGCTCAGGATAGGGATGTATGGAGAGCTTATGTCCGCGCGGCCATGAACCTACGGGTTCGATAGTGCCAGTGAGTAAGTAAGTAAGGAGTGGATATACTTAAAAACAGAAATTAAAAAAATAAACACTCTAGGGCCGCCATTTTTCTCCCAATTTCTAAGACTCGATATATTACTTTTCTGCCCTATGATTCTGTACCTGCATGATGGACTTTTCTCCCCTACACTGTTAGATGCTGTTATAGTGTTTTGAAAATACGATATTACAAAATTCGAATTTTCTTTTGTATCGGCCGCGGTGGACTAGTGGTTATGCTCCTTGCCTCTGGTCCCGAGGGTCGCGGGCGGGGTCGATGGATTTTTTAGGACGGAAAAATCCAAGGAGCAAGTCCTCCGGGAGGGACTTTAAGCCGTGCGTCCCGAGTCTGATGATTTTCAGGCTCGTAAAAAATCCTTAAGCCTGAATGAAAAGGCCTCTAAGCAAAATTTACCGAATTTTCCCGTCCTAGTACTACCTTGGTTTCCTAGATGTCAGTATGAGGCGGAACGCTGACCACGGACCACTCAAAAATGATATCTATACGAAAACAAGTGTAACTAAATTAGTATGGTTCAAATTCTTCCCTATAGGGGGAGAGCGCCTAAATCTCTGTAAAGGGAAAATATAGGCTTACAATACAATACAATGATATCAAATTTTAGAATAAATTATTTTTCGGTTAATAGTAATGTTTCTTTATTGCTGTGTTCTAGTGATAAAATGTTTCTCAGACAAAGCGGGTCGGGAATTGATCCCCAATCGGGACATATTCTGAATTAGTTCCTTCTATTACTTCCTAACGGTGTAAGACAAATATCAGGAACATTTAAGGCAAAAAAAAACAAAAAACAAAAAAAAACTAAACGCCATCTGGACATCATTCGTATCCTATTCGCCTTGTATAGTATGAATATATGAGTGAATTGTCTTGTCTTAAATGTACGTGTTGTCTCGGAGATGAGCCCGGAATTAGGCGTACCGCTCATCCGACGACCTCAATGTTCTTGTGTGGTCAAAAAGGAATGCGTGTGATTTAGAATTGTCATACAAAAAGAGAGGTTAAACAGAGAGAGATAATAGCAAAGATTAGGCATTTGCTCTATATTTTACATTATAGGCCTAATACTATTACATATGTTTCGTAGAACATGGCGAGTATGATTTTTATATGTTATTGGAAAGGTAGAAGACACTTCCTGGAATTTTTATGCATAGAGGCTGCGTGGATTTGTAGAGATATTAAAATATCAACTTTGGCAGAAGTCCACAGCATTTAATGTACAATGAACTGTTGTCCCAAATATTCCCTAACCTGTCTGTGGTAACTAGAACGTCGCGTCCGCAATGACCACTGTATGAATTAAATTTCACATCACAGAATAATCAGATTATTGGAGCGTGTTTCTCCACACACAGAACAATAATATATTTGACACAGGTAGAAATAGCAACTAAAATTTAATACGAATGACCATAGTGTATTTTCAATTAAAATATTGACGCTAGAATAATTTACATTGTAATTCCTTGTAATAGTTCCATTATTTTAGATTCTACATCATGTACTTTATTCCACAGTCTACAGATCCCATGTATAATTCGCTGGATTCTGGCTTAGATTTCTGTGCAGATATTTTTGGACACGGTCTGGGAGAAATTTCACGGTAGGTTTCGGCATGCAATGGTGGACAGTTCCCTTGTGACTAAATGTTGTCGTTCTTTTCATTTCTAGGCATAATGTCTTATGAGAATGAGGAAGGATTACAACTCAATGGTATTCATAAGCTGTTAGTTTATGCTGATGATGTAGTATTGTTGGCCGATAGCGAGGAGATACTAAAGAACAACACACACACACACACTATTGAGTAGTACTAAGAAATTAGGACTGGAAGTAAATATCAATAAAACTAAATATATGGTCACACGTAGAAATTCATTATATAATGGAAATGGACAGCTAATGACAAATGAGGGAAATTTTGAGGAAGTGGCTGAATTCAAATACCTAGGAACAATGATCACAAATAGGAATGAGATGCACAAAGAAATTAAACATAGGCTCAATTCTGGAAATGCATGCTATTATGGATTGCAGAGACTCTTGATGTCCCAACTCCTTTCAAAAACGTTAAACTGAAAATATATAAAACTATTATTCTACCAGTTATATTATATGGGTGCGAAACATGGACTCTTACTTTAAGGGAGGAAAGGAGATTACGAGTAGGCCTATTTGAGAATAAAGTTCTTAGGAAAATTTTTGGACCAAAGATAGATGAACAGACAGGTGAATGGAGAAGACTACATAACAATGAACTACATGGTCTTTATAGGAAGCCAGATATAATAGGAACAGTTAAGTCTCGTAGACTACGATGGGCAGGACGTGTTGCATGTATGGGGAATGGGAGACTTGCATGGAAGCTTCTTGTAGGAAAGCCAGAGGGAAAACGCCCAGTTGGTAGACCAAGAATGAGGTGGGAGAATAACATTAACTATGATTTGAGGGAAGTAGATTATACAGGGAATGATTGGAAAGCATTAGCTCAGGATAGGGATGTATGGAGAGCTTATGTCCGTGCGGCCATGAACCTACGGGTTCGATAGTGCCACTGAGTAAGTAATGTCTTATGATAGTCTAATAATAATAATAATAATAATAATAATAATAATAATAATAATAATAAAATTATAGCTAGTAGTCCTATTTTAAGATAAGATTTGACATCATGAGAATAAACTAACAATAATTAAGAGATACCCATGAGATATCTCATTCTGGGGCGATTCTACAAAATTTGGTGAAATATCTAGGTCTACATATTAATGGAACCAATATATCGCTTAGGAAAATATGTAAAGAACTTAGCAAAATCGAAAGGTTTCAACAGATAAAATGATTATAATAAATGTATAGTCGAGCCTTTCAAATGTTAACAAGATGACACAATCTAGTATGGAAACCAGCTGTTAGATATGCCAGTAAATAGTGGACATTGCGACCACGTGCAAACAATTACTCGAAGCAGCACAAATGGTGCTTTGCAGATCTTTAAATATGGTGGCTAGAGGAGATAGATTAGAAGGATAAGGATGGAATTACGGGAAGCCAGTAATGTAGGATACATAGAACAATACAAAAATAAATGGATGGAACATGTTCTTCAGTCGCTGCCTTCAACAAGATATCAGCGACAAGCATTTAGAGTAAAGACCAGGAGCTTGATGAGACCACGCAATTCAGCCTCAGAACAAGTCTAGCAGCTTAATCCTTACTGGGCAGAAGAAATAGAAAAATAATAAAGAATGGAGTGTTGCGTAATGAAATTAGTAAGTTTTAAATATGAACCAGACCTGTAATTCCTTACGTGTTACATTCTTCAATATTATTTTGTATTTTAGAGAATTGAGGTTTCTTATTGTGCTTTCTTAAATATGTTGTACACACTTAAACCAAAATTGAATGGGCGAAGACCATAAAGATATAAGTGTCGTTTTTGTAAAATTAGATTTAAGTATAGTTATCGCAAGTTATTTGGTCCTACTTTCGAGTGGCAGAGAGATACAAGTGTATGCTGTCAAATATTGCTATCTGGCGACGGATGATACAATTGTTTTCATTGGTTTGAAACCAACAGCAAATGTTTAAACTCATTTTTCTCTGAATTATCTAAATGTACCTTATACCGTTATGAATCTCATCAACCAATCAGTTGGCACTATGCCTAAGTCCTATAGTGACGTGTAGGATATAATATGAAATTGTATCTTTCAAATGTTCTGTTCTTCATAAAAATCCTCTCTGACAAAACTGTACTGGTATGATAGAAACAACTCACTCTAACGTATTAAAACGTATATGTTTCAAGAGCGGAGGCGCAGTATTGTATCAAGAATCACCGGCTAGTCAAATGACGTCATATGACGTGCGATTGCGTAAAGACACCGTTTTAAAGAATCACTATAGTTTTAATAAATGTAGGTTCAACTAAGTTAAATAAGTCACATTTTCTATAAATACTCGTTTCGTAATCACATAATATATGTTTCGTCCCGCGCCGTAGCCGAATGGTTAAGGCAAAGATGCCTTGGTGCAGAGCTACGGGACTTGTGCCGGTTCGAGTCTGCACGGGGAAGACATTTCCACATGGAATTTTGGTCAGTATGGGACCGGTGCCCACCCAACATCGTGAGGCATTTGAATAGCTACATTAAGTAGCGGCTCCAGATTGAGAAAACCATCTATAACGGCTGGGGGACCCGACATGCTCATCACATGTCACCACTACAATGGCTGAATGACCGGTTACCTCTGTGAATGGATGTGAGTCCAGCAGCAGACTGGTAGGCCAAAGACCTTCTAGACCTGTCGCGCCATGGAGTATAACAATATTTCGATTCCCTACACATGTTACTTTATAGGTAGACAATGTAATAATGATTACCTTTATTGGAATGAACATAACAGATGTGGGGTATTTTGTAAGGCAGTCAATTCAAATACCTACCTTGGAACAATAATCATAAATCGAAAATAGGTGTAGAAAGAAAGTAGGCCTAGATATGGGCTCAACTCTGAAGACATATCATTGTGCATTATAGGGACTCCTGTCTCCAAATTTTTCTCTAAAAGTGTAAAAACAAATAAAACAGCGATTGTGATTGCTAAGTATTGCCTCTTACTTTTAATAAGGGAGAAAGTTTACAAGTATTTGAGAATAAACAACTTATTAAAATGTTTAGAGTAAAGAGAGCAGAACTGACGCAGAAATTCAGTGAGATACGTAATATTTTGGGGCACGTCGGAGCATAGTGGTTAAGACGCATGTTCTGGGGGTAAAGGCGGCCGTCATGCAGGGCTGACAACCCGGCTGACATCTAGTGCCGATTGTCTGAAAAAAGTGGGAGCCTTAACCTCCTACTACCCCAAGGGCCTCCTGAGGCCTGTAGTGGGATCACTTTACTTTTTTACGCAATCTTTATAGGAAACCAGAATTGCTAAATCTCGTACACTGCGATGTGCAGGGCATGTTTCACGAATGGGAAATAAAATAAAGAATGGAAATTCTTTTAGGAAAACTAGAGGGAAAACTCGCAGAAGGTAAGTTTGGAGAAAACTTCTTGTAGTAATTTAGAAGGAAAACGCCTTGTAAGTCAGGAATGAAGAAGGAGAATAATTCTAACCGCGATTTGAAAGAGGTTAATTATACAGGGAACGTTTAGAACATTTTAGTTTAGAATAGGTATGTATGGAGAGAAATCCGCCCGGTCATGAACCTCCAGGTTAGGTAAGTGCCAGTGAGTTAGCTGTTTAGTTAGTTATATGATATTGTTCTGCTTAGACCAGGCGTGTGAAAGTTATTTGAGCCATATACATCGTATTAGAGGTGAAGCCAGCTGTGCAAATACCAAAAAAGTCCATATTCTTTCTTTCAGATTTCTCTCTTTCTTCCACTCCTCTCATAGAGAGCGTCAATCATATTTTCACATCTAAAGATGCTTTTGCCCGCATCCCCTTCCACGTTCTCCCTACTCTGTCTTCTGTCAGCTGACCTTTAAAGTCACTAAACCACGCCCACTGGCGTACATTGCGGACAACGTATTTGGCCATACTTCTACCAAACCACTCGCGGGCCACATGATACAGACGTTGCCATTACTAAACTTCTCTTTTTTAAAAATTGAGTTCTTGCTTGTTGTCAATTCATATTTTATAGTTGATAATGCATTAATAAACTAGTCAACAGCCATTTTTCATCTGGGATGTGATATATCAATTAGTATGTATTTTGGTGAGTAGAATCACAATCTACCTTTCAAAATGTTCTAGCAGGTAACATTTTTGAGTTTATAAGAGTTTTTTTTTATTTTTGGTTTTCAGTATTTCGTTATTTTTCTGTTCTTCTGTTTTTGTGTTTAATTTGTTTGATACTGCTGCTTTTTGTGCCTATGGGACAGCCGTAACACCAAGAACCACTATACAGTCAAGGAATGGCCTATAAGGAAATTATGTTCCTGGAAACGAAAATGTGGAAAATGCTCCATTGGTTGAGCCTGATAAAATCATTTTGCCTACACTTCATGTCAAGTTGGGCCTTATCAAGTACTTTGTAAAACCTCTGGATAAAGGAGGTAAGGCCTTCAATCATTTAAAAGAATAGTTTTTCAAATTAAGTGAGGCAAAGCTGAAAGAGGGTATATTTGTTGGACCACAAATATGAAAATTGTTTAAAGATCCAACCTTTGATACTAAAATCATCAGATGTCCAATTACCTACTTGGTCTTCTTTAAAAGCAATTGTGAATGTCGTTTTGGGTAACAGAAAAGACGAAAACTATGTTTCCATTGTGAATGATCTGTTGGACAGCTATAAGAACATGGGATGTAGAATGTCGCGTAAAATTCACTTTTTACATTCCCACCTTGATTTCTTCCCGGAAAATTTGGGAGCCGTAAGCGATGAGCAGGGAGTACGCTTTCACCAAGACATTCTTATGATGGGACACCGTTATCGAGGTCATTGAAACCCTTCGATGATGGGCGACTACTCCTGGGGTCTTATTAAGGAGAGTGATGAAACGGCATACAAAAGAAGAGCTCCGTTGTCGCATTTTTCAAATGTCAAAGAAGATTAAAGTTGAAAATAATTTCCGAACTAATTTAGACCTTTTATTGGCATAGTGCCCATATATACATACAAAATAGTATAGATTTCAAAAGTTCTGAATCTGTACTATTGTTTGTCTTAATTGTGTCAATTTTCGCCATTACTGTTTTTGATTCTATGTATATAGGAAATGTGACGTGATAGAGAAAAACTGATTTCACCAGTGTATTCAGCACCCCAAAATTAGGTAAATCCACCCATTTAGAAACCAGATGCAAAAAAAAAAGTTTAAATTTATTGACTACGTAGTGTAATTGTTTCAATGAAAATAAAATATGTAAAAAATACAACATATACTGTATATTTTTATTTATAATAAACCATTGAAAAAAATAACAGAAGATATCCAAACACATCACAAGAATTCGTTAAATCACTTCCATAGAATGTATTCTAATAGGTCACCAAAGAAGGCATTCAATATCAACCTAAATGACAGAATCAGAGAAAGACCTAAAGAATGATGGAGAAATCAAGAAATCTTGAACTGACTTATTTGATCGTAATGTTCATGATTATGATGATGTAAAGACACAAAAAATTATAACACAGGATTTCACTGGAAACTCTAAAACACAACAGGTGAGTTTAAAATAGTTTTGATTTTTGACCAGATCCTTAGCACCGCTTGTTTATAACCAGTTTCGAAAAATTTCTAGTAAGAAATTCCGAAGACACAACTCTTTGAATATGAAAGAAAATTTGACATTTGTTAGGCTTGTTCTGCAAGCTTTTTATTTTAGTTTTCGACTGGTGCTTTCGAGATGAAATACAACATTTTATTAATTCGTGATCATATTTTTCAATGGACTGCCAAGTGTCTTTTGTAGCCTGCAGACCGTCGGTTTCGGTGTTCTTACTAGCCAAGGAAATGCTCTCTCAGTGCTACGATATCCGGCGTGATAACCATTATCTATAGGTTTTCACGTCTAGAAGCTAGCATGGATCTTATAGAGCAATTCTTATTATTAAACGCGTTCTTTATGTGAGATTGATTTATTAGTTAATTCATTTTAAATTAATAATTTAGTTAAGTAGTTTCACCTTCAACTTTGCCAAGACGGTGGGTGAAAAAATGCCATTGTGGAACGTATAGTTTTAACCCGCATATTTTGATAAAGTTAGGGAGTGAACTCATTTACCGGAACAGCGGCTAGCGGAGATGCCATTGAAGCATCCTTTTTCAATGAAATTGGAGATAATTATATTTGCACCTCTGTTCACTCAGTCTGCGGCGTCAAGTGGCAACGCATTCCCTTAAGAGCAATACTATTTTCTAGACATGAAACACCGTATAGTCATTGATTTATAAGCAAAGGGAGGTCAAAGATTATTGTATGATATTGCCTAATGTAACTAGTTTGAATGTAGTGTTTACAAGCTCTGGCGAGTGTAAAGTGTAGTGTGTTTGGAAACACGCGGTCACAGGCTTGCAGCTACTATTTGTACATAGAGATGGCAAGTTAAACGTTGATTTAAGTGCAGACATGTCGGTATTGCGATATGTCAATACTTGATACGTCTGTGGATTCCATTCATTTACACGTTTACACATGTTTATCTCTGTTACTTGTGCCAAAATGTGAAAACGTGAAAAAGTTATCAGAGTTTTTTTCAAGAAAACAAAATATCGTTTAAAGGAAACTTCCACATTTAACACCATTCTCAAGCTAGTTACATCCATTTTATGTTTGTTGAATTTATTATATTGAAGTAAATTCCTCTGACAAAATAATGACATTTTGGGGAAATGCACACATGAGATCATAATAGACAACAAGCCTCTAGAAGAAGTAACACATTTGTATTATTTATGTTTAATTTTACTACAAACACAAAAACTAAATGAAATATAAATATGAAACTGTCTAAATTTCAAATGATTTGCGGAACAATATATAAAACATCAAAGGACAAAATAAGAAATACTAGAATGAAGTTTTATAAAACGTTATGGTAGTGAAAATTGGGTAACGACCAAAAAATTACAAAGTAGAATAAAAAGCGTAGAAATAAACGTCCTTAGAAGAACACAAGGCTGCACAAGATTGGATCGGATAAAGAATGAACTTACAAGAACAGAGTTAAATATATATCCACTGAATGGAAATACCAAAGAATATTGAGATAAATGGTTTAAACATGTATAAAGAATGAATGTAACAAGATTACCAAAAGCAGCATATAACTACAAGCCAAGAGGATCAAGGAATACAGATGACCAGTGAAAAGATGGACACAACAACTGTGAGGCGGAACAGATAATTTGTCTAGCCCGCGAAGTGAAGAAGAAGAAGAAGAATTCCTGTGACCGACGTGTTTTATTATAATGCTATGACTTCCTACATCCTAAGGGGAAAAAAGATAAGTGGGTAGATGCCTCAAGATATGGAATGAGATGTAATCGTCATTGACATAGTGTATGTAAATAAACATGTTTATGCCTATAGAAAATAAGAAGAGACGCTATGACTTGAACTCTGAAAATAAGCTCCGAAGAGAAAAGGCCGATTGAATTATTTGTTGTCCCTGGCAAACGGAAGACAGTAAAAGTAGTCATAATGTTACCATGACGCAATACCATTATTTCAGCAATGTCATAATTCAGATCTCCAAGTTCTGTGCAGAGTGTGGTAATAACTCTGGAGCATGTATTTGTACTCCTTCCTACTTCTCCGGCGGGACCTGTACGAAGACTACCATTCTCACGAACGCTTATAACAGGAGGAATCGAAATATAAAACAACGCACAAACAGGAGTGACGCATTTATTAATGAGTATTATTAACTGGTTTACAGTGTTAAATAATACCTCAAAATATATTAATTTGCAATATCTGCCTGAACAAAACATTCACAACCAACAGGCCTATACGTGCAAACAAAACAAAAGATGAGAAAACGTTTAACATGTTCATGTATTTCTATACCATTTTAACAAACATTTAATATTTCTTGGTACACGAAAAAAAAAATGGGTATATATATATATTGCTCCTACTGTAGAAAAATAAGTCACTTCTTTTCAGGGTGCTAATTCCCGGGAATTCTTACTTGACACTTGGCATTTTTTATTTTATTAATTTATTATTAAAAAAAATAAAATTTGCACCTGATAAACCAGTCGTCCTTAACTAAAATAAAGTTCTGTTTGAAAACTTCAAGTAGTTAAAATTATGAAGGCCTTCCAAAACCATGTTTCATCTTCTGCATTTCAACTGATACTAATGTTGTTGTTTAAGTTGTACAACGGGTTCAGGTCTGCGGGCGTGTTCTTGTTGAGCAAATCTGTATTCACAGCGTCTTTTAAAATTCCTATGTCTTCTAGAATGCTAATCTTATTGTTGTTATTCTCTCCGTGTAATATTGACATAGTATTATCGATTTTGATGAACTGATGACGCATTTTCTAGTATATGTTTGGGTAAACTTGATTTTACTTCTTTATTAATAATTCAGACCCAAAATAGTAATAGGAAACAAAATCATAGAACAGGTGAACCATCTCTATTATCTAGGATGTGACATTTAATTTAATTATGATAATGATATAAATAATAAAATAGCAAAATTCCAGGGAATATGTGCTACGATAAAACGATCACTAAATAACAAAACAACAAGAGAGACCCAATTGAAATTTTACAAAACGTTGGCAGTACCGGTACTGCTCTATGGTTCAGAAGCCTGGATACATATAAAAAAACAAGATCTAAGTAGGATAACGGCGGCAGAAATGATTTTTTTTTAGATCTGTTAAAGGGTGCACTAAGGAAGACAGAATCAAGAACACAGAAATAAGACAGGAACTTGAAATAGTTGCAATAACTGATAAAATAGATACATATAGACAAAAATGGAAGCAACACATAGAATGAATGAAGATAGATATCCAAAACAAATACAAACCTAAAGGCACCCGAGATGTGGGCAGACCTAGAAAGAGAGGGCTGAAGTCGGAACGGGTCAACATACCTAATCCATGAATGCAGACGATGATGATGATGATGATTAATAATTTTCTTAAATGTTCAGTGTAACTTGTGTTAAAATGTCTTATTGTTCTACGGATGTAAAACTTGTAATTGTTGTACTTTAGTTCATAAACGCCTTTATTTTAGTATTTATTTTTACTTCAATTTTGTTTGATACGATGTTGAGTTTGTTATTAGTTTTAAAGGCGATTTTTGTGTTTTTGTCTTGTTTCTTCATCGAATTAGCTAATTTAACCACTTCAAATTAGGGAGAGATATTCTGTTCTATACAAATAAGAAGGCTTGATTCTCGCAAGGTCTCGTAGCCATGCTAATCACTGCGTTTGACGAGTGAAACTAAATCAAGTCACCAGGTAGCGTTACCTGTTCAGTGGCGGGCTCCGGGAGGATATCGGTGCGCTCCGTCTCATGGAGCTCGTGTTTTGCATCGCTGCATTATTTCATTATTATAACATAGGCCTTATATATATATATATATATATATATATATATATATATATATATAAATGAACGTCTGTGTGTCTGTCTTTTATGGACTCAAAACTGCTTGACTGATTTGAATAGGAGTTTTACCATTATTTAGAGATTTTTCGGACAATTAATGCTATGTAACATAGGCCTATTACAATATATACTATAGGGCCGGAGCTAAAAAAAGCGCATCGGAGCACTAAAGAATTCGCTTTTAGGACGCTGTTTACGCTGCCTAAACCATAACAAATACACCAAATTAATGTATACACAGAGTATCTAAAATAATAACAATGTAAATGTATAATTATTTTTCTTTTTAATTGTTCAACTAAACATAAAAACATACATTTAATTTATTTAAACGTACTATCGCACGCCGGATATTAGCTAGTATTATGCATTAGATCAGTATAGTATTGGACAGCAGCGCATTCACGGTTCACAGTGAGATAGTGTACCTCAAGTAGATAAGGTGCTCGGTCGCTTTTCCTTGTGATCTGAGTGACGTGTGTATAAGTGTAAAGTGTAAACTGTAAAATGGCTAATGATTTTTTCGACAGAACAATGTGTATTTATTTATGATCAATATTTGTTAACTGTCCACCGCTGTGGTCTCGAGGTAGCGTGCTGCCTTGTCACGCAGCGGGCCCGGGTTCGATCCCCGGTCGGGGCAGTTTTCCTGGGTGAGGTTTTTATCAGGGTTTTCCTCACGTGTAAGACAAATGTCAGGAAAACTTTAAGGCCCAAACGGTCCCCGAAATCATATGGCCATCATCTTCATCATCATCCTTATCATTATCATCATCACCATCATCCTTCACCGGTGTGGAAAGCAACGGGAAGCTACCACACCTATACAATTCCCTAGTAAAGCTGCAAGCATAGCATGAAAATGCTATGATTGCAGTGAAGGACCTGCCTTCGGGCAGAATTACTATGGATGGATTTGTTAACTCAGTCTGGCAGACAAGTACGAATACTTTTTGCAACACGATTCCCGGGTGTAAAAATTCTGTCACGTTCAACAGTCCATAATCTGTACAACAAATTTAACAAAGAGGTGTCAAAAATGTATGGACAACGAAGGTGAACAGTTCCAGCAAAACGTGTAATTCAAGCTGGACACCATATGCATAACATCGATAACACCCTCATAATAGTACATAGAGAAAACATTCAAATGAGAATAAATATACTGGAGGAAATCGCAATCCTAAGAGAAATCAACAGCAACCTGATTCTCAATGAATACACACCTAATCCACACAATCCTCTGTACAAAATTCTCACAACCAAGTCAGTGCTTCAACAAGGGTCAACAAGAACGGACCTAATGCATTCTGCTGATGATGGGACTAGTCCCGAAAGGCCTACAGAGTTTTAAAAGAACTTAAGTTGAGGAGACGGACCTACAAGGTAACTATATTACGGTTTTTAACCTACATTATATTACTGTGAACTAATACCTCAACGGAAAATCACCATGAATTTTACTAGTATCGATCCAGCAACTGCTTCAATAAAGTTGGTAAGTACGACAATTTGGAAAATATTTACGAAAATGTGTGTGTGTGTGTGTGTGTGTGTGTGTGTGTGTTTGTATCAACGCGATCCTACTCTGTCCGTTCCCCGCCGGGAGTGCGTCAGCAGTGTATAGTGAAATCCCCGCGTATGCTGTCCTGTGCTATACTGATCGCACTGTATATTATAAAATTAATGTTATTTTGCTTAACCTGTTTTCGATACTTCTTGCATTAACTCGCTACTGAGTTGACTTCACGAGACTGAATGGACTCTGTTCTAAATCCTGTATAGAGTTAGAAGAAGGTTTCCTATGACGCAGGCCTACGACAAAATTGAGTTCTTATTTTTAATTTTTAATGTTTGCTTGAAAGTTTCCCTGTATCATTTTCACTTCATTAGCGTTTAATCAGTATTTCTTGACAGCTGAAATATTTTGCCAATAATGTATGATGTATTGTAAGTGTACTTGAACCCTTTATATATTCAGTAAAGTAATAGTAGGATTGAGGAAGCGATAAGATTTTCCTACATTCCCCCATATGCTTAAATTTTTCTTTTAACTTGCTTCTTTAATATTACTTACACATATTCACTGAAACCTAAAACTTTCTTGGTAGGTCTATAACCGGAAATCGAACCTGAATTCAGGGATGCACGTCAGAGACACGCTAAAATTAACACCATAATGGTGGTGGGGTTTTAAAATATTGGCTCACTATGAAAGTAATTTTCTATCAAGTTGATGGTTCGGACGATTGCGTTAGATACTCTTATTTGGGAGGTCTCTAGTTCAAAACCCAGAACTGACCAACGTGACGGCTTTTCTTACTTGCCAAGGGATGGTGGGTTGGAATTTCATTTTCCACCATCTATTTCACCATTAATTATCATTCCATGTTGGAATTAAAATTAACTTTCATAAAATTTCACAAGACGTGAATACAGAAAATAGGCACAGGATACACAGTCTAATTCTTAGACGCGATACGATTAAATATGTTAAATCGTATCTTCGTCTTCTTCTTCTTCTTCTTCTTCCGAATGCAGTATTGGGTGATGATGCCCGTTCTGCGACTACAAAAACTGATCTTTCCATCGGTTGAAGGGTCTTCCGAGGTCTCTTTTGCCTTTAGGGTTGAGGTAGTAAATCATCTTTGGTAAACGGGAATTTGACATTCTCTGGACGTGTTGGAACCATTTAATCTGATAATTTTGTATATGTTCAACCATTTCCCTACTATTCCACTGCATCCTTATCTCATCACTTTTTCATTCTATCCCTTAATGTTACTCCAGTTAGTGATCGGAGGAATCTCATTTGTGAACTATTAATGCGGGATTTATCTTTTGCTCGAAGTGTCCAGCATTCACTTCCGTATAGTAGAGCAGGTTTGGCTATGGCATTATGAAATCTCAATTGGATTTCTTTCCTCATTTGTTTTCCAAAATTTTTCCTCCTAATTATACCATTAATCTGTTATATTTTTCTAAATTTGTTTCCACATCTCTTTGATTGTGAAACTGTGATATATTATTACCTAAATAATTAAAGTGGTGTTACTTGTTCTATTGGTTTTTATTTATTATTATTTTTACTCTCGAAAGTCCCTTTCCAGTGATTGCCATGGATTTGGTTTTATTTTCAGATATTTTCATGTTGTATTTTCCAGGGTATTCTGAATTTAAACACTGATCTCTGCAAATCATCTTCATTCTCCGCTAGAAGTACTTGTCATCTGCGAAGATTATTGTTTGTATTTGATTTCCTCTACATATTTTTACTCCTGGGGGTTTAGTTTTTTCCACTCCTGGACAATTTTATTTAGATATAGAATAAACAGTAATGGAGATAGTCCACATCCCTGTCTTAAACCTTGATTAATATTCGTATCTTCGTATTAAAGTAAAATTGAAATAAAACAAAAATAATTTTATCACTAGATGCAGATCAACTATATAAAAATGTTATTCTCCCAGTTATGTGGATATGAAATATGGACTCTTACTTCAAGGGAGAAGAAAAGTTTAAGAGTATTTGGGAATAAAGTTCTTAGGAGAATTTTTGGACCAAAGAGAGATGAACAGGCGGGCGAATGGAGAAGAATATTAACAGTTAGCTTCATTATCTTTATGGAAAACCAGATATAATAAGAACAGTTAAGTCTCGTAGACTGTGATGGGCAGAACATGTGGCACGAATGGGAATTGAAAGAGGGACATGAGAACTTCTTGTAGAAAAACCAGAGGGGAAAACGCCCAGTCGGCACACTAAGAATGAGGTAGGAGAATAACATTAACCATGATTTGAGGGGATGATTGGAAAAACTTTAGCTCAGGATATTATATCCGCGCGGCCATGAACCTATGGGTTCGATAATACCACTGAGTTAGTTAGTTAAATGCAGATCAACGTTTATGTGCAATATGGAAAGGGACATGTTCGAGGAACTCTCAAAAATTGTTAATAGATCTGTGTAGGTAACCCGTGATCTCGGTTACATTATTAGAAACCAATAATTTTATCTTATTGTATTAAATGTTTAATAATAAACAAAGAATTCTACTGGCTGCAAACCGTTTAGCGCTGAAGCAGAGGTCGGTGACAGCACTACATTACTATAACTTATGAGTCTTAATTTTCCATTACGATATGGGTCACCAGAGACTATTATCTACAATTAACCTAAACACAGTTTCGCATGTGTCACTATATGGAGTTCAAATCCCTTATAGTGAGACAGTAAAAATCTAGGAGTATTTATTAACAACTTAAATTGGAATACACAAATAAACCATACATGCAAAACAGTCTTCTCAATAATACATTCATTAAATCGTGTACGAAATTGTTTGCCGTTCGCCCTTAGGAAAATGTTAGTAGAAACACTTGCAATGCGCCATTTTGATTATTGTGACACTCTTTTTACAGACTTAAATATTATTTTCACTCAAAGACTTCAACGTGTTCATAATTCTTGCGCAATTTTTATTTGTGGTATTCGCAAATTTGACCCATGTTACACCGTCCTGGAACAATTATCGTGGCTTCGTCTAAAGAGATCGTAGAACTGTCCATTCCTTATCCCTTCTCTATAAAATACTTCACACATCATCGCCTAATTATTTATCACGCCGCTTCATTATGACTATCCGACACACATAATATTGACACTCGATCCCATCAGCACATTGTCCTTTATATCCCGCCTCATCACACTGTATATTATTCATTATCTTTTACGGTGTCACTTACCAAAACATGGAATTCCCTTCCGTCCTATGTCAGAGACCTGTCAATCTATAACATCCTTCAAAAACAAACTAAAGAATTATTTAATAAAAAACTAACTTATACACTCACTCATAATATTCTTTTAGAAATATTAATATATTTAATTATTTATGAAAATAATATTAAGAATAACAAATATTTTTATTTCTTTTGTTTTAAATATTATATAATCGTAAAATTAGTTTTCCATATCTCATTATTTTCCTTTGTTTTTTATATACACTAGACAGGGACAATTTAATATGCCTTGCATGTATACATTTTACTATTAGTTTTAGTCATAATCTTAACTAACATTAACTGGTTGTATTATAGATCGTAATATATTAGATATTATCTTTTGATCAAATTTTTACTTAGTGTTTAATATTAGAGTTAATTAAGATTGTTATATTCTGATGTAATATATGTTTGTCCTGGTGAGTGGAAGAGAAGGCCACATGGCCTTAACTCCACCAGGCTAACTAAGTAAATAAATCTAATCTAATCTAATTCATTTTCGTTGTAACTACATGCTCGACAGACCTAGAAGCCCTTGACCTACCATATGGCTGTTGTTCTCACATCCATACATGTTAATCGCAGAGTTGGACGATCAGTGATACAGAAACGGGTTGTGGTGACATTTGTTTAGCATGTCGGGTCCCTCGACCGATGAAGTTGGTTTTCTTAAAGTAGCAGCTACTCAAATTCCTTTCGATGCTAGGTGAGAATCGGTTCCATACTGGCCGTAAAAAATTTTTCGCCATGTGGACTCCCATTTAAACTATAGGACAGTAATACATGTATGTTTTATTAATCAAAGAGGTAGACGATCATCCTGCCAGTATAGAGGTGACATGGTCAGCATGTCAGGTCCACCAGGCGTTATAGCTGGTTTTCTCATTGTGAAGCTGCTACTTATTGTGGCTACCAACATTTCTCACGATGGTGGGTGCTAATTTAGAATACTATCACAACCATCTACAGTTACACTCCCAACATAAATGTACATGTTTTATGAGGTATAACATTTTTTTTTATTCAATTATGATTACGGTCAATTAGACCGATTTTTAGTAGCTATTAACTTTCTTTAGTGTTATCAATATAAAAATGGAAACAATTTTTCCCCCTACCTTGGACACAAAACAGTTAAGTACATTTTCCTCCTCTGAATCGTTGTCTGTCAGTCGCATTTCTTTATATATATATATATATATATATATTAATATACTACTTACTTACTTACTTACGTACTTACTTACTTACTTACGTACTACTTACTACTCACTGGCACTATCGAAACCGTAGGTTCATGACCGCGCCGACATAAGCTCTCCATACATCCCTATCCTGAGCTAATGCTTTCCAATCATTCCCTGTATAATCTACTTCCCTCAAATCATAGTTAATGTTGTTCTCCCACCTCATTCTTGCTCTACCAACTGGGCGTTTTCCTTCTGGCTTCCCTACAAGAAGTTGCCATGCACATATTTCATTCCCCATACGCGCAACATGTCCTGCCCACCGCAGTCTATGAGACTTAACTGTTCTTATTATATCTGGTTTCCTATAAAGACCATGTAGTTCATTGTTAAGTAGTCTTCTCCATTCACCTGTCTGTTCATCTCTCTTTGGTCCAAAAATTTTCCTAAGTGCTTTATTCTCAAATTCTCGCAATCTCCTTTCCTCCCTTAAAGTAAGAGTCCATGTTTCGCACCCATATAATATAACTGGTAGAATAATAGTTTTATATATTTTCAGCTTAACATTTTTTGAAAGTAGTTGGGACATCAAAAGTCTCTGCAATGCATAATAGCATGCATTTCCAGAATTGAGCCTATGTTTAATTATCTCTAGTGCCCCGCTATTGTATAAAGTCCTAACATTCCATGTTCCTAGGAACATGTCCCTGTGTTTGAGCCTTTGGCATGGGTTCCCTGAAGTAGTCCCCGCCCGGAGAACCGAATGGGGGACTATTTGACCTCCGGAAAGTTTTACCCCAGATGAACCCATGTCCGCATTTCTTGACGGTTGTATTTTTACGGTGAAAGATCGTCACTCTTTCGCCCAAGGTTCTTTTTTCGTCTGGCTTATCACCTTCGACCAGTCCGGCATGGGTAATCCTATCGGCAGCAATGCTACCGCCGGCATAGCTCTCAGGATCATTTAAGCACGCACCACGACAAGGTAAAGATATATAGGTATATGATAATAATAAAAGTCTCCAGTACAATGTCAAATAAAAAATAAAATACAATTTAAAACTAACAATGGCGAATATAATATAAAGTGCTGCGACGTGTTATTTATAGTCGAATTTCGACCAATTGGACGAACACTAGTTTAGATAAATATAAGTTTTGTCTATTCTCTAAATAAAGAAATTAAATTGATATTAGTGGAACAAATGATAATGCACTTATTTTAATATGATGATTTTATTCCGTGGCACATTTAGAAGTTTTTCATTAATTATTTGTGAAACTGATTGTGACAGCTCTTCGCACATTTGGCAAGCACATTTCCATAATTTTCCATCTTACGGTGCCAAACGGCAGGATTAATATGTTAATGTGCGTGGTTTATTTTATCCAATGTTATTTTTAAAACTGCATAATCATACAACACGTAGACAAATAGTAATTTCAATGTAAATACAAATTATGGAAACCTTTACCACAGAGACAGTTTTACCAATGTTTCATTAGCTCGCATATTTCTTTAAAAGAATAGCAATAATTTGTATTATTGTGAGTTCATATATCTAAACTAATATAGCCTACGTGAGCAGGCATTTGAACCAAATTTATCTATCTTTACGGGCTGAATCGCTAATATTTACCCTATTGGGCACACATTTTGGACGTTTCTTGAATTCCCCAGTGTCAAATTTCAGAGTCTCCATAAATATATAAATAAATTGCGTACATATATTTTAGTTGCACTTTGCTACGGGCAGTGAGACATGAACTTTGACGAAAAGAGAAGTGAGCAGGAGAACTTCCAGTGAAATGAAATTCATTTGGTATAAAGCAGGGTAAACTATAGTCCAGCCACGGATTCTCCGGCCCTGACGTCACGAAGTGTTGCCGATATGGATATTCAGTGGGAGGGCCACTTTATGTATGCGGTTAGCAGACATACAGCTGACAAAATCTCAGCAATTTCAAACCTTACTAACGCGCTATAGCGGCGTCAAGAGCAGTGATTGGTTGTGGCAGACGTGCACTCCCACATAAAACCATTTCCTTATTGGCAGTAAAGGTCGAGTTCTCCCTTCACCCATCGTATAGCCTAAACTTCAGAGCCGGAGATCCAACGGCTTAGGTATAAGTGGGATTACAAACGGAATGGTGAAGTCTTGAAGGAACTACGTTTAGAAAAGGCTTTAAATACCGTACATACATGAATACCAGAACATCTGGATGAATAATTTGCGACGAATTAGTTCAGAAGGATTTTCCAAAACCATGCTTCGTTGTTGTCCAACAGGGAAGAGATTCTGGGCCATCCAAGGAAGCGCTGGATACAGAATTCATAAATGAAATCGTAACAGGCCTATAGGCCTAAGACTTCTATGGCTGAAGAAGATATTTTAGTCAGATTACTCCGCTGCGTGGAGCCACTATTACAAAGTTTTGTCTATGCTAGCTAGTTCCATAAATTGATATTCTATAATAATATAATTATTGGTTTATGTTAGCTGTTTCTATATTTTAGACTAATTCACATATATTGTGAATTTTGAGTCACATATTCTCAGTTTTACGAGGAGATCTCTACCATTTAACTGCAGTACATATCTCGGACTAGGATTAAACAAGTTTTGATCTTTATCACTGATTCTCTGCAGTTAAACTGCGTTCACTCATTATAATGACTATTTAACTCATGCCCCAAATGGGAGTCAATGACCAATCATGTTTCAATGATTTCTGTTTTACAACCAATCAGAGTCGTGTTTCACCAAATATTTATCAGTGTTATAATTACCATATTAAAGAAAGCTCCTCCTTTTTAATATTGCGTTCCTTTGGCAATAAATAGTATGATCTGGTTGCAGTGATAAACAAAAGAAGCAGTAGAAGCGTACCTATCGTTTCTCAATTGTTTTCAAACATCGCCGTTTACATTAAATATATAAATATTTTAAAATAACTATAGTTAAATAATGATTTGTGAGTAAACAGCTTAATTTTATTCGTTAAATAGTCCTAACAAATGCCACTCTTGATTTCCAATTTCTCTAGATAAATTCACTCCTCACTTCGTGAATCGTGAATTTATCGATAATTTGGAAATCACTCGTGGCATTACTTATGAGAATGCCGAACTGCGCGGAGCTATAATTTTAAAGGTGGGTTGTTCATAAGCTAATTACATGGATGGAAATTTATCACACACACACACACACACACATATATATATATATATATATTATTCCTCCATGTTAGGTGTCTATAGGTTATAGTTGACAGATCTTAAAAGACCTGAGGCAGCATTAGATCCACGGATCCTATTTAAAATTAATACCATTTATAAACTTAATACAACTAAAGAGAAAGATTTCTGGCTAATCCAGGATTTGAAGAGTAAGCCTGAATACATTAATTTCAATATTGCATTTGGCTGAATTCAAATACCTAGGAACAATAATCACAAATAGGAATGAGATGCACAAAGAAATTAAACATAGGCTCAATTCTGGAAATGCGTGCTATTATGCATTGCAGAGACTCTTGATGTCCCAACTCCTTTCAAAAAACGTTAAGCTGAAAATATATAAAACTATTATTCTACCAGTTATATTGTATGGGTGCGAAACATGGACTCTTACTTTAAGGGAGGAAAGGAGATTACGAGTATTTGAGAATAAAGTTCTTAGGAAAATTTTTGGACCAAAGAGAGATGAACAGACAGGTGAATGGAGAAGACTACATAACAATGAACTACATGGTCTTTATAGGAAGCCAGATATAATAAGTACAGTTAAGTCTCGTAGACTGCGATGGGCAGGACATGTTGCGCGTATGGGGAATGAAAGACGTGCATGGAAACTTCTTGTAGGAAAGCCAGAAGGAAAACGCCTAGTTGGTAGACCAAGAATGAGGTGGGAGAACAACATTAACTATGATTTTGAGGGAAGTAGATTATACAGGGAATGATTGGAAAGCATTAGCTCAGGATAGGGATGTATGGAGAGCTTATTTTCGCGCGGCCATGAACCTACGGGTTCGATAGTGTCAGTGAGTAAGTAAGTATTGCATTTATAAAATTAGAATTAAATCCACATGCATACATTATAATTAAAATAAAAACGTATTTAATAAACTGATGGAAACATCACATATATTATTTTTAGCAATGCAGGTCTATACGCAGATTCAGTACATTACGTTTTTTTCCTTTGTCTTTTCATGTTTACTATATCCTAGGGGCTGTCTATTTTATCGTTAATCTTGCTATTAATTTAATTTAATTTAATTTAATTTGAACGTTTTATCTAGGGCCTAATTATTTTCAGTTTGATCTTATTTTTATCTATTATCTAATGTTATAATTATCAGTATTTTATATTATGATGTGACATTATGTTTTACTGCTTGGGGTAGCGTCTCTAATTCGATCCAAATCAGGATCAGTTTTCTGGGTAACTTTTTTTTTTCGGGGGTTTTCCTCACCTATAAGATAAATGTCAGGACATGATAAGCCCCGAACGGTTCCCGAACCTAATCTGGCCGTTATAATCATTAATATATTCGCCATGATTAGTTTGAATGTGTGTGTCCTTTCGTTTAATGTTGTGTTGTCTCGAAGGAGGCCCTGGCATTCAGTGGTCTTAACTCCACCTTCCTAGTGGATAAATAAATTAGTAAAAATTAAATGAATCGTGATTTCTTCTTACCTCATACTTCTATGTTTCTTTTAAACACAGCACTGCAGTATCAGCGACCCATTGTTACCATCCTCAGCTGTTTTCACGACTGTCAATTTTTTCTTTTGCCGGTAATTATCCAAACTGTCATCTGGTGTTCTTTTGATGGAATTATTTTATAACTGCCATCTGATGGCATAAACAAACAATTAAAATTTTATAAAACAATGGCTGTCCCTGTCCTTTTGTATGGGAGTAAATCTTGGATTACTACTACCAAACAAGAAAGTAAAATCCAAGTAGCCGAAATGAAATTTTTAAGAAGAGTAAAAGGCTGTACTAGAATGGATCAGATAAGAAACGGAGATATCCACAAAGAACTGCAGATCTACTCCATAAAAGAAAATATATTTAACAACAAGATACAGTGGAAAGAACATGTAGAAAGAATGGAAGAAAGTAGATTACCAAATAAAATATTCCATTATTTTCCAAGAGGAAGAAGAGATGTCGGACGTCCTCGGAAGAAATGGTCTTAGATCTATTAGTGAAGACGGAACAGGCAACTCTTGCCTAAACCAGGAAGTGAAGAAGAAGAAGAAGACTGCCATCTGGTGTTCTTTTGAATGAATCATTTTCTAAACTCCCATCTGGTGTTCTTTTGAATGAATCATTTTCTAAACTCCCATCTGTTGTATTTTTGAAGAACTTTTTAATCAAGCTCGCTTCGTCTGGAATCTCAAAGTTCATGGTTCTACTATTGTTTTTTGAATATATATTTTTTCCCAAACTGTTAAATCCAAAGGTTTGGATAGATGTTTCAAAAGTGTTTTCTTCTTTTTGAATTCTATGATACTCTAATAAACTATGTGCTGCTATAGCTGATTTTTCAATTGAAATTAATATATAAAAATAAATAAGTACTAATTGTAAAGTGCTACATAACGTTTATTTTAATACTCGTATTTTAAATTTCAGAATGAGTTGGATCACAACCTGTAATTTATGTCTGATTAATTCCCAGACATATGTAAGCAAGTTTATTTTAAAAAAAGAAATTAACAGTATATGAAAAGGTTCGGAGAAAACTTCTTTTTTGGTTTCCGGAGACTTGCGTTTTCCCTTAAGTCTATGTTATGTTTACTGAGATAAGAAATGTAAAAATGTTGTAATGGTCGAAATATCGGCTTCGCACGCCATTATAATCCTAACATGCAGTAATATTAAGTGTACTAGTGTAATTTCATCTAACATTATATTAACACGAACTTTTACCAGAAGTAGCGTGATCTAAACTTGTTATATTGCCCAGAAATTCGATATCTCTCTTATATTTAGTTTAACTAAATCAAGATCGCCATTTTAATCGTATAAACTGCAATTGTTAATGTGAGTGGAAAAACCCAGCAAATCCTTCTCAAATCTGAATCAATCATATATAAATAAGAAAGCGATTACTTTGACTATTTAACTCATGCCCCAAATGGGAGTCAATTACCAATCACGTTTCAATGATTTCTGTTTTACAACCAATCAGAGTCGTGTTTCACGAAATATTTATCAGTGTTATAATTACCATATTAAACAAAGCTCCTCCTTTTTAATATTCTGAACAGGTCTGACCGTTATTTTGCAGTGACTGAGCCTATAAGAAATACGGCTACCAGATTGTATATATAGTGCATACATGTCAACATTTGTAGCAATTGAATATACCACCAAAAAAAGAAACCACTGTTTGCACTTTCTTAAATGTATTTTTTCCCAGGTAATAATCCAGAAAAATATAATTGTCATATTTACATCATACGACATCAGAAATGAATTAATATACAGTTTGATGTGTTTCATTTTTTCTCCACTAGAGAGCATTCTTACAATATTGCGTTCCTTTGGCAATAAATAGTATGATCTGGTTGCAGTGATAAACAAAAGAAGCAGATGAAGCATACCAATCGTTTCTCAGTTGTTTTCAAACATCGCCGTTCACATTAAATATATAAATATTTTAAAATAACTATAGTTAAATAATGGTTTGTGAGTAAACAGCTTAATTTTATTCGTTAAATAGTCCTAGCAAATGCCACTCTTGATTTCCAAATTCTCTATGTGGCACTTTTGGAAACCAACCAACCACGGTCTGCATACCATTTGTGGGGGTTACGAAACCCAAAACCACGCTGACTGCTACCTTTTACGACGTTAGAAAAGCAAACTACGCTCAGCGTAACACTTGGCCGGGATCGAGTTTTGTTAATGCTGTATTTATTAATGTGATCGTGATATTCAAAGATGTTATCGGTAAGAAAGCAGCCTCCCTCGGGCCCATGAAAGGCAGCTATTAATTCATCTTTCTTTCCCTGATGAACATACATACAAATAGCCTATAGATTCTGATTACTAAATGCATACAGTGAGTGATTTTGTTATAGGATAGTGATCAACTACTATACTTGAATAATAACAAAGGGGCGTTGTATAAAAGATAAGCTTTTAATATAAACAAGTTGAATATTAAACTAATAATAAATTAATAACATAAAATGATTCTTGATCAATCAATCAAGCATAGCTTGTAGAAATAACTAAACACATAACGTACCAGACATAATGCCACACTCACACAGATGTCCAAGCTTTTAGGAAACACTTCTTCCGTACATAGCTGGACTAACTCAAAATCGACCTCTTCTCGGTCTTAATCAACTTGTCTATACATAGACCACCATATTAACTTCTTAACTGCATGGTGAGTTAGAATTGGATTCCAATATTGAATCCGCTTTTAAGTAACTAAACGCCACTTGCTAGGCTGATCGAATGATGATGTTCGGTAAGAGTACAATGCATATAAAGGTTCACAAGTAGAGGGGATATGCGCTGTAGAGATGCGCGGCAGAAAGGATGAAAAGGGAAGGGGTAGCCACACGGAAAAGAGGACATTGGCATATTTCATAAATGTTCTGTAGTAGGGAGGAGAACAAAGATACCATACTGAACCGCAGAAAGGCACTTTCGGTTCAATAACTCCCCCTGCGCCCTCCGGGTAAAAGAAAACAGTCCATAAACTTCAAAATAATGTCCGGTAGAAGAATCCCACGTTGGGAGGGGCACATGAACACTATCAGATTCCAGCGGTAAACTTCAATACAAATCTTCCATCGTCCCCTAAATCACAATCACCACACTCGCTTCCATCTTGACTATCCAGGCGCTGAAAATCAACTCCAACTGGACTCAGTCGCCATAGTGCAACTCTGCGGTGTTCCAGGTGAAGAACCGGGTGACGATACTATAGTTGGATTGCCGGAACGCAATCCCGCTCCACCGCCTTCCAGGAATCTGTAGTTCTAGAGCCACTATGTCGGTCAGCTGGGCACTCGGGGGTCGGCCGGATCCTCCAAGCGCTCGACTGCCGAACATTCCAGGCTGCGTCGTAATGCCAATGTTTAAGGAAGGGTAAACTGAAACAAAAAACAGGCGAAGACAGGAAAACGGAACCATACACATACTAGTTCAACATGTGCCATAATACAAAATGCTTTTTGTAACCAATATCAAGTTTAACATACAGATATATTTTTACTACAAACATGCTTGGATTTACTCAATAGCATAACATAGTTTAATTTGACTGACATGTTGTATTTAAAACGTGTCCATGGACGCTTACTAACTTCTAGTTACCCTCGTTTTAGAGTTTAGTTAGCGTCTCATTTGCAAAACCTGGGTCGCGTATACTGAAACTCACTCTAGCAACTCCTACAACCAAAAGGTTGGCACAATCAGCTCATATACCAATATACATAAGTAGCTTACTCAAATATCCCAAACAAATATATACAAACAAACCACGTAAAAAACTAAGATCGACACTCTCTAGAAAGATGTCCATAACGCTGACATTTCCAACATTGTAAGTTACTTTTCGATTGCCAAGAGGAACGATTCGCAGAAGTATTTTACATATTCTAAACTCTCCATCCAAGTAAATCTCAATTTAACAACTTCACTCCAAACCTTCAATAGTATTCCTCCAATGCAACTCAAAATCGAGTTTACAAAATACTCATCAGGAACCAATTTCAATTCGAAGATCGAGTTAAGTTTAATAAGGAAGACAACTAGCAATTCCTTATCATCACCATCGCAGGGATCAACTTTTCTAATCAACTCTCGAAAAATTCGCTGATTATTTTCCTCCGTATGAGAAGAAAGGTTGGGGACCGTTCCACTAGAAAAATCCTTGATAGAGCTAAGTCTACGATCACTTATATTCTTGTTCTGTTCTGCAGAATAATCCTCTTGAATTGCGCTGTCTACAATAAACTTACGCTTTACTAATGTTTGTTCAGCCGGGGAGAGAGAATTCATATGAATTTTAAGTCGCTGACGTAGTATATTTACATCGCCTTCCACTTCAATGCCTAGAAGCTTAACTCTCGGACGAGATTATCTTTTGATATTACATCTATCCAACTAGGCATGTTTACAAAGTACAATGAACCAAAGATGTAAATAACTATAAGCGAACGTAGCCTAGTATGCATAAATCACTCTCTGTTTTCGTATAAAGAAAGATGAGTCAATATCATTTACGTAACATAATACAAACGCGTAAATTAATGCTTTTCATTAACTTTAACATAAATACCAAGTATCGAAAACAAATAGTTGTCCGCAGGGTAATATCTCTGAAAAAATGTCGATTTTCTAATTCCGAACTTCATTTACGACCATACAGAGTTTATACCCTTGTTTTGGTACTTGAAACCTAAATTCCGAAACTTGAATAGAAAATTTTAAATCAATACTACTAGAACCACAGTTAATAAAATACAGCATATCTTTCAAAGTGAAAGATACAAAACCACACGCTCTGCGCACCATTTGTGGCACTTTTGGAAACCAACCAACCACGGTCTGCATACCATTTGTGGGGGTTACGAAACCCAAAACCACGCTGACTGCTACCTTTTACGACGTTAGAAAAGCAAACTACACTCAGCGTTACACTTGGCCGGGATCGAGTTTTGTTAATGCTGTATTTATTAATGTGATCGTGATATTCAAAGATGTTGTCGGTAAGAAAGCAGCCTGCCTCGGGCCCATGAAAGGCAGCTATTAATTCATCTTTCTTTCCCTGATGAACATACATACAAATAGCCTATAGATTCTGATTACTAAATGCATACAGTGAGTGATTTTGTTATAGGATAGTGATCAACTACTATACTTGAATAATAACAAAGGGGCGTTGTATAAAAGATAAGCTTTTAATATAAACAAGTTGAATATTAAAACTAATAATAAATTAATAACATAAAATGATATTTGATCAATCAATCAAGCATAGCTTGTAGAAATAACTAAACACATAACGTACCAGACATAATGCCACACTCACACAGATGTCCAAGCTTTCAGGAAACACTTCTTCCGTACATAGCTGGACTAACTCAAAATCGACCTCTTCTCGGTCTTAATCAACTTGTCTATACATAGACCACCATATTAACTTCTTAACTGCATGGTGAGTTAGAATTGGATTCCAATATTGAATCCGCTTTTAAGTAACTAAACGCCACTTGCTAGGCTGATCGAATGATGATGTTCGGTAAGAGTACAATGCATATAAAGGTTCGCAAGTAGAGGGGATATGCGCTGTAGAGATGCGCGGCAGAAAGGATGAAAAGGGAAGGGGTAGCCACACGGAAAAGAGGACATTGGCATATTTCATAAATGTTCTGTAGTAGGGAGGAGAACAAAGATACCATACTGAACCGCAGAAAGGCATTTTCGGTTCATCTAGATAAATTGGAAATCACTCGTGGCATTACTTATGAAGAGTAACTTTTTTTCTTAAATTCAGTACTAGAATGTCATTAATGGCATCTTCCTAAATTGGAAAAGAAATGTTAATATAAGTGTAAGAATGAGCTGTTTTAAAATATTAAGTGTTTTAACATGTGTTGGTGATTGGTGATTATTCGAGAAAATTAATATAATTTGCAATACTCTTTACATCAATTAAATCAGTTATGCCAAGAATATAATTTTAAAATATCAAGAGAAAAAATAAAATAATGGTATTTTGGGGAAGTGAACATACAAGATGAAAAATCATAATAGACAACAAGCTTCTGTAACAAGTAAATTTTAATTGTTTGGTTATAATTTTACTACAAACACAAAAACTGAAAGAGACACATATGAAACTCTCGAAATTATAAATGATAATGCGGAACTATACATATAACATTAAGAACAAAACAAGAATATTAGATTGAAGTTTTATAAAACATTGTAAGTTCTTGCATTACTTTATGGGAGCGAAACTTGGGCAATGACCAAAACATTTCGAAGTATACAAAGTGTAGAAATTAACTTCCTTAGAAGAACAAAAGGTCCCGCGCCGTAGCCGAGCGGTTAAGGTAGGAAGCCTTGCCGCAGAGCTACGGGACTTGCGCTGGTTCGAGTCTCCATGGGGGAAGAAATTTTCTCATGGTATTTCGGCCAGTATGGGACCGGTGCCCACCCAGCATCGTGAGGCAATTGGGTAGCTACAATAAGTAGCGGCTCCAGGTTGAGGAAACCAGCTATAACGGCTGGGGGACTCGACATGCTAACCACATGTCACCCCTACACTGGCTGCTGATCATCTACCTCTGTGATTGACACATGTGGATGTGAGGCCAGCAGCCGGCTGGTAGGCTAAGGGCCTTGTAGGCCTGTCGCGCCAGGAGTTTAAGAAGAACAAAAGACTGCACAAAATTGGATCGGATAAAGAATGAAGATATAATAAGAGTTAAATATGTATCCACTGAATGAAAAAAAACCAAAGAATATAGAAATAAATGGTTTAGACATGTAGAAATAATGAATGTAACAAGATTATTGAAAGCAGCATTTAAACACAAGCCAAGAGAATTAAGGAATGTAGGTAGGTCAATGGAAAGATGGACATAACAACTGTGAGGCGGAACAGGCAATTTGCCTAGCCCATGAAGTGAAGAAGGAGAAGAAAAATTGGAATGTAATGTTCCCTTTGGATTTTGTGAAATGTACAAAATGTTCAACACCTTTCAGGCTACGATTAGAAAGTGGTTCCGAAGCTCACTATTAAATTCATGTCGAATTCCCTAGCGATTTCTCATTTCTTTATCCCTTAGTTTTCTTTATTTTGTTCCTTCGTATCTACAAGGGTCCATCATTCTTATCAATTACACTATCTAGATTTTTTAATTCCTGAACAGAATCAATATTTGTATTATCTATTATAATTTAGTACCAATGAAAACTTTTCAGGAATATTTTTAAATGCTTTTAACAGAAACTAGGAGAGAATTTATAGACTATGCTACACTGGATAATGGAAAGGGCGACTTAATGGAACTTATAACTGAAGAGGAGGTAAGAAACGTATTGAGAACAGCAAAAAATTGAAAAGCGGCAGGTCCAGGAGGAATAACCGTGAGACTAATTAAATATGGTGGTTCAGGAATTATAACAATTTTAACTAGACTTTTTAACCAAGTGATAGAATGAGATCCTATTCCGGATGAGTGGAAGTTATCGTATATTAGTACAATATACAAAAATGAAGGGAATAAAAGAGATCCAGCAAATTATAGAGGGATCGGTGTTATGGTAGCAAATAATAGAATGTTAAGTACGATTATTAAAATTAGATTGGTGGAACTAATACAAAATAAAATATCAGAAGAACAAACAGGTTTTACAGCAGGTAAATCGTGCCTTGATAATATATATATTTGTGATTAGGCAGATTACAGAAAAGATATTGGCTAAAGGAAAAGTTCATATGGCATTTATAGATCTGGAAAAGGCATATGAATCTGTACCCATCAACAAGCTTTGGTTGGCAATGGAGAAGTTTGGAATACCTAAATCTCTTATACATTTTATAAAAAGAGTGTATGATTGTAAAGCAAGTATTAAGGTTGGAAATAGAGTACCCTCAGAATTTGATATAACAAAAGGATTAAGACAAGGATGCGGGATGTCACCAAAATTGTTCAAGATATACTTAGAAGATGTATTAGTGAAATGGAATAAGTCATGTAGAGGAATGGGAATCAACATTAATGACCATTTACTGCACAATTTATTATTCGCTGATGAACAGATTATAATACGAGTAGGACAAGATAAAGAAGATATAGAATACATGATCAGAAAGTTGGTAGATGCATTTGAGGTAGGTGGACTGAAGATAAATTATATCAAAACCGCATATACGGTAATCGGAGGAAATTCAGAAGATCAAAAAATAAATAATATGATAATTAAACGTGTTGAAGAATTTAAATATTTTGGATCTATAATAGATAAATCTGGTACTTGTGCAAAATATATTATTAACAGAGTAAATTGTGCAAGGAAGGCGATTAGATCCCTGAATGTTCTTTTATGGAATAGAAATTTGACCAGAAAGACAAAAATAGATATTATACAGACAATAATAGAAAGTATACTTACATATGGATCAGAAAGCCGGGCAATAAATTAAAGAATGCAGAAAATAATCTTGGCGACAGAAATGGATGGATTACGGAGAAGTATGAGAATATCCAGGTTACAACATATTCGAAATACATATATCAGACAAGAAATGGATGCACAAGAAACTGTTATCGAAAGGATAACAAAGAGAGCTTTTTACAGTGGTATGGACATGTACAACGGATGTCAGAAGACCAGTGGCCTAGATAGGTGTTGGATTGGATGGTACCAGGCAGAAGGAAGAAGGAGAGAAGTAGAAGAGCATGGTACGAGGAAATATATGATGCCATGATGAAGAGGGGTATGGAAGAAGGACAATGGGAAGATAGGAATCTCTGGAAAGCAGTAATCAAGAGCAAATTGCTGTAAAGTGGAAAGCCTGTATTAAGTAAGTTATATTAATTTTAATATGAGTCTTGTTTATTACTTCTAACAGAGTATTCACTTTACTCTGCATGTCATCATAACTTTGGGAGAGCAAGCAAATATCTGCGATGTCTTAAAGTCTTCAATCCCCACTTTATGCCTCGTGTAGCACTACCTATTGATCTCTCCATAATGTTATTCATAATTATCAAAAATATAATTGGAGAGAGAATACAACCCTGTTTTACTCCATATGTGGTTGTAGTATTTTCTATCAACGCCTTTACGTATAACGTCACAAGTAAAATTCTCATACATACGTTCAATTGATCCAAGATTTTTTCCGGTATGTAGTAAGCAGACTTACTCCCTATATTGATGACATTGTAGGAGATCATCAATTTGCATTTATAAGAAACAGGTCTACAACAGTTCAGATTTTTAGTATAAGACAGATTTTAGAAAAGAAATGGGAATATAATGGTACTGTACATCAACTGTATGTAGACTTCAAAAAAGCATATGATTCAATTAAGAGGGAGAAGTTATATAGTATCCTGCTGGAGTTCGGAATTCCTAAAAAGTTAGTTAGACTTGTACGAATGTGTCTAAATGGCTTAAAGAGTAGGGTGCGTGTAGGCAAAGAGTTTTCGGACACTTTTGAAATCCAGAATGGGTTGAAGCAAGGAGATACACTATCTCCTCTACTATTTAATTTTGTACTAGAGCATGCCATTAAATCTTTAGAGAATGAGGAAGGCTTACAACTCAATGGTATTAATAAGCTGTTAGTTTATGCTGATGATGTAGTATTGTTGGCCGATAGCGAGGAGATACTAAAGTACAACACGCACACACTATTGAGTAACACTAAGAAATTAGGACTGGAAGTAAATATCAATAAAACTAAATATATGGTCACACATAGAAATCCATTAAATAATGGAAATGGACAGCTAATGACAAATGAGGGAAATTTTGAGGAAGTGGCTGAATTCAAATACCTAGGAACAATAATCACAAATAGGAATGAGATGCGGAAAGAAATTAAACATAGGCTCAATTCTGGAAATGCATGCTATTATGCATTGCAGAGACTTTTGATGTCCCAACTCCTTTCAAAAAACGTTAAACTGAAAATATATAAAACAATTATTCTACCAGTTATATTATATGGGTGCGAAACATGGACTCTTACTTTAAGAGAGGAAAGGAGATTACAAGTATTTGAGAATAAAGTACTTAGGAACATTTTTGGACCAAAGAGAGATGAAAGGACAGGTGAATGGAGAAGACTACATAACAATGAACTACATGGTCTTTACAGGAAGCCAGATATAATAAGAACAGTTAAGTCTCGTAGATTGCGATGGGCAGGACATGTTGCACGTATGGGGAATGAAAGACTTGCATGGAAGCTTCTTGTAGGAAAGCCAGAGGGAAAACGCCCAGTTGGTAGACCAAGAATGAGGTGGGAGAATAACATTAACTATGATTTGAGGGAAGTAGATTATACAGGGAATGATTGGAAAGCATTAGCTCAGGATAGGGATGTATGGAGAGCTTATGTCCGTGCAGCCATGAACCTACGGGTTCGATAGTGCCAATGAGTAAGTAAGTATGTAAAATGTTGATATTTCTCCATAAATATGTAAGCTCCGTTTAGCGAATCGAATGGTTTTCAAAATCGATAAAATATATAGAGTTTCCTTTATTCATTGCTGTGTTCACATATGATTCTTGAAGCATTTATTTGATCTACACATGACCTATATAGGCTGAATTCTGCTTGATATTTCCTTATGAATTTATTTGCTCATTGCACAATTTTGTTATGTATGATCCTTTTTAAAATGAAAGACCTGTATTAAAGATTTACCTCTCAGGGAATAATTTTGGTTCCAAGTATATTTGTTGTGGTGGACTGTGGTTATGCTCCTTGTCTCTGTTCCCGAGGGTCGCGGGTTCAGAGTCTTCCGGGGTCGATGGATTTTTTAGGATGGAAAAATCAAAGGAGCGAGTCCTCCGGGCGGGACTTTAAGCCATGGGTCCTGAGTCTCGTAAACTATCGTTAACCCTATATAAAAATGACTCAAAGCAAAATTTACCTACCTCATCATCCAAGTAATACCCTAGTTGTCTGCTAGATGTCTCATTGGGTCATGATATATGTGGGCAAATAAGGGCAACTAAAGTAACCTGGTATACTAGAGGTCGTTTCACTAAGGAAGAAGCATGACCTACAAAACTCGCGCAGGTAAACGTAGGGTCCAATGTTTGAACGCATTAGACAGTAAAAGGCGTTCTCTACTGATAAAAGTTTTATTCAAACACATTTTTCTTACTCAGAAATCTATTCACGCGGTAATAATTGTAAAGCTACCTGACAAGGTACCTTAAGATCGTAGCTCAAGATATAAACTTATGTGAAAATCCCGAAGGGAACCGATGGTAACCGATGTAGTTTGAAACTTATCCAAGATGTCGGACCTTGAAGACTTCGATCATGTTTTCGGTATACGCGGAGAAGAGGAATTCGATAGAGTCTACCAAAGAATTCAACTGGAAGAACAGGAGAATCGGCGTAATATTGCACGTCGCAGACGTGTTTGTATACGGTATTATTTGCGGGATGCAAGCATAAATGCATTCCTCTATAGCAGACGAAAATAACGGAAGTGGTTTTATCGCTGAGAATTCTGGGTAATTCGTTGCCAATATTACGAAAACGTCAACATTCATGCATGACCGGTTAAGGCGGCCGTTAATTCGATCTCAGCTCACCAGTGATTGGAAGTAATTTGAGTAGAGAGTAATGTATTTGCATACGACCCGTAGGGTCTTGGGTAAATGATCCCTATCAGCAGGCTTTGTCCGTACCTGCAAAATCATGGTTACTAGTCGTAATGAAAATATTAACCCTGAATAGGAAATTATTATAACTATATATCACGTCAAATTCCTTAAGGGCACCCGGTACTAATTTCCTTGCAATTTGGTTTAAAAATAGGACATACAAAAATTATTATTTTTTCAGCTTGTTCTTAAGTTATGTGTATGAAAATTATGTCGCTAATTAAACAAGTCTTCCTGAACATAATGACACTTTGGTTAACTTTTTAGACATATTTCTTTATAATTTAAAATACAAAAAAATCCATTATGTTAAAAGTATTGTCTTGGTACAATTTTTTCACAAACTACTTATCCAATTATTTCCAAAATTTATTATGTTATTGTCCATGGTTCATTTGACAATAATAAGGTTTGCTTGTGTTCAGATAAGGATTGTAATTTATTTTTAAAAAATTCACAGACCAATTTTTTTGTTAAAAATGTTGCATAATTTATTTTTATTTTATTTCAAACATTATCAATAGCACAAAGATAAATTTAACGTATTATTATAGAGCTCTTTAAACTGCATATTCAGGCCAAAAATAATTCTCCTGTCTTTCATAGTTTCAGAGAAAAGTGTACCAAAATATTAAAAAATGCAAGTTACGGGAAAATGCAAAAAAAAAAAAAAAAAAAGTGCACATTAGGAGAGCACAGAGACGCCATTTTTAGAAATCAATTTTTATGGGTTTAAATGTCCAAAATCGACAAACTGATATTACACATCGATAAAATAGACCTTACTGGATTTTTGAAGCAAAAAAATATATATTTTTTAACCCAAATAAGTACTGGGTGTCCTTAAAACTGGAAGAAAATGAGAATAAAATTATTGCAAACCAATAATTTATCATAAGTAATGCCACGAGTGATTTCCAAATTACCGATTAATTCACGACTCACGAAGTGAGGAGTGAATTTATCTAGAGAATTTGGAAATAAAGACTGGCATTTGTTAGGACTATTTAACGAATAAATTTAAGCTGTTTACTCACAAATCATTATTTAACTATAGTTATTTTATATTATTAATATATTTAATGTAAACGTCGATGTTTGAAAACAAATGAGAAACGATTGGTACGCTTCATTTGCTTCTTTTGTTCGTCACTGCAACCAGATCATATTATTTATAGCCAAAGGAACGCAATATTGTAAGAATGCACTCTAGTGGAGAAAAAATGAAACACATCAAACCGTATATTAATTCATTTCTGATGTCCTATGATGTAAATATGACAATTATATTTTTCTGGGAAAAAATACATTTACGAAAGTCCAAACAGTGGTTTCTTTTTTTGGTGGTATAATCAATTGCTACAAATGTTTTTATATTAACTCCGCATGCGGTATGTGTTGACATTCATGCACTATATATACCATCGGATAGCCGTATTTCTTAGTGAGTCAGTCACTGCAAAATAATGCTATGACCTATTCAGAATGTTAAAAATTAGGTGCTTTCTTTATTATGATAAACTTTAGTTGGTAAATTCTAGGCGAAACACGACTGTGATTGGTTGTAAATAAAAAAATCATTGTAATGTGATTGGTCATTGATTCCCATTTGGGGCATGATTTAAATAGTCAAATATTATTCATGTTAATATTAATATTATTATTATTTTTAAATCAAACTCATCACTTACATTAATTATATTGGATACGAGAACTCCATTAGGCCTATAGTAAATTTCCAAACCTAATGTAATAAAAATAAAAAAAAAACGAAAATAATTTTGAAATAGGTAGGACATGTGGCACAAATAGGGAATGAAAGAGGTAGGCTATGGAAGTTTTGTAGGAAAACCAGAGGGAAAACGGCCAGTTGGTAGATCAAGAATCTTACGAGGTTTTAGAAGTAAGGAGACGAAATCTAATATTTTTACACGCTTTATATTAGCTTGACCTGTATCTATCTATCTATGTAACGGAATTATTCAACGCGATTTTCACCCACTTAAAATCATCGGATCGACTTGAAACTTTGTATACGTGTAGAGAACCCGTGACAATACAATAATTTCATTTTTTTTCTAAAATCCCTGCCAGAATCATCCGAAAATCAAAAAAATGAAAACTGGTATAATAAGTTGCGGACTTGTCGAGTTTTTAGTCAATCGTTGTAAGAGCTCAGTTGGTAGAGCAGTGAACTCTTAGTGGTATATAATTTCAGTAATCCATACGTCGCTGGTTCGAATGCGGCTGGGAGGGGTTATTATTTTTTTTTATAGAAGAGTATTAATTTTAGCTTATACTACAATCGTAACGAATTTAAAGATATTTACATTTTTATATTGTTCTGTAAAATATTAAAACTAAGAAATAAATAATAGTTTTAAAACACTAAAAGAACACGCTTTATTAGAAAACTAAAAAATGAAAAATAATTTTAATTTCCAATACGCTTGGGATAAAATAAAGTGGTCAACAAAAAAATCATCTCCAACACATATAGAATAAAATTAGAGTTATCAAGAAAAATAAAATAATTTTACCATCAAAAGCGTGGGGTGCATTTTATGATTTTTACATTTTCTTCTTCGAGAGCTTACTTTTACCAATATCTGTTTATTATCAAATATATTAATTGATATAGAGCACCCCACGCTTTTGATGGTAAAATTATTTTCTTTTTGTTGATAACTCTAATTTTATTCTATATGTGTTGGAGATGATTTTTTTGTTGACCAGTTTATTTTATCCCAAGCGTATTGGAAATTAAAATTATTTTTCATTTTTTAGTTTTCTAATAAAGCGTGTTTTTTTAGTTTTTTAAAACTATTATTTATTTATACTGACAGTACACTATTTTGGAATTGAATGTGTATGCCTTAAATTGTCAGCATCAGAAAGCATTGGCTGTTTAAAAAAGAGGCAAAACAAGAAATGGTTTGATGAGGAATGTGCCGACATTGTAGAGAAAAGAAAAAGCTAGCAAAAATAAAATGGTTACACTAGCCAAATGAGGTAAATTTAGAGCAATTGGGTAGTGTTAGACGGGAAACCACCAAGTTACTAAAGAGTAAAAAGAGGGAATATTTGAGAGAGAAGATTAATGATCTTGAAATGAACGCAAAAAATAGGAACATTAGAGAATTATATCAGGGGAATTAGTATAGAGAAGAAAGGATTTCAGGCTAGAACAAACATAATTCGGAATGAAAATGGGGATATGATTGCAGATTCTAAGAGTATATTAAATAGATAGAAAAATTACTTTAATCAGCTATTAAATGTAGGCCTACTTACAGAACAAGACATTGAGGAGGATAACTTACAGACAGCAGAAATGCTAGTCGCAGAGCCAAGTGCATTAGAGGTTGAAATGGCAATTGAAAAATTGAAGATGTATAAAGCATCAGGTTCAGATGAGATCCCAGCAGAACTGATAAAATCAGGTGAGAAAAATTGATGGACAAGATACGCTGGTAGCTTAGTATGATTTGGGAAAAAGAAGCTCTTCCAGATGAATGGAAGGAATCAATTGTCTTACCAATGTATAACAAAGGAGATAAAACTGATTGCAACAACTGCAGGGGCATCTCATTACTTTCAACTTCGTACAAAATTCTAACAAATATATTAGTAAGCAGACTTACTCCCTATATTGATGACATTCTAGGAGATCATCAATGTGCATTTAGAAGAAACAGGTCTACAACAGATCAGATTTTTAGTATAAGACAGATTTTAGAAAAGAAATGGGAATATAATGGTACTGTACATCAACTGTATATAGACTTCAAAAAAGCATATGATTCAATTAAGAGGGAGAAGTTATATAGTATCCTGCTGGAGTTCGGAATTCCTAAAAAGTTAGTTAGACTTATACGAATGTGTCTAAATGGCACAAAGAGTAGGGTGCGTGTAGGCAAACAGTTTTCAGACACTTTTGAAATCCAGAATGGGTTGAAGCAAGGAGATGCACTATCTCCTCTACTATTTAATTTTGTACTAGAGCATGCCATTAAATCTTTAGAGAATGAGGAAGGCTTACAACTCAATGATATTAATAAGCTGTTAGTTTATGCTGATGATGTAGTATTATTGGCCGATAGCGAGGAGATACTAAAGGACAACACGCACACACTATTGAGTAACACTAAGAAATTAGGACTGGAAGTAAATATCAATAAAACTAAATATATGGTCACACGTAGAAATTCATTATATAATGGAAATGGACAGCTAATGACAAATGAGGGAAATTTTGAGGAAGTGCCTGAATTCAAATACCTAGGAACAATAATCACAAATAGGAATGAGATGCACAAAGAAATTAAACATAGGCTCAATTCTGGAAATGCATGCTATTATGCATTGCAGAGACTCTTGATGTCCCAACTCCTTTCAAAAAACGTTAAACTGAAAATATATAAAACTATTATTCTACCAGTTATATTATATGGGTGCGAAACATGGACTCTTACTTTAAGGGAGGAAAGGAGATTACAAGTATTTGAGAATAAAGTACTTAGGAAAATTTTTGGACCAAAGAGAGATGAACAGACAGGTGAATGGAGAAGACTACATAACAATGAACTACATGGTCTTTATAGGAAGCCAGATATAATAAGAACAGTTAAGTCTCGTAGACTGCGATGGGCAGGACATGTTGCGCGTATGGGGAATGAAAGACATGCATGGAAACTTCTTATAGGAAAGCCAGAAGGAAAACGCCCTATTGGTAGACCAAGAATGAGGTGGGAGAACAACATTAACTATGATTTGAGGGAAGTAGATTATACAGGGAATGATTGGAAAGCATTGGCTCAGGATAGGGATGTATGGAGAGCTTATGTCCGCGCGGCCATGAAACTACGGGTTCCATAGTGCCAGTGAGTAAGTAAGTAAGTAAGTATGCCTGTACGTTAGACTACCCGCAGTCAAGGGGATGAAACTGGTCTTCTTCGCATCTGAGGCCATGCTTCTTCCTTAGTGAAACAAGCTATACCTCCTAACAAAGGAGAGGCTAAAGCTCTTCATAGGGCTACGCCTTTGTAAGCGGTAGATCTGAAAACAGCAAAAAGTTAACTAACGTTTTTAATCCTTAGACATGCTTTCCCGCCGTAGCCGAGCGGTTAAGGTAGGAAGCCTTGGCGCAGAGCTACGGGACTTGCGCTGGTTCGAGTCTCCATGGGGGAAGAAATTTTCTCATGGTATTTCGGCCAGTATGGGACCGGTGCCCACCCAACATCGTGAGGCAATTGGGTAGCTACAATAAATAGCGGCTCCAGGTTGAGGAACCAGCCATAACGGCTGGGGGACTCGACATGCTAACCACATGTCACCCCTACACTGGCTGTTGATCATCTACCTCTGTGATTGACACATGTGGATGTGAAGGGCCAGCAGCCGGCTGGTAAAAGGGCAACCGCTGAAAAGTGGAAAGACCCTCAATCGGAGACATGCTTTCATATACTTGGCACATAGAATCTATATAGTATTAGTGTATATATAATGCCGTTCTTTAACAACTCAGTTCATTAGCGTCGAAAATAAAATCTGAGCATGATTGGCCGAAAAATGTTGAACAGAGGCCTCTTATTTCAGACTTGAGGTTCTTTTAAGTGCCATAAATATATGCCATTGTTTCGGCGGATTTACTTTCCTTCCTAACAATTCCATACTTTAAAAAATGTACCTCCTTAAAAATCCAATAGTCGGGATCAGACCCGCAAATCTCGGAACCAGATGAAAAATAAGCATGTGGAAGTCAAGAGATAAGGAGAGACACTAAGTAGATTTCTTGACACTATTTGTAAAAAAAAAAAAACAGGAACCTGCAAACACTCTGCTGACAGTTGTGAGACGTGACTAAGGCTCTATGTAAATTCTGGGAAAATATTATCCGGCTCGTGCAACTGCTCGACACGCGTGCCTCACGTGCGGATGTGCAATCAGGCGAGGCATTCAGAGAGTTTAGAAGTACTGACAATCACAGCAAATCGGTGAACCATTTTATTGAGCGAATCCTCGCAGCTAATTTTAGCAGTTCATTGATTCCAGCTCTTGTTAAATGACAATTTATTTTAACTCTTCATTTGTACAGAATTCCTGTGCTTTCAACTGCAACATTGTCTTATTTTGTCTGCTTTATTAATAAGTATCACTAAATGGAAGTGTTTCAGGACCTGTTTTAATGGCAGACGTCATTAATAAAATGTTAAAAGTAAACAAAGGAAGAAAACTTCCAAGCGCGACACGCCTAGAAGGCCCTTGACCTACCAGCCGGCTACTGGCCTCACGTCCACATGTGATAATCACAGAGGTAGACGATCGTAAGCCAGTGTAGGGGTAATATGAGGTTAGCATGTCGGGTCCCCCAGCATTATAGCTAGTCTTCTCAAACCTGGAGTCGCGACTTGTTGTAGCTACCCAAATGCCTCATGATGCTGGGTGGGCACCGTTCCCATACTGGCCGAAATTCCATGAGAAATTGTCTTCCCCTATTGGGACTCGAACCAGCGCAAGTCCCGCAGCTCTGCGCTAAGGCTTCCTGCGTTAACCACTCGGCTACGGCGCGGGACAAATAAAGGAAGAATATTTATTTTCCCTTCTGCGTGAATGAAGTCAAGAAGGGAAATCAAGTTATGCAAAACACATTATCCATGAAGGACATCGCATGTTAAATATTGAAAACACCCTAACAGTAATGCACAGAGAAAATAATCCAGCGAAGATAAACGTACTCGAAGAGATGGAAATCATGAAAGCAGCTCACAACGACAGCCTGATAAACGAAAACGAACCCAATACATGCAACCCCCTCTACCAGATCTTCAGTGAAACACCAGTTTTGAATCCTGCCGATGATGGGACAAGTCCCGAAAGCGCTACAGTTAAATGATTAATTAAGTTGAGACGGACCTTTCAGGTGAATATTCCATAATTTTATATTAATAATGTATTAATAAATGAAGGAGGGGTTTTAAACTGTGCGTCCCAAGTCTGTAGATTTTCGCACTCGTAAAAAAAACCGCAAGCCTGAATAAAAAGCTCTCTGTGCTAACCTTAACTGACCTTCATCCATCCAAGTAATACCTTAGATGCTTACTAGATGTAGGCTATTATTTAGGTGATGTTCTAACCACATGCCATTCGTTGACATCTGTAGGTAAATAAGCGTAACTAGATTAGCTTGGTTAAGAAACTCCCGCTAGGGAGCACCCATGTCCCCACCCGGGACGTATGGGGTATATAGGCCTACATGCATACATTAGTGAATCAATGTTTGAATTTTAAAGTTTTGCTTTTATTTATAATACCAGTACACATATAAAATTAAATTTTTTAACATGCCTGTAGTTAAAAATTTGATAATTGCTTTCCATAAACACAGTTTAACCTCTCACTTTGTAGATACTTTGAAGTACCACACTCCACCATGGCCTTACAGTGACATGACCTGTCGGCGAAAGATTTTATACTATGGACCATACATACATACTTCTTTGGTCACACAAGGACGCGAAGGGCCTCCCCAAATGAGTGATCAGCTCAACGTCAAGGCCTCCTCCAAAACAACACAACATTAAGCCGTAATACACATACATTCATGCTAAACATGGCGCGTATGTTAATGATTATTATGATATTCAGATGATGTCCGGGAACTGTTTTGGCCTTAAAGTTTTCTGATATTTGTCTTACAGGTGAGGGAAAACCCCGCAAAAATAAGATTTTGATAATACCAATTAAAATTATGGTATTACTAAATTTTAACAAAATAATGGACATAGGCCTATTATGTTAATTAAACAACTTAAAAATTTAAAATGTTCGTTGTGGCCTATTTATGATATACGTATTAAATTATTGTTTAAGCAGGCCTACAGCTTACAAACTCTGATAATACCAAACAAATGTGTGGTCTATTTAACGAATTGTTTATCAAGAGTGGCATTTGTTGGGACTATTTAACGAATAAAATTAAGCTGTTTACTCACAAATCATTATTTAACTGTAGTTATTTTAAAATATTTATATATTTAATGTAAACGGCGATGTTTGAAAACAAATGAGAAACGATTGGTACGCTTCAATTGCTTCTTTTGTTTATCACTGCAACCAGATCATACAATTTATTGCCAAAGGAACGTAATATTGTAAGAATGCTCTCTAGTGGAGAAAAAATGAAACACATCAAACTGTATATTAATTCATTTCTGATGTCGTATGATGTAAATATGACAATTATATATTTCTGGATTGTTACCTGGGAAAAAATACATTTAAGAAAGTGCAAACAGTGGTTTCTTTTTTTTGGTGGTATAATCAATTGCTACAAATGTTTTTATATTAACATGCACTATATATACAATCTGGTAGCCGTATTTCTCACAGGCTCAGTCACTGCAAAATAATGGTCAGACCTGTTCAGAATATTAAAAAGGAGGAGCTTTCTTTAATATGGTAATTATAACACTGATAAATATTTCGTGAAACACGGCTCTGATTGGTTGTAAAACAGAAATCATTGAAACGTGATTGGCCATTGAGTCCCATTAGGGGCATGAGTTAACTAGTCAAAATAATGCCGCATATTATATTAATAAAATGAATAATTTAAATATAGGTTAGGCCCTATGTATGATACACATAGACATTATTAAATTAAATTCTAAAGCCGATCTATAGTGACAAACTGTATTAATATCACGTAAATTAGTGGTATATTTACCTAAATTATCATCATCTTCCACCATTCATTAATATAGTCCAATGTTGACCTGTTTCGATCTCAACCATACAGGACCTAAAAGTCTTTTTTGGGTCGTCCAGGTCGTCGTCGTCCTCATCGGCGATACCGAAGAACTGCATTAGGGATCCTAGTTGGTGACATTCGAATAGGGTACATGTTGAAGATATCTGTCTCTGCAGGTGGATATCTTTTCTTCTAAAGAGTGCATGAGGAGTTCCTTAAAAATATCTCCATTCCTCTGATGGTCAAGTAGAGTATATCCAGCGGTTCGGCGCATGAATATAATTTCTGCAGCTCTTAATCTGATGATGTCCTTCTTTCTTAGAACCCAGATTTCACTTCCATACAGGAAAATCGGGAGAGCGAAAGTTTTATGTAATTTGAGTCATCATCATCAATTTCAGGCATGGATTAGGCCATTGGCCTGTTCCGCTTCAGGAAAGAAATTGATCCCTCCATCTCTTCTTAGGTCTTCCTGGGTCTCTTCGCCCTGTGGGTCTGTAGTTCAATAGCTGCAGAGGTAGTCTATTGTTTGGCATTCTCAGGAGGTGTTCATGCCAATTATTTTGATATTTTTTAATGATTTCAGTTATTGCTGGTGTGTTGAGAGCTTTGCGGATATCTTCAATACGTATGTGATCATAAAGTGTAAAACCTGCTAAAGGTCTTAATAACTTCATTTCTGCAGCTACTATCCTATTTAATTTACCTGTAGTAAGAGTCCAGGTTTCAGAACCATAAAGTAGAGTTGGAAGAGCCATTGTTTTATAAAATTTTAGAATTGTATCTGGGCGTACTTTTCGGAAAAGAATGCTTTTTATTGTTCCTGTAAGTTTTTGAAATTTGACCAATTTTATGTCTATGTCTTTACATGTGTCGTAGGAAAGATTGCAGCCAAGATAAGTAGGCCTACAGTTATATTTAAAACTTATTTATAAAGTAATTATTTAAATTTGAGTCTTGTGTGTTTAAAAAAAATACAATATGTGGTTTTAAAATATTATTTATTAAGCCTTATGTTTATATTATTATTCCCGACATGAGGAATTTAATCTTACTTTCAAGTCTCAACGAAATAAGATCCGGATGGATACCTAAATTAGGCTGTAGATTAATATATTAACCTAATGCTAACCTATAATTCAATTTCGGCCGGAAAGTTAATAAGTGAAAACTAAATTTGAGTTACCTAATTACGATAACTGATTCCCGTTAAGAAAACTGTACTTAAGGTTTTAGGGATTGCGTCACACTCACCACAAGATTCTCTGCACTTTCTCCTGCTTGCTTGTCTCCTCAAAGCTACTGTGCTACAGAATGGTTACCTGCGATTTCAATTTCTAACCTTAATCATAATAATGAAGTCCATCGCTATACATAGAGGTAATGTTGGACCCGATCTTAATGCCCGGCTGGGACTGGCGAAGTTTCTTTTTTGGATTTGTTTCCCATCTGGAAAACAAAATACAAGGAAATCGTAAAGCCCCTATACCGTAGTTCGTAACATCGTATTCGCTTTGTTTGGTATGAATGTTCTTTTGGGAACTCCCTATTGAGCTGATCACTCATCCGAGGAGACCTTTCATGTCGTTCTATTTTCAGAATATTATGTAGGTGATCCACAGTTCAAAATCCGCTCCCATAAGTTACTATTCCGTGAAAATATTGATATTTTAGGAGGAAGCAAAATAGCGGTTATTAGAGCGATTTTTTAATTTTGGGTTTCTGGTAAAATACACTTTTAATGGTATTATTGCCCTGTTTTTTTATATATTCCCCGTTTTATTTGAATAGCATATATACTCTGTTTCGTTGCAAAACCTCGAAAATTGCGACCGCTGCGCTGGAGCGCTTTTTAAATTTTCATTTCCGGTTAACTCAATGGTTCGATTTTATTGGTTAATGAATCCGACCTTATTTTTTTTAATTAACCCCTATAGACTATGCCAAGTTTTGTTTCGAAGAAACAAAAATTATATACGCGTGTATTATTGTGTACGTACTTCAGACGTATTCATTGTTGTGTGCCTTCATTTTGTATCAGAGTAGGTGTTTAGCCATGTGTGTATTTATTTATATATTCTTATGTTAATTTTTTTTTAACAGCCAACAGGCCCGCGCACAATGTCAATGAAAATGTATTTCCTTTCTTTCGAAATGTCATTAAAATTCTATTACTAGTAAATTCCATTTACTATATATATATATAAATGCTATAAGTGCACTGCTGTGGTCTCGAGGTTGCCTGCTACCTTGTCACACAGCAGGCCCGGGTTCGATCCCCGGTCGGGGCAGTTTTTCTGGGTGAGGTTTTTATCGGGGTTTTTCCTCACCTGTAAGACAAATGTCAGAAAAACTTTAAGGCCCAAACGGTCCCCGAAATCATATGGTCATCATCATCATCATCATCATTCTTATCATTATCATCTCATCATCATCAGCCTTCACCAGTGTGGAAAGGAATGGGATGCTACCACACCTACAATTCCCTAGTAAAGCTGCAAAGCATAGCATGAAAATGCTATGATAGCAGTGAAAGATCTGCCCTCGGGCAGAATTACTATGGATGGATATGCTATAATTAAATTTTTAACATTTAGCAATGAAGGCCAATTATGACACGAAATGTCTTTAAAGTGCTTACTTGTTACAGTTACAGCTGGAGGGGAGTACGACCGATGTACGCTGCCTCACGTAAATTGAGAATTATATACTCGTGTGTGTGTGTGTGTGTGTGTGTGTACAAGAAAAGTACATTTTTGTACTAGGATTCTTGAGTGGCGCAGTTCGTAGCGCACTAACGTATATGGTTAGAGATCTGGGGTTCAAATCCCGGCTCTGGCATTTATTATTATTTTTATGTCACACGCACACACTCACACATATATATCCATTCACAGTAATTCTGCCCGAGGGCAGGTCTTTCACTGCAATCATAGCTTTTTCATGCTATGCTTTGCAGCTTTACTAGGGAGTTTTAAGTGTGGTAGCTTCCCGTTGCTTTCCACACCGGTGAAGTATGATGATAATGATAAGGATGTTGATGATGGCCGGATGATTTTCGGGGACCCTTGGATCCTAAACTTCCTGACATTTGTCTTATAGGTGAGGAAAACCCCGAAAAAAACCTCACCTAGGAGCCTATCCCGACCTGGAATCGAAACGGGGCCCGCTGCACGCTACCTCGAGACCACAACAGTGGACATTTGACTGTTGATATGTCTGGGATTAATAGATTTCGACACTGGCGTTTAACCAATTAGTTGTATTAGATAAAATAATATTAACATATATAATAAGTTGACTCAAAAATAGCATAGATTATTTTGGTGCTATTAGTTATGGGACACGAGTTATCTCTAGTAAAATGATCGATTCCTCGTATTTTATGACTTGCTACTTGTTGTTCGGTGTTTTTAAATGCCCTGCATGGGTGAATAATTCAGTAGGCTATGATTTACAAATAGGAGACAAATGAAGGTTGTAAGATGATACAAATGTGATTTGCAATTCTAGAGATGCAATAATGCAGCGTGGAGTGCAAATTGGCCGTGTTACCTCCTGTTGGGTGTTGGAGTACGTCACACTGCGTTTAATTTGTATGTTCACGCATGCTGCTGTACTACACGCTTCCTACTTACAACACTTCGTAATTAAATGCGTTTACAGTAATAATTCATGTAAACACACCTATCCTGTCGTAACTTATCCGCACTAAATTATCTCTTAGTCTGTAATTATTCTTTCCCAGCGGGATTTTTTTTGTCACTAAATCTCCCTACAAAGACAGCTTCTATGATTTCCGAACTAAAAATCCTGACTGTAAGTACGACTTCTTTGGAAAATAAGGTTTGTCGTAGTTTTACTGCTAATAAGAGAACCTAAAGTCTTAAAAAGTAGGTCTCCGAGCAAAATGTGTCTGATCTTTCACACCCAGATTTGACTAGTGATGCCAATAACTTGAGTTGTTAAAGTGTGCCGTTAAATGAGACAGAAGCAAAGGGGCAATTCTGCCCGAGGGCAGGTCTTTTACTGCAATCATAGCATTTTTCATGCTATGCTTTGCAGCTTTACTGGGGAATTTTAGGTGTGGTAGCTTCCCGTTGCTTTCCACACCGGTGAAGGATGATGATGATGATGGCCGGATGATTTTCGGGGACCGTTGGGCCCTAAGTCCCGCGCCGTAGCCGAGTGGTTAAGGCGGAAAGCTTTGGCGCAGAGCTACGGGACTTGCGCTGGTTCGAGTCTCCGTGGGGGAAGAAATTCTCTCATGGTATTTCGGCCAGTATGGGACCGGTGCCCACCCAGCATCGTGATGCATTTGGTAGCTACAATAAGTAGCGGCTCCAGGTTGAGAAAACCAGCTATAACGGCTGGGGGGCTCGACATGCTGACCACATGTCACCCCTACACTGGCTGATTACCATCTACCTCTGTGATTGACACATGTGGATGTGAGGCCAGCAGCCGGCTGGTAGGCTAAGGACCTTGTAGGCCTGTCGCGCCAGGAGTTGAGTTGGGCCCTAAGCTTCCTGACATTTGTCTTACAGGTGAGGAAAAACCCCAAAAAAAACCTCATCGACCGGGAATCGAACCCGGGCCCACTACGTGATAAGGCAGCACACTACCTCGAGACCACAGCGGTGGTATAAGTGATTTTTTCCGTAAAGAACGAGTTTGGTGCAGAATTAAATTCTTGGTGTATAATTTTATTTAGTGGTAAATGGATATAAATGTATGCATTAGGAGCAGGTAAAGAATGATTGTTACAATTTTCAAATACTATGATTTTCTTACACAACTTCAACTTTAAACCTTAAGTTTAAAATTATCGACAATTCCAAATTATATATATTCCAATTCAAATTCTACCTCTTCAGAAACGTTATAAAGATAAACTAAAATTTAAATTTCGCCCAAAAACTTTAATCTATAAACTTCAAATTTAAACCGGGGCTAATGTTTTTTACGGGAACCCGGGGTTCTACCTATAAAGGAGAGACAAACAGGATCGCTCACTGCCAACACTTAAGAGATAGCCGCAGAGCTTTCCATCCATCTGTGTATCTATAACTTTAAATCTCTTTTTCTCAATACTGTAAAACTTGCACTTACACGCCTTAGCTTCTAACCGCCTCGAATAAAGTACTATCTCGCTATTATGATGATCCTGTAGAAGGTTTCCGGGCTGTTGGCCGGTTCGCCAGAGATTGAGTCTGAAGACAACCCTTGAGGATGCCGGTCGCAGTCTTTGGCGAAACGTCTGGTAACTACAAGCCTCAAGACCACGGCCAACAGCCCTGGAATCTTCTACAAGATGATTATACTAACTCCAGTCGTCAATATATTATCTCATTAATCTCTAAACTATGTTTGGTATTTAATTAAAGTTAATATTTCAGAAAGATGACATCAAATTTACAGATTGAAATCTTCGAAAAGCGTTGTAATTTAATTTGGATATTGGTCCCGGTTATTTTGTGTAACTAATTGAGAAAAGCTTTGAATCTTACTTCTTCGGAACGGGATCCGCACATAAGGCCAAAATAAATAAATAAGGGCTCTTTCTCATTAAATTTAGACAAAAATAAGATGTTATCCTATAAATTAATTATACATTGCGTTTAGAGGCACGTAAACGTTTTGTGAATTTCTCTCTCTCTCTTTCTTTCTGTCTCTGTCTCTCTCTGTCTCTTCCCCCCCTTCTCTTCTATCCCTCCCTACCTTTCTAGGACTTCCGTAAGCTCTCGTTATTTGTAACATATATCCCATGTAAACTATATAATATTCAACTTTATAACAAACATCAGGCCGCGTGGACATAAGCTCTCTATACATCCCTAATCTGAACTACTCTTTTCCAATCATTTCTTGTATAATCTACTTCCCTCAAGTCATTGTTAACATTATTCTTCCACCTTATTCTTGGCCTACCATCTGGGCGTTTTCCCTCCGATTTTCGTACAAGTACATAGTTTTCATGCCCATCTTTCATTCACCATTCGTGTAACATGTCCTGCCCATCGAAGTCTACGAGACTGAACATCTTCTTCTTAAACATAATTTGTAGGATTTTTATCCTGTTTTTTTTCAATATCACTCATCGGAGGAAGAAGTATTGGATGTACATTCACTGCCTATCCATCTCTTGGCTGGTCTTCCTCTTGTTCTTCTCCCGTCCATTGTCCTATATTCTTTAGCTCTTTTTGCAAGTCGGTTTTCTTCCATTCTTTCTGTATGGTCCTTCCAATATGTTCGTCTATCTATAACTGTTTCATGTTATATTCGGTTTCATATAAAGGTAATGTATTTCATTGTTATAAAGTCTTTTCCATTCGCCTGTCTGTTCATCAATCTTATAGCGCTATAAATACAGCTTTTGTTTCATTCAAAGCAATAAAACCTCATTTCGATGCGAGATTTTTTCTAAATGACAAATCTTCTCCTGCCCTCTATTGAGGAATTTAAATGTTAACTTCCATGCGTGAACAAAATAGTACCGTTTCTGCAATGAAATTGAGTCTAATTGGGATAGGCTCTAATACGAGGGCGGATCGGAAAGTAACGCACAATAATTTTTTTGTGCCTTGGTATTGCAGCTAGAATGTTGGAATTTCACAGAGATATAGCTTGAAGTTTTCACTACAGATGGTATTTTTTTCTCAGGTGCACCTCTTGCGAGAGAAGCTTGAACTATGCAACAAAGATGGCGCGCATGCTACAGTCGTCCACCTGTGAGGAACAGAGAAGTGTTGTTCGATTTTTGTGGGCCAAAGGGCATAAACCCAGTGAAATTCACAGGGACATGCGTTGCGTGTATGGGGATGATTGTATGGACCGTAGCAATGTCTCCAGGTGGTGCACATTCTTCCAAGAGGGATGCGTGAACCTTAGTGATTCGCCACGTGATTCGCCTTAGTGATTCCTGGCCGGCAAACGCTTTGAGACAGATGTGGAAGTGAAATCAGCAGTGCGCAGATGGCTACACTCCAACCAAACGGACTTCTACGAACAGGGCATATTGAAACTGGTAACACGATGGGAAAAATGTGTTGAGAAAGTTGGTGACTATGTCGAAAAGTAGGTAAAGGATGTAAGTTCATTTGTGATTTTTTTCCTTTTTTTTTACTATTAAACTTTTAAAAAAAAAATATTGTGCGTTACTTTCCGATCCGCCCTGTGGACGACTGTAGCATGCGCGCCATCTTTGTTGCATAGTTCAAGCTTCTCTCGCAAGAGGCGCACCTGAGAAAAAATACCATCTGTAGTGAAAACTTCAAACTATATATCTGTGAAATTTCAACATTCTAGCTGCAATACCAAGGCAGAAAAAAATTATTGTCCGTTACTTTCCGATCCGCCCTCGTAGATATTTAATGTTACAAAGATAGACTGGAAGACGAACTGAAGCTCACACAATAAGTATTTATCATAAGAAGAAGAAGAAGAAGAAACTTTAGACTATTAATTAGTACGGTAAGTCTATAATTTTTCCGTATTTTAAAACATAGGTAGGTGAGTGGGTAGGTGAGTGGGACGACTGGGAGGGACCTTCTTCTGTAAGACATCAAACATTATATTCATTTATACAGTAGTCTGTCGCAGAGGAATAGTAGTTACCATGCACTCCTCTTATTTTGAGTTTCCGAGGTTCAAATACAACAGGGGTCGATTATTTTTTATTATTATTTTACAGATTGTTACTATTGGCGTCGTTTCTCTGTTTCCAATACTTCTGTGAGCAGTCATTTTTTTACAATCCCCTTCTTTTCATATCTTCATGGATACCATCCTTCCAACTGGGTTTAGGTCGTCCCTATCCTTCACTCTCTTGTGGCATTCATTCTATGATTCTTTTTAGTCATTTTGCGTTGTCCGTTCTAATTGTGTGTCAATAACAATATAACTGTCGCTTCTGTATTTCATCAATTCTTCTTCTTCTTCCGAATGCAGTATTGGGTGATGATGCCCGTTCTGCGACTACAAAAACTGATCTCTTATTTCTTGTAGTCTTTCGAGTATTTAAAGTTTTCCCCATTATAGGTTACCAGCCTATAGTTGGGTAAGTCCAGTGGTGGGGTTGCCACCTCAATGCCTCTTGGACAGGCATGCTCTTCTGTAGGGGATGCTCCCTTAGCCTTTGAAGTTTCTCCTTCTCCGCAAGGCAGCGGTTCCTCTCTCTTTCCCTGAGTGAGGGTAGGGTGCCTCTTCCGCCAAATCTGCCGTATTAAGGGTATCCCTCTCCGCCTTCATTGCCGTTGAGGTCTGCACCGTTCCCTGGCAAGGGGCCCTCACATGGTACTATCAGCCGGGCCAGCTGAACCAAGGTTTTTTTTTTACGAGGTGTTACTCCTCCTCCTCCTCCTTTCTCATCCGGGCTTGGGACCGGCAATGGCGGAGTTGTATTTCATCAATATTGACTCTATCTCCTGCCATAGCTCCTCTTTTTTGAATATTTGGTATTTTATCTAATCTTGCTTTTCTAAAACATCAGAAAAGTCTGTCTCAGCCGCCAGAAATTTAAACATTCCAAATTCCAATATTCAACATCCATTTTGTTTGCTTAAGTCGCCAATTAAATGTAGGCTTACTGTTTATCCAAGGGTTGATATTGAGTTATTGTTTTCATATAGGATGAGGAGCTGGCCTGTCGTTGTAAATCCCAAACTGAAGGACCAGGCTACTTTTGGTACGCTCCGGGTATTATATTTCCCCGGACATGCCATATCTGTTGAACGTTCCCCTATCCGCCACCTATAGAGGAGCCCGAGGGGTGTTACCAACACCACCGTATGAATGTAAATATTGTGGAACTTAAATTTTTTACTATAATGTTTTAATTAATTTTTTCACATTACGTTTTTAGCATAATTCATTTTTTCCGTAAGACTGGGAGCTGGCTCATACAGTGGAGGAAATTGGTATTAAGCCACTAACTTTTAGTAGTAAAACAACCTGAAATATTTATGCAAATACCGTATGTGTGTCATAGATTACATATAATTATCTTGGACATAATTTCATACATGTCTCCTCATTTTGTATTTATTATATATGTAAATAATACGTAAAATCTAAGAAAACGCTGTCCTAGGGGTGGAAATCGGTATAAAGGCAGGTCAACTTCTGGCTCTTACAGAGACATAAATGTAAACAAAACACTGCAATTACATGGAGACGACGTGTCTGTGAGCATCGTTCATCAGTTACAAGTCAGCAGTACGTAAAATGCCACGTGGAAAGCTTCTATCAAATGAAGAGAAATCAAGAGTTAGTGCTTTCAAGGAGATGGGCCTTTGCAATAGACAAATACCTACGAAATTGGGGCTTCCAGATGTGTCATTGATAATTTTGTCAAACTGGGCTCACAATATGAAAAAAAAATGGGAAATATGGACGGAGAAGAAAATTGTCTGAGCGCACTAAACGTCTCATTTTACGTAAAGCAAAAGATGAGTATGTTTTCTTCTCAAATCCAGGCTGATTTGAAGTTGGCAGTAACAGCCAGACGAGTAAGACAAATTCTGTCAGAAGACAAGAACCTAAAATTAAAAAAAAAAAAAAAACCTCTGAACGATGCACATAAGAAAGTTAGAATGACTTTTGCTGAAGAACACATGTCCTGGACCTCAGAATGGAATAAAGTAATGTTCAGTGATGAGAAGAAGTTTAATCTGGACGGGCCTGATGGCCTTCAGTATTACTGGAACGACCTCCGTACTGAAGAGCAAGTTAGAATGAGTAGAAACTTCGGTGGTGGAGGCGTTATGATTTGGGCAGCATTCTGCTTTAAAGGAAGATAAAAAATAGCATGGATACGCACCAAGATGAATTTTAAGTTCTACACTGAGGAGCTTCTGGAGTCCTAATTGATACGAATGTATGAGGAATTTGGCGAAGATCTAATTTTTCACCCAGATAATGCTTTCATTCACGTGTCTGCCAAATCAAAGAAGTGGTCCAGGAAGAAAGAAATACCTCTTTTGACGTGGCCAGTCAGAAGTCCTGATTTAAATCCGATTGAGAACTTATGTGGGATCCTGGCAAGGCGTGAGTATCGCAATGGACGGCAGTTTGGGACAGTGACTGAGCAGAAAAATATTATTCAGGAAGAGTGGACTTCAATCTCAGTGGAAGAAATAAACACCCTCATCAAGTCAATGCCAAAGATAATCTTCCAAGTAATTAACAACAATGGAATTTTAGAACTTTGTTGTAAACTTTGCACTCAGTCTTTTTGGTTTAATCTGTGAAATACACAAAGTGCCTTTATACTAATTTCCACCCATATGTGAGAGTGTTTCAGTTTTCATGTACTTTTTTGGGCGGAAATGGATAATTAATTTTGACATTATTTGTGTGTGTTTTATACTCAATCACCTCCTAAGTTAATATAGAAAAATGCCAAAGAAAGAGTAAATAAACTTGTGTTAACACTTTTAACAAGTGGCTTTATACCAATTTCCTCCACTGTATATTATATGATGCGGTAACGAGGACATTAAGCAGAGAGCAAGTACATGAACTATTGGTGACAGAGATGGACTTCTGGAGGAGGGCTTCTAGAAATTTAAGAAGAGACAAAATTAGAAATACTAGAATCAGAGAAATAGTGGATGTTCAAAAACGAGTTCTACAAGTTATTGAAGAAAGAAGATTAAAATGGTTTGGCCATGTAAAGAGGATGCTAGATGACAAGATACCTGAGATGATGCGTATTAAATTTTGAAGCGGAAGGCAAAAGAAGAAAGGGGAGACCAAAAGAACAGTGGATTCAAGGAGTGCATAGGTCCATGGTGTCGAGATGATTATCAGAGTGTTATGCAGATACGAACAATAGGAGAAAGATATATAGAAAAATATGAAGAGGTTTATGCAGTGTTTGTTGACCTGGAAAAGGCCTTTGACGAGTAAATTGGAATAAACTCCTGAAGATCTTGAAGAAAATTGGCGTGAACTGGAAGGAGAGGAGGCTCATAAGTAGTCTTTATATGAAACAGCGAATAAAAGTGAAGATAGGAGAAGAAATGTCAGAGGGAAGAAAAATTGGGAGGGTAAGGCAAGGATGTCCTCTATCACCTACACTTTTCAACATCTACCTGGAAGACCTAATGAAGAACTGCTTCAGCAATATGGGAGGTGTAAACATGGCAGGAAGAAGAATAAAGTGCATAAGATTTGCTGATGATGATATGGCTTTGCTAGCAGAAGATGCAATGACATTGAGGAACATGCTGATGGAGTTAAATGATAAGTGCGAAGATTATGGGATGAAGATAAATATAAATAAGACGAAGGCCATGATTATAGGAAAGAAACCAAGGAAGATAAACATGAGGATTAAAGATGAGGCCATCGAGCAAGTGGAGAGCTTCAAATACTTGGGTTGTACTATCAACAGTAACATGAACTGCGATCAAGAAGTAAAGCAGAGGATAGCAATGGCAAAAGAAGCTTTCAACAAGAAGAGAAGCATTTTCTGCAGACCTTTGGCAAAAGAATTACGGAAGAGTCTAATGAAGTGCTTTGTGTGGAGTGTAGCATTGTATGGAGCAGAGACTTGGACATTACGACGGAATGAGGAAAAGCGACTGGAAGCTTTTGAGATGTGGATATGGAGAAGAATGGAACGTATAAAATGGACAGACAAAGTAAGAAATAAAGATGTGCTAGAAAGAGTGGGTGAAAAAAGAACAATGCTGGAACTCGTAAAGAAGAGGAAAAGAAATTGGATTGGCCATTGGCTAAGAAGAAACTTCCTGCTGAAGGATGTCCTAGAAGGAATGATCAACGGAAAGAAAGTTAGAAGCAGAAAAAGACATCAGATGATAGACAATATTAAAATAAATGGTTTGTATGCAGATACAAAAAGGAAAGCTGAATTAAGGAAAGAGTAGAGAATGCTAAGTTTGCAGTGAAAGACCTTCTCTCGAGCAGAACACTATGAATGAATGCAGATAATAGGGATTTATGGAGAAGTAAAATTTACAATGGGTTGTAGGGAAACTACTCTATTGTAGAGAAATTCGTAATAAAGAAGAAGAGGTTTTAGTTAATAAAGTATTAATGATGATAATCATTAAATTAGCATATGTTAAATAGTAATATTATATTTTATTTGATGGATTGATTTAAGGAATTAGGCACAGGTTTATTCGCCTGTTATAAAAAATGCATGATAGCCTTTTTACTTCGGAATAGATATAAAGTCATGGGTTCCGAGTTGTAGATTTATATACAATAAAAAAACTTCATGCCTGAAACAAGAAGCTTCTGAAGAATATTTACCGGCCCTTTCATGTCCATATTTGAATTACGACAGAATCGACCTGATGAATACCGTTAAATAAATTACTGTCCACTAATCCGAATTATATACAATTGACATTGACTATTTTTTCACTTCTAAGAATAGATACACCTACTCCTTTCAAAGTTTTGTTAATATTAATGTAGCCTCTTTAATTCTGAATGAAGATTTAGTGTAAAATCATATAATTGCCACCTGGTTTACACTTTATCTATTTATTGAACAGTGTTACAATGTATAAACATCTTTCTGTAGGCCTAACCAAAGTAATGGTGCTTTAATTATTTTTCCTCCATTCATTTATTTTGGTCTTCTCAATCCCCTCTGCAATCCATTCTCCACTATTGTTTATCCAATTTCTTTGGTCGACACTTCTTTCTTCTCTGAGGAATCCAATTAAACACTTTTTTAGATATTTAATAAATGAAACTATTACATTTTATATGGTTTTTATGTCCACCACTATGGTCTCTAGGTAGCATGCTGCCTTGTCACGCAGCAGACCCGGGTTCGATTCCCGGTCGGGACAAGATTTCTGGGTGAGGTTTTTTTCCGGGGTTTTTCTCATCTGCAGGTAGCTTTAAGGCCCAAAAGATCCCCGAACATAATATGGCCATCATCATTATCATCCTTCACCGGTGTGGAAAGAAACGGGAAGCTACCACGCCTATAATTACACGCTTTATATTAGCTTGACCTGTATCTATCTATCTATCTAACTGAATCTTTCAACGCGTTTTCCACCCACTTAAAATAATTGGATCGACTTGAAATTTTGTATACTTGTAAAGGACCCGTGACAATACAATAATTTCATATTTATTTTCAAAAATGCTGGCCATATTCATCAGAAAATAAAAAAAAAAGTGTCTTTGTATTTATGTAACGGAATCTTTGAACACGATTTTCACCCACTTAGAAACATAGCATAGACTTGAAACTTTGTATACATGTAAAGGACCCGTGACAATACAATAATTTCATATTCATTTTCTAAAATGCTGGCCAGAATCATCAGAAAATAAAAAAAAGTGTATTTCTATTTATGTAACGGCATCTTTGAACACGATTTTCACCCACTTAGAGACATTGGAACGATTTGAAACTTTGTATACTCATAAAGAACCCGTGACAATATAATAATTTGATATTTATTTTCTAAAATCCTGGCCAGAATCATCAGAAAATAAAAAAAAAAGTGTCTTTGTATTTATGTAATGGAATCTTTGAACACGATCTTCACCCACTTAGAGAGATTGGATCGACTTGAAACTATGTATACTTGTCAAGGACCCGTGACACTACAATGATTTCATATTTCATTTCTAAATTCCTGGCCAGAATCATCAGAAAATAAAAAAAAATTAAAACTGGTATAATAGGTTACGGACTTGTCGACTTTTTAGTCAATCGTTGTAAGAGCTCAGTTGCTAAAGCGGTGAACTAGTGGTATATAATTTCAGTAATCCGTAGGTCGCTGGTTCGAATCCGGCTGGGGAGGATTTTTTTTTAGAAGAGTAATACTTTTAGCTCATACTACAATAGTATGGAATTTAAAGATATTTATATTCTTATCTTATTCTGTAAAATATTAAAACTAAAAAATAAAAAAATAAGTAATAGTTTTAAAAAACTAAAACAGCACGCTTTATTAGAAAACCGAACTCAAAAATAGAAAATAATTTTAATTTCCAACACGCTTGGGATAAATTTAAAGTGGTCAACAAAAAAATCTTCTCAAACACATATAGAATAAAATTAGAGTTATCGACAAAAAGAAAATAATTTTACCATCAAAAGCGTGGGGTGCTTTTTATGATTTTTACATGTTCTTCTTAGAGACTTTACTTTTACCAATATCTGTTTATCATCAAATATATTAATTGATATAGAGCACCGCACGCTTTTGATGGTAAAATTATTTTCTTTTTGTTGATAACTCTAATTTTATTCTATATGTGTTGGAGACGATTTTTTTGTTGACCACTTTAAATTTATCCCAAGCGTGTTGGAAATTAAAATTATTTTTCATTTTTGAGTTCGGTTTTCTAATAAAGCGTGCTGTTTTAGTTTTTTAAAACTATTATTTATTCCCTAGTAAAGCTGCAAAGCATAGCATGAAAAGATTTAGGGCAGAACACTATAGAATATAATGATTTTTATAAATGTTTACTTAACATTCATAACAGCTGTTTCAGTCCACTGTATCTTAACCAGACGAATGTTATTTATTGTATTTATGACTTTCATCTGATGAAGAGTATTGAAACAGCCGTTATGAATGTTAAATGATATAAATATTTATGAAAATCATATAAAACTTATATCATATGTGCAAGTAAAAATGGGAAAGTACTTGTCTAAAGGTTTTCAAACAAATAAAGGATTACGACAGGGATGCTGTATATCTCCAACATTATATAAGATGTATTACAAAGACTATTTAACTCATGCCCCAAATGGGAGTCAATGACCAATCACGTTTCAATGATTTCTGTTTTACAACCAATCAGAGTCGTGTTTCACGAAATATTTATCAGTGTTATAATTACCATATTAAAGAAAGCTCCTCCTTTTTAATATTCTGAACAGGTCTGACCATTATTTTGCTATTGGAGCTCTGATTATAATGACAGGTCTTATTAAATGATTTCACCTCTATAATCAAGAATTAATATTTATAGGTATGACTGTTATATTATTAACAATAATTCAATGATGAGATATTGTACGTGAAGGGAGTGACTGAGCCTGTGAGAAATACAGCTACCAGATTGTATATATAGTACATGCCGCATGCGGGAGTTAATATAAAACATTTGTAGCTATTGATTATACCACCAAAAAAAGAAACCACTGTTTGAACTTTCTTAAATGTATTTTCCCCAGGTAACAATCCAGAAAAATATAATTGTCATATTTACATCATACGACATCAGAAATGAATTAATATACAGTTTGATGTGTTTCATTTTTTCTCCACTAGAGAGCATTCTTGCAATACAGGGCAAGTCAAAATGTTGTGCAGGTTTTCGGAAATTTATTATGTGAAATGTAATGAACATATAATATTGTGAGACATATTGTATGAAAGGTAAACTCTCAAAGTTTTTTTTTAAATATTCACAGATGTTCTATGTGAGCGCCTTTTGTTACACGACAGATGTCAAGCCGATATTCAATCTCCTGCCAAACTTTCTGTAGCAGTCCGCGGTCGATATCAGCAATGGCTGCTGTGATGCGGGCACGCAGTTCATGCAGTGTTGTTGGAAGTGGTGGTACGTAAACATGATCCTTTACAAGACCCCACATGAAGAAATCACACGGGGTTAGATCTGGTGAACGAGGTGGCCAATGAATGAGTTGTTTGATCACCCTGAGATGCACGGCCTATCCAGCGTTGTGGTAAAGCCGTATTCAAATGGTCTCGAACACTGCCATGGTAATGTGGAGGGGCACCATCCAACTGCAGAATGAAATCTGGACTATCCGCTTCAAGCTGCGGAAGGAGCCATTGTTGTAGCATATCAAGGAAAACATGTCCGTTCACAGTACGTTCATGAAAGAAAAAGGGCCCATAAACCTTTGCATGGGAAATGGCACAAAAGACATTCACTTTCGGAGAATCGCGTTGATGTTCCAGAGTTGCATGGGGGTTACCAGTTCCCCAAATCCTTACATTGTGTCTATTCACTTTTCCTGAAAGGTGGAAAGTCGCTTCATCACTGTAAACTACCCTCTCATGGAACTCATTCTCTTCCATTAATGCGAGAAAATCAACACAGAAGGACGCTCGCAAAGCATAATCGGCGGGTTTTAAGGCTTGAACCAGTTGCAAGTGGTAGGGTTTCATCTGTAAACGTTTCCGGAGAATCCGCCATACAGTTTTTTTTGTGGTAGTTGAAGTTCTGTCGCTCCCCGGTAGGTGGATTTCTGTGGACTCCGCACGAAGCATGTGCGAACGCGTTCGACTGTCTCTTCACTCGTCGACGGACGGCCAGTCGATTTTCGTTTACAGATACAGCCTGAATCCCTAAATTGTGTGTACCACTTACGAATGGATCTCCCATCCGGCGGGTTTTTATCGTATCTGGTACGGAAATGTCGTTGAACACTAGTCACAGAGTTGTTTACATGGTAATCAAGCACACAGAAAGACTTCTGATCCCCAGTCAACGCCATTTTCCTTTACTGCTCTGCTGTTGACATCTTGCGGGTGAACGCGGAACTTTAGAAGTGGACAACTAAACTTTGAGAGGTTTACCTTTCATACAATATGTCTCACGATATTATATGTTCATTACATTTCACATAATAAATTTCTGAAAACCTGCACAACATTTTGACTTGCCCTGTATTGCGTTCCTTTGGCAATAAATAGTATGATCTGGTTGCAGTGATAAACAAAAGAAGCAGTAGAGGCGTACCTATCGTTTCTCATTTGTTTTCAAACATCGCCGTTTGCATTAAATATAAAAATATTTTGAAATAACTATAGTTAAATAATGATTTGTGAGTAAACAGCTTAATTTTATTCGTTAAATAGTCCTAACAAATGCTATTACTTATGAAAAAGCTATTGAAGAATGGAAAAAGAAATGTAAGCCGATGGGAATACCACTAGATGATAATTCAACAATATATACACTCCAGTTTGCAGATGACCAATTGATATTGGCTCAAGAATTTGAAGATATAGAATACCTCACTAGAAAATTAATACAAGAATTAAGTTTATGGGGTTTAAAGATCAATATGGATACATCTAGATATGGATCTTCCTCAAGATTTAATACTAGAAGAAAATTTACGGACAATTAAATACACTGAAGAATATAAGTATTTGGGAATTAAAATTACTAAAGATGGAAAACAAGAAACAGAGATAAGAAACAGGATCAATATAGGAAAGTATGCTATATCTGCCCTAAATGGAATAGTATGGGACAAACATATCTTCAAAGAAACAAAAAAAAACTATTTTTAATGCAATAATCAGAAGCATTATTACCTATGGAGCTGATGTGTGGACTTTAAATGCACAAATGTAAAAAAAAAATACTCGCCATTGAAATTGATTAATGGAGACGTGCTGCAAGAATATCCAGGAAGGATAAAATCAGAAATTCACATATAAAAGAAAAAATGCAGGTACAATATTCAATATTAGATTTTATAAAGAAGAAACAATTACATTAGTACGGACACATTAGAAGGATGGAAGAAGGAAGACTACCTAAGATAACCATGGATTGGGAACCACAGGGAAGGAAAAAGAAGGGTAGACCAAATATTACGTGGATTCAGGGAATCAATGAAACTAAGAGGGAATGGGAAATAGAAGAAGATATATGGATGAACAGACAAGAATGGAAAAACGTGTTGAAATAAATGTGTAGTTAACTGTGAATATGGGTACCGGAAAAGTATATTCATTGTAAAAGCCGGAATAATAAAAAAATATATAAAACTTCTTCTTCTTCCTTTCATGTGATAGACCTAGTGGTCTATTACGGTCTCAATCCATCGTTTGAAGGGTCTGCCCAAAGATCTCTTGCCTGGTGGCTGGTAATTTAAGATTTGACGTGGTATTCTTGTTCTGCTCATTTTATCTTATGTGAGATTTCCAGTTGTTTCTGTATTTTTGTACATATTCCATGACTGATTCTGTTTGTAATTCTTTGAGAATCTCAGAATTCCTTTTATGGTCTGTTCTTGAGTAACCTGCAGTACGTCTCATAAATTTCATTTCTGCCGCAGTTAGTCTTTATTCATCTACACTGCGAATTTATAAAACTTGAATAGTTTTATTTATTAAATACATCATGGATTTTCATCAAGTAAACACAAATTCAATTGATTATTTTTTTAGGCAATCTCTGCTTCATCATTCTTTTGCCATTCTGGTTTATATTTATTTTGGGAATACGAGAAAAAAGGCAAACATATGTGAATGAGAGGAGAAGAAGAAAAATTAAAATTTGTATGAATTATATTAATGAGAACAGAAAACAGTCAACTGATTTGCATGATTTTGTGTAATCCAGTGTTTTCTTCAAACAATATTTGTGTGTACTTCTCTAATTTTTCCAGCACACACATCACGCCACAAGATAAATATTTAAATTTTCGTTCCGGCTGTGAATATTAAACGTAAAGTTCATTACCCGCATTTAGAAACACATTTGACCCTCTAACATTAGAAGATCTATTGGCCGCACCTGAAGTGCAAGTTAGGGCGTATGCACGAGGGTCATATTTGTTTAGTCTCCAGGGCACATTGTTTTAATAATTATCACAGACAGTTGAGTGTGGGCGATTGTACATAGCAGCGCAAGTTGCTAACAGACCGGAATAAATCCATTTCATTTCAACGTTCTGTTGGCATAATCCGTTCCCCCTCATCACATTTCATTTTATTTTTATCCCAGTTTGGCTTCATCATTTGGGCATTCGTAATTTAATTCTTTCAGATTTCCCCGCTTTCAGGGACTGTTAAATCAGCAAGACTGAACGCTTGTGTGAAAACTACTTCATACACAATCTCTTACGGTATTGGAGCGATTAGAATCTCTTCGATTTAATTTGGCGGAAACTTCACTAGTCCATTGTGTTAGGGTACATAACGAAACATTTTCCAATGCTGTTATTTTAACACAGTTCCAATAATGGATCATATTATAATATTTAAATTAATGTATAATTATGGAATATTCACCTGAAAGGTCCGTCTCCTCAACTTAATTAATCATTTAACTGTAGCGCTTTCGGGACTTGTGCCATCATCGGCTGGATTCAAAACTGGTGTTTCACTGAAGATCTGGTAGAGGGGGTTGCATGTATTGGGTTCGTTTTCGTTTATCAGGCTGTCGTTGTTGTGAGCTGCATTCATGATTTCCATCTCTTCGAGTACGTTTATCTTCGCTGGATTATTTCTGTGCATTACTGTTAGGGTGTTTTCAATATTTAACATGCGATGTCCTTCATGGATGACGTGTTTTGCATAACTTGATTTCCCTTCTGCGTGAATGAAGTCTCGAAAATGTTCTTTGAATCTTTGAAAGCAGCTCACAACAACGACAGCCTGATAAACGAAAACGAACCCAATACATGCAATCTCCTCTACCAGATCTTCAGTGAAACACCAGTTTTGAATCCTGCCGATGATGGGACAAGTCCCGAAAGCGCTACAGTTAAATGATTAATTAAGTTGAGGAGACGGACCTTTCAGGTGAATATTCCATAATTATATATTAATTTGAATAATACCTCAACGGAACACATCATGAATATTATAAAAGTTGATTATAATATTTGAAAAAAAAAATGTCTGAACCAGTGGGTAGGACAAAACAACAACAATAATAATAATAATAATAATAATAAGTTTGTTTTACCTTAAGGTCTTTTTTTTTTACTTCATCAGGGTTAAATTATAGGTATACAGTAAAACTTGTTTAATCCGGAACGTGAATAATGCGGAAATCTGTCCAATGTGAACAAATTTATTGGACCCGGCGAAATAATAGTAATTTTACGTGCATTTATTTTGCATAAAACGGAATCTGTCCAACGCGGAAACGGAAGGATATTTCTACAAATTCATAAAAGAATATTTATAAATCGGAAAGACAGATAAATTAGTTTCAACTTCATTGAATTCCCGTTAGGTCAAGAAAACAATAAAGAATGATTCCTGCCGTCGGTGAAGTAGAGATATTACCTGTACCTGAAATTTTCTTTCGGCCTCACGGCCCACCCGTTATGCGAAATACAGATACCTGTCTTACAAATAACAATTGCACTGAAAAAATCTTAAATTAGTTTACGTTCCGAGACTGATCTATCATAGGCCTATGTAATGTTCTGAATTTACGGAATGAAGGTGGCTAAAACGTATGTATCATTGTCATTAAACGAAAAAGTGAAAGTGATTGAAGATAAATCTCCTAATTTCCAGACTGATGCTCCAAAGTCAAGTTCTAACTGTTTCTTAATCCCTATGGAATAACGATTTCAAGGCATCTTCAGGTTGTCTGGACAGTTTTAAAAGAGGACACAATTAAGTGTGGAATGAAATTTGCGGGGAATCAAAGGATGTGGAGGAAAGTGTAGTTAGTGAGCGGAAACCGAAACTGCATACTTTAATTTCAGCACGTGCCTAAGAGACATTTTTAACGCTGACGAAACGGGACTGGTTTTTCGCGCGATATCATCGAAGTCGCTCATAATCTATACTTCATTTTTCAACGGCAAAATTATTGATAAATTTTAGTTTCTTTTATAATGCGGAATTTTGTCTAATGTGGGAAAAAATTAGTCCCATGCGATTCCGCTTTGAGCAAGTTTTTCTGTATTAACAATTATGTATGGTATATTAGTAATGCTATGTGTCTACACGCTATACAGGTGACAAGGAAAGTTAAAAAATATAACATATAATAATCATATTAAGAGCCCTGAACTCCATTAAATGATTGGATTGATAATAAAAGTGTAAATATAAAATAATAATAGAACATATCTCTAGAACTTGATTATACGTATATTAGGCTTATAATGTCTATGGGAATTCTCAGTGCCTATTGTACATTATCAGTCTTACTACTAAAAATCTCTTACACAGGCTTTCATCAGTTGTTTGGTTATACAATGTATAAGCCTTATATAGATCATGTATAATTTCCTTACTAATAAACGTTGTACAGGAGCTATATAACAATACAAATCCCATACACAATACGTCACATATTCCTCATCATTATGACGTCAGAACATGTTACAAGCAGTTTGTAACAAAAAAAAAGAAGAAAACATCATCAACTAGTGATTAATTGTGTAAGAAATGAGTATGGATAAGAATATATAGAGATTCCCTAATTGGGGAGGTACGAAAAAAAACAGTGTATTTTAATATATTTACATTTTTCATTAGGCTATGTCAAATATATCGTAGAATTAGTTTCACAAATAATGTCCTGCCTTCTAACGTCAAGAACTTCGAACAACTCTTGGAAACTAATAAAAGTTTTTCCCATTACTAATGAATTATATGCAGTGTTTTAAGATGCGTTAGAAAACGTTCAAAATAGTAGGAAATGTTAGTGACAATAGAATAACGCTTTAAGCGAAAAAAATCTGCAATTTCATCGGGAAACGAACCTAGGACCTCACGGACTGTAGTCAGAAGCTCTAACCACAAGACTATGAAGCTAACATGTGGTTTACTGCAATAATAGTACCTTTATAATTAAATACATTTTTATATCGGTTGTATATTATGTATTAATGATGCAAGAAAGTTTTGTTAAAATAATATTATAAAGCATTTAAACTACATTCAGATTAAATCTTGTCTCACAGCAACTATTGTATAACATTTTTTTTTTTAGAATCAATGTTCAATTTTAAAATATTATTAGGCCTAATCGAAAATGAATCTAAGAAAAGACATTTTATGATGATTTATTTTCCTACCAATAACTTTATTTATATTATTTATGTCCGGTGCATCCATCAAACAGTCGTTGAAGTGTTGCACTTTGTATTAAATTTAAGGAAACTTTAATGGAATAAGAAAACAATCAGCTGATCTTAAAGACCCTTAAACAAGGCTGGAGGCATGTATAACGATGCCCATGTAAAATTGTACACCTCTTAAACACTGAAGAGCTAATACAGTGTTTATTAGTAAGAATTTTCAACTGAATTGTGTATACCTTGTATAAAAGTTATATATGGATTATTAGTAAGAGGGTATATGTATTGTCTCTGTATGTATTATTGTCTTCTTTCTGCCTATTTTCAAGGATATTTTGTCAACCCCCATTTTTCCAGACCCTATTTGGGTAACTTTGTCAAATAAATAAACAATATATTTTTAACGTATTTGAATCTAGGGTGGGGTTGTACAAGACCAGCTTTTTACTTACGCGACTTATGCCATTTTTTATGTAATTTAAAATATTACGAAGTGTTGATGATACCATTTAACTCTGGGATTTAACCATCGTGAAAATATTGAAACCTATCATGAAATGAAGTAGTGGAAATGTGATTTTACGTTCTAACCGTCAGACATGTTGAATGTTCCATAGAATAACAAATATGGAGAGGTCATTTATGTTACGCATTAAATCAGATTTAAAATGCAAGGAAACTAAAAGCTAACCAAACATAAATCAATGAATGGAAACTAAATCAATTGAATTCCAGGGAACGTCCTTTTTATTATTTTACGCGGTTAAATATGTAACAATGTGGTTTACACATTGTGGTCATATGTGTTTTATCGCTGTTAATCGGTGGTATATCTGTGGTCATCGGTGGTGTATCTGTGGTCATCGGTGCTCATCGTTGGTATATCGCTGGTTAGAAGCAAGGACTGTTGTAAACTTCGTGGTCATGACAGGAAATAGTTCCACGACTGTTGTAACCTTCGTGGTCATGACAGGAAATAGTCCCTCTTTATTTTCGTATTTACGAGGAAATAAAGATATGATAATAACTTTCCCAGATTGAAAAACGTTAAATACAGTATTTTATTAATATATATGCCAATTACGTACTGTTAAAATGCGTAAATAAAAAGGCACTGTTCTCCCACGGGGCCGAGTCTAGCAGTCCTTGATATAAGAGGGGGGGGTTCAGAAACTGGTAGCCGAACAGGGAAGAGTGAGGAATAGTGAGATGTTCATTACAGAGGTATTTTACAGCTAGACTTGGGTTGTCTATGTAGGTAATATATTAGTCTGGAAGCTCTTCAGGATGTTGCCTTGCTTTAAGTAGAATACTGGAGTTTATGGAATTGATTTTTCTAAGAACGGAGCCTATAATATATTTTATCTTTGTTAATTCTAATTCTAACTATTATTTAAATATTTTTACACGCACCTCCCCCCAAGATTCACATAGATGCTGCGCGGAAAATTTCGTTTAGACAAAAATACTAACTTAAAAGAAATTTACTGTATATTTTGAATTTGAGCCACAAAATTATAGAAGCTTAAATTCACTTAACACTGCTCTCAAAGTATTTTATAATAAAAAGATATACTGACATTCGAATATGCACAAGGGATTTAGAAATGGAAGATCATGTATAGGTTCTGTTTTTTATAAGAAGACAGGGGACAGAAAAAACTATTGAATATAACAATCCAATTGTAATAGTTTTGTAGATTTGATAAAAGTTTTTCGCCGTGTAAAATTGAAAGATGTTCTAGATATTCTTACAACAAAGACAAGTTCTAATGGATATCATTAAGTTGATTGAAGACATATTCCGAGAGTAAAAAAGATCCAATATTAAAGGACAACTATTGAATGAAGAAATTCATTATTGGAAATTGAGTTAGACAAGGCGACTCCTTAACTCCATTTTTGTTCAATATAATTATGGATGAAGTAATTAAGGGACTAAAAACAAAAAGAGAATATCGCATGGGATATAAGGAAATTATATATTACGCGGATGACGCATGAATGAAGATATATCAGTTTAATTTAGTGAGTTTATCATGATATCTCACAAAAAAATAAAAAGAAAAAAGAAACCTATGGCAATATCTAGATATCAGATATGTTGTAAATTAGTTGAGAATGATCATATAATCGAACAAGTGTCAGAATTTCTATATTTCCATCCATAGTAATTCTGCCCGAAGGCAGGTCCTTCACTGCAATCATAGCATTTTTCATGCTATGCTTGCAGCTTTACTAGGGAATTGTGTAGGTGTGGTAGCTTCTCGTTGCTTTCTACACCTGTGAAGGATGATGATGATGATGATAAGGGTGTTGATGATGATGATGGCCATATGATTTCCGGGACCGTTTGGGCCTTAAAGTTTTCCTGACATTTGTCTTACAGGTGAGGAAAAACCCCGATAAAAACCTCACCCAGAAAAACTGCCCCGACCGGGGATCGAACCCGGGCCCGCTGCGTGACAAGGCAGCACGCTACCTCGAGACCACAGCGGTCTCTCTATTTAGGCAGTAATATAAGTAGTTATGCAAGTCTGAAAGACGATGTATCTTATCAAGTGAATAGAGCTAATAGAATTGTAGGATGATATAATATGGTGAAATAGCTGTTTGAGAAACGATAAGAATTTATAAATCAGTTTTTGGAACAATATTGACATAAGTAGCTGAGACCAGACCTCATACGTCAGTGACAAAGCGTGTTTTGGAAACAAGTGAAATAAGGAGTCTGTCTACAATTACGAATAAAACAGTTTGGGGCAGAATCAAAAGTGAATAGATTTGAATGGAATTACGTATAAATAAAATAGCTGATTTTATATTAGGCAGAAACAGGAATGGAAAAATCAGTTAATTGTATGTAAGACACAAGAATAGTCAAGATTGCTAGTGATGCATTACCTATAGAGAGAAGGAGAGCAGGGCTACAAAAATACATTGGAAGTAAGAAGAAGAACAAAAACCAAAGTTCTGCTAAGATGGAGATATGATTTGAGCACCTACATGTGGGAATTGATCAGAATATTCATTATTGGTGTATGGGTATAATTTATTAAAATACTCTATTACAAATCATATTAAAATTGTAGTCGGGTATGAAGTTTTTTTTACAAAATGTGCTATTTGTTCTTGCATAACCTTCAACTGGAACACATATCCCTAAATTGTAATTGTTTTATTACTAAAGGCCAACACGCACACACTATTGAGTAACACTAAGAAATTAGGACTGGAAGTAAATATCAGTAAAACTAAATATATGGTCACACGTAGAAATTCATTATATAATGGAAATGGACAGCTAATGACAAATGAGGGAAATTTTGAGGAAGTGGCTGAATTCAAATACCTAGGAACAATAATCACAAATAGGAATGAGATGCACAAAGAAATTAAACATAGGCTCAATTCTATAAATGCATGTTATTATGCATTGCAGAGACTTTTGATGTCCCAACTCCTTTCAAAAAAACGTTAAGCTGAAAATATATAAAACTATTATTCTACCAGTTATATTATATGGGTGCGAAACATGGACTCTTACTTTAAGGGAGGAAAGGAGATTACGAGTATTTGAGAATAGGACAATTTTTGGACCAAAGAGAGATGAACAGACAGGTGAATGGAGAAGACTTACATAACAATGAACTACATGGTCTTTATAGGAAGCCAGATATAATAAGAACAGTTAAGTCTCGTAGACTGCGATGGGCAGGACATGTTGCGCGTATGAAAGGCGTGCATGGAAACTTCTTGTAGGAAAGCCAGAAGGAAAACGCGCAGTTGGTAGACCAAGAATGAGGTGGGAGAACAACATTAACTATGATTTGAGGGAAGTAGATTATACAGGGAATGATTGGAAAGCATTAGCTCAGGATAGGGATGTATGGAGAGTTTATGTCCGCGCGGCCATGAACCTATGGGTTCGATAGTGCCAGTGAGTAAGTAAGTAAGTTTATTATTTTTTATCAGAGCTCGAGATACATTAAATTAGTCTTTATTAAAAAAATACAGGTTATACCGGATGGGATAATGGAAGAATAAAGAGATTTTACATTAATAGTATACCGATTATATACTAAAACACGTAAATTCACAAAGACAAAACCGACAGAGAAAAAAGAATGAACCGAACGATGCTTCCAAAACAAAACCTGTGCTACATATCTTGTCAGAAAATTTAGTAGACGTTCTCCTGAACAGTGGATTAATTCCGCATGTTTTATCTGATCTGTAAGCCATGTGATGATGATTATGATGACGATATGTAATAAGAAGCTAATTACATTAAAATAATGAAGATCTCAATAAAATTAAATCTTTATTTTTGATTTCAAATTTATTTTTAATAGCCGATAAACAAGGACATTTGAAATAGAGAAATTGAATACAGTAGCCCGAAACTTGAATAGGCCTACATATACTAGTTCAACCATTGCAAAATATTTTTTTTCAAATAATAGTGTCAATTTTTTAAAAATGTATGTGCTCATTGTGAATTTGCCGTGGAATAATTTATATTGACATATCTAAAAAAGCGAGTTCGCTTGGACACTTTGATAGCGAACCACATTCATAAATGCCCCATCCCCATTTGACTAATCAGTGACCTCAAACACTGACATCACATATAGATCAGAATCTCATCTAAAAGTAAATCTGGTTAATAGTGTAGATATTACTTACTTACTCACTGGCACTATCGAACCCGTAGGTTCATGGCCGCACGGACATAAGCTCTCCATACATCCCTATCCTGAGTCAATGCTTTCCAATCATTCCCTGTATAATCTACTTCCCTCAAATCATAGTTAATGTTATTCTCCCACCTCATTCTTGGTCTACCAACTGGGCGTTTTCCCTCTGGCTTTCCTACAAGACGCTTCCATGCAATTCTTTCATTCCCCATACGTGCAACATGTCCTGCCCATCGCAGTCTACGAGACTTAACTGTTCTTATTATATCTGGCTTCCTATAAAGACCATGTAGTTCATTGTTATGTAGTCTTCTCCATTCACCTGTCTGTTCATCTCTCTTTGGTCCAAAAATTTTCCTAAGTACTTTATTCTCAAATACTTGTAATCTCCTTTCCCCCCTTAAAGTAAGAATCCATGTTTCGCACCCATATAATATAACTGGTAGAATAATAGTTTTATATATTTTCAGTTTAACGTTTTTTGAAAGGAGTTGGGACATCAAGAGTCTCTGCAATGCATAATAGCACACATTTCCAGAATTGAGCCTATGTTTAATTTCTTTGTGTATCTCATTCCTATTTGTGATTATTGTTCCTAGATATTTGAATTCAGCCACTTCCTCAAAATTTCCCTCATTTGTCATTGGCTGTCCATTTCCATTATTTAATGAATTTCTACGTGTGACCATATATTTAGTTTTATTGATATTTACTTCCAGTCCTAATTTCTTAGTGTTATTCAATAGAATGTGCGTGTTGTTCTTTAGTATCTTCTCGCTATCGGCCAACAATACTACATCATCAGCATAAACTAACAGCTTATTAATACCATTGAGTTGTAAGCCTTCCTCATTCTCTAAAGATTTAATGGCATGCTCTAGTACAAAATTAAATAGTAGAGGAGATAGTGCATGTCCTTGCTTCAACCCATTCTGGATTTCAAAAGTGTCTGAAAAGATATTAAGATAATTTATTTAATTAAAAAAAAAAATCCCCAGTGCCGAAGCATTTTTCTCTATACTAACAAACCCATTATTCACTTTTGTGTTCATAAAAAAAGTATAGCTATACTAAACATTTTTTTTTCTCTCAAGCTGAATAATGATCTGATACAGCGATAGTTCGCCGTATAATTATATAATTCAAACAAGACATTGCTATGTATAAAATATATATGAATGCAAGAACAACAAACTCCTCTATCAACTTAATTTTAATATGCCTTTAGAAAATAACTAAAAAATTAATAATTCACAGTCTAATAAGGTATAGTGGGATAATTTGGGTATAGTGACTGATATAATATAAACTATAATTTATTGAATAAAACCTAATCTATCTTTATACACATGCCATATTAGTAAATGTTATCTATTTTCACAGGTACCTGTGATTTGAGAATATAAGGGCTTCAATGATAGTTTTACTTCAATAATGCACATTATACCCAAATTCCCACCATAGGACATATTGGCTATATGCCTAGTTAAACGAACAATTATAATTATGGTAGGAAAGGGCAACAAACTGTTACTAAAGAGTAAAAAGAGGGAATATTTGAGAGAGAAGATTATTGATCTTGAAATTAATGCAAAAAAATAGGAACATTAGAGAATTATATCAGGGAATTAGTATAGAGAAGAACGGGTTTCAGGCTAGATCAAACATAATTCGGAATGAAAATGGGGATATGATTGCAGATTCCAGGAGTATATTAAATAGATGGAAAGGTTACTTTAATCAGCTATTAAATGTACATACAGAACAGGACATTGAGGAGGATAATTTACAGACAGCAGAAGTGCTAGTCGCAGAGCCAAGTGCATTAGAGGTTGAAATGGCGATTGAAAAATTGAAGATGTATAAAGCATCAGGTTCAGATGAGATCCCAGCAGAACTGATAAAATCAGGGGGAGAAAAATTGATGGACAAGATACGCTGGTTGCTTAGTATGATTTGGGATAAAGATGCTCTTCCAGATGAATGGGAGGAATCAATTACTTACTCACTGGCACTATCGAACCCGTAGGTTCATGGCCGCGCGGACATAAGCTCTCCATACATCCCTATCCTGAGCTAATGCTTTCCAATCATTCCCTGTATAATCTACTTCCCTCAAATCATAGTTAATGTTGTTCTCCCACCTCATTCTTGGTCTACAAACTGGGCGTTTTCCCTTTGGCTTTCCTAAAAGAAGCTTCCATGCACGTCTTTCATTCCCCATACGTGCAACATGTCCTGCCCATCGCAGTCTATGAGACTTAACTGTTCGTATTATATCTGGCTTCCTATAAAGACCATGTAGTTCATTGTTATGTAATATTCTCCATTCACCTGTCTGTTCATCTCTCTTTGGTCCAAAAAATTTCCTAAGAACTTTATTCTCAAATACTCGAAATCTCTTTCCTCCCTTAAAGTAAGAGTCCATGTTTCGCACCCATATAATGTAACTGGTAGAATAATAGTTTTATATATTTTCAGCTTAACGTTTTTTTAAAGGAGTTGGGACATCAAGAGTCTCTGCAATGCATAATAGCACGCATTTCCAGAATTGAGCCTATGCTTAATTTCTTTATGCATCTCATTCCTATTTGTGATTACTGTTCCTAGATATTTGAATTCAGCCACTTCCTCAAAATTTCCCTAATTTGTCATTAGCTGTCCATTTCCATTATATACTGAATTTCTACATGTGACCATATAATTAGTTTTACTGATATTTACTTCAGGTCTCAATTATTTTCCGGAGGAATCAATTATCGTACCAATTTATAAAAAAATTAGGTAAAACTGATTGTAACAACTACAGGGTCATCTCATTACTTTCAACTTCGTACAAAATTCTAACAAATATATTAGGAAGCAGACTTTCTCCCTATATTGATGACATTCTAGGAGATCATCAATGTGCATTTAGAAGAAACAGGTCTACAACAGAACAGATTTTTAGTATAAGATAGATTTTAGAAAAGAAATGGGAATATAATGGTACTGTACATCAACTATACGTAGACATCAAAAAGCATATGATTCAATTAAGAGGGAGAAGTTATATAGTATCCTGCTGGAGTTCGGAATTCCTAAAAACTTAGTTAGACGTATACGAATGTGTCTAAATGGCACAAAGAGTAGGGTGCGTGTAGGCAAACAGTTTTCGGACACTTTTGAAATCCAGAATGAGTTGAAGCAAGGAGATGCACTATCTCCTCTACTATTTAATTTTGTACTAGAGCATGCCATTAAATCTTTAGAGAATGAGGAAGGCTTACAACTCAATGGTATTAATAAGCTGTTAGTTTATGCTTATGATGTAGTATTGTTGGCCGATAGCGAGGAGATATTAAAGGACCATATGCACACAATATTGATTAACACAAAGAAATTAGGACTGGAAGTAAATATCAATAAAAATAAATGTATGGTCACACTTAGAAATTCATTATATAATGGAATTGGACAGCTAATGACAAATGAGGGAAGTTTTGAGAAAGTGGCTGAATACAAATACCTATGAACAATAGTCATAAATAAGAATGAGATGCACAATGAAATTAAACATAGGCTCAATTCTGGATATGCATGCTATTATGCATTGCAGAGACACTTGATGTCCCAACTCCTTTCAAAAAACGTTAAACTGTAAATATATAAAACTATTATTCTACCAGTTATATTATATGGATGCAAAACATGGAGTCTTACTTTAAGGGAGGAAAGGAGATTACAAGTATTTGAGAATAAAGTACTTTTTTTTGCACCAAAGAGAGATGAACAGACAGGTGAATGGAGAAGACTAAATAACAATGAATACATCGTCTTTATAGGAAGCCAGATATAATAAGAAGAGTTAAGTCTCGTAGACTGCGATGGGCAGGACATGTTGCACGTATGGGGAATGAAAGACTTGCATGGAAGCTTCTTGTACGAAAGCCAGAAGGAAAACGCCCAGTTGGTAGACCAAGAATGAGGTGGGAGAATAACATTAACTATGATTTGGGGGAAGTAGATTATACAGGGAATGATTGTAAAGCATTAACTCAGGATAGGGATGTATGGAGAGCTTATGTCCGCGCGGCCATGAACCCGCGGATTCGATAGTGCCAGTGAGTATGTAAGTAAGGGCAACAAACTTAAAAATGCTTTAGATCTTTCTAGAAGGTTACATTAGTAGCATATTAATAATTGACTGAAAATTATTATCACGGCATTAAACTATGAGTTTCTAGGTATAAAAAGGCAGTTTTTTGTAACCAGAATACACCAACCCATTCTATAAAACGTTATATTTAAAACTTTGTAACTATGCAGAGGCTGGTAATTTTAGACACAATTAATGACCCTTAAATATTTATACGTAAAGGTACACATGAGCTTCTCTTGATTATTGAAATATTTTTTAAAAAAATTATAAACTTTCGTTTCGCTAGCTATGTTAAAACAGTGAGTAGATCTATTGTTAATACACATCCGATACTGTTTCATTTTCGTGTAGGATGTGATTAAGGGAGGCGTAGGAATGGGACAACTAATCGTACATTTGCTATACGCGACCTTAACTCGCAAGTTCCTGTGTAATTTATATTCTTACAGTCATTTGCATATGGATTATAGACAGTATGCAGTAGAATCTAGCAGCATAAACGACGATGTTAAAATATAGATCGAATAGTACGTGAGAGATATTAGTCATCCTAACAAAATAAAGAGTTCTGGAGAAACAAAGATAGGAACTTTTTGTTCAATTAGAAAATAGCGTAGCAAAGCTTTAACTTGCGCGTGCAGTTAATTTCAACGAATCACGTAGACCTATATTTTCTCATATATACTTTTATACTGTATCATGTGAAACTAACATCTTTTGTTTTCCACTTTCATTAAGTTCTTTTTTCCCCTTTATAGTGTAAGAATTCTTAAGATTTGTCTTTTTTTCGTAATATTTCAGATAATTACGTTATCGGAACATATTACCAACTCTGAAATACAGAGTAGGCCGCTCAAAATTCCCTACTTTCAAATTATATGTGACAGGTGAAAGGTTGAAGACAGAAACTTACAATAACATTTATATAAAAGGATAACTTAACAAGTTTCGAAACCTGCCTGTAGATGATGCAAAGACACGGGTTTCATCGTCTATCAAAATGGCAACACCGAAGATGAAAGCACAAACTGTTGTGAGGTATACGGGGTTTAATTCAATTGTTTACAGTTCAAAGCGAGTGTCGGGGAGTTTTTAACCATCATGCTTCAACTGCTAAAAGCATAAAGAAGTATTACGATTCATTTGGAACTGTGTTAAAGAAGCAAGGTGGTGGTTGTGGTGGTGGTAGTAGAATATCCGAAGAAATCAATGCAAATGTTCTAGCCGCATATGAGCAAAGCCCCCGGAAGTAATTAAGAATAGTTCGCGGGAACTTCAAATACAGAAATAAACATTGTCCACAAAGGTCTGAAACTATATGCATGCAAATTGCATAATCTGCAACTTAATGACAGTCCCAACGAGTGGAATTCGCCAATATGATGCTAGACTGCATCGGCGTTGATCCTGATTTCATGCCAAGGATTTTCTTCTCGGACGAAGCCACTTTCAACGTGTCAGGCAAGGTAAACCGTCATAATGGGCGGATCTGGGGATCATAAAATCTTCACATTACATACGAGCACGTTCGTGATAATCCGAAATTGAATGTTTGGTGTCGTTTGTCACGGAAAAAAAGTCATTGGCCGTTTTTCTTCGCGGAGAAAATTGTTCGTGGTGGCACATATCTTGACATCCTGGAGAAGTTATTTTTTCTCATAAATTGCACAACTGCAGCCTAACATCATTTCCAACAAGATGGCGCTCTTGCATATTGGGTCAATAAAGTATGTACGACATTTTCCCTGGTCGTTGGAAAGTACCGATTGCGTGGCTCCAGAGATCTCCCGATTTAACACCGCTAGGTTTCTTTCTCTGGGGCTACGTCAAAGATAATGTTTATTCCACCATAGGGCAGAGATCTTTGGGACGCATCATAGAGGCTATTGAAAGTATTTTCGGAAGACATGATCCAACGCTCTTGGCAAGAAATTGTTCATCGCCTTAACAACGTCACAGTGACTGCTAGAGATTCATATAGAATTGTGCTGATAATCATATCAAAACTTGTTGAATCGTCCTTTCATATAAACGTCATTGTAAGTTTCTATCTTCATCCATTTATCCGTCACATACAATTGAAAATAGTGACGTTCGAGCGGTCTATTCTGTAGATCTCATAACAAAAAAAAAATATCTTCCTTACAAGGACTCGAGGATGATGTAGGCAATCATTAATACCAGGCTGGACAGTGAGTTCTTCTTCAGCATCATGTATTACGTTTCTGGGTACCTGAAGCACATAAAATTCAGGATGAATACAGAAGCATTAATGGGTGTTCGAGATTTCGTTATTCGGTAGACTACATAGTTTGCGTGCGAAATTGAAGATCTGTGGTGTGATTTCCGTTCCAGGTGTATTTTTTTTTCTTTTAATGTATGTTAACAGTATCATGTCAACATAATTTTTACTTCAGTTATTAAATACATATTAGGGCCTACTTGAAATTTCATGATTTGAAAATAGCTTATACCAGTGTAAGAGAAAATGTGTATCACGTATCAACAATGTCAATTTTCAAAGGGATACTTCGGAGGGTTTATTTATCCAAACGTTATATATATATATATATATATATATATATATATATATGGTATGATAAGAAAAATAAATGCCTGGACGGGATTCGAACCCGAATCTCTGAGTCTGTACCTCAACGTGATATCCATTACACTACCAGGCGAATCCAATTCAAACACTTATTTTTCTTATATATGTATTATACTCTCCATTATTACTAGATGCCGCGAGAACACTGTCTTCACTGCCATCTAGTAGCTGACTATATCAAGTAAGCAAATTAAAGAGACTATTTATTTTACTTTATAGCAGTGACGCTTTATCGATGTTATATATATATATATATATATATATATGTTCAGTAATTCTTGTTAATTGAAAAATCTGCCACGAGTATTTGCTGAATCAATATTTTCATTAATGTTTAAAGATAGGTTACTTTGTATGGAGAAGGCTGTAAATTACAATTTATTGATAATCAGTCGGCATTCCTTTATTGTTTCGGGTCATAAGCTTACATAGAGTTTATCTCTGTTATTATTAATAAGTACTTCTAGGAAACTTTCAGTTTTCATGTTTCTTATGTTACACGAACTCTTTCATTTGTATCCTTATTTATATATTTATATGGTGATAACAAAAATAATAGGCATAATAAAAAAATAATAAATCCTCAACTCGTGTCCAACTCAGGTGGGGTCCAGGGATGAGATGAGCCCCCATATATATATATATATATATATATATAGGTATGTGAATGATAAGAGTGGCGGCCGAGCACAACTGACGCATCATCACAGGGGCAGATGAATGAAAAGAAACGAAATGGATAAGGAGAGTATGGAGAAATGATGGAATAAAATTGTGGAAGGGTAAAACGGGGAGAAACCCCGAGAAAATCCTGCCCAAGCTCCGTTTCGTCACCACGAAACCCACATGGAGTGACCGAAACCAGATCTCGGGACTCCAGCGGTGAGAGGCGAGTGCCTAACAGCTTGCGCCACGGAGCCGCCGAATAATAATAATAATAATAATAATAATAATAATAATAATAATAATAATAATAATAATAATGTCACAATGTGCTAAAGCAAGGAGATGCACTGTCTCCTCTACTAATTATTTAATTTTGTACTAGAGCATGCCATAAAATCTTTGGAGAATGACGAAGGCCTACAACTCAATGGTATTAATAGGCTGTTAGTTTATGCTGATGATATAGAGTTATTGAACGATAACGAGGAGATACTAAGAGCCAACACACACACTCTACTGAATAACACTAAGAAATTGGGACTGAAAGTAAACTTCAATAAAACTAGATATATGTTCACACATAGAAATGCCGTGTATAATGGAAATGGACAACTAATGATAAATGAAGGAAATTTTGAAAAACTGGCCGATTTCAAGTATCTTACTTACTTACTTACTCACTGGCACTATCGAACCCGTAGGTTCATAGCCGCACGGACATAAGCTCTCCATACATCCCTATCCTGAGCTAATGCTTTCCAATCATTCCCTGTATAATCTACTTCCCTCAAATCATAGTTAATGTTATTCTCCCACCTCATTCTTGGTCTACCAACTGGGCGTTTTCCCTCTGGCTTTCCTACAAGAAGCTTCCATGCAAGTCTTTCATTCCCCATACGTGCAACATGTCCTGCCCATCGCAGTCTACGAAACTTAACTATTCTTATTATATCTGGCTTCCTGTAAAGACCATGTAGTTCATTGTTATGTAGTCTTCTCCATTCACCTGTCTGTTCATCTCTCTTTGGTCCAAAAATTGTCCTAAGTACTTTATTCTCAAATACTTCTAATCTCCTTTCCTCCCTTAAAGTAAGAGTCCATGTTTCGCACCCATGTAATATAACTGGTAGAATAATTGTTTTATATATTTTCAGTTTAACGCTTTTTGAAAGGAGTTGGGACATCAAGAGCCTCTGCAATGCATAATAGCATGCATTTCCAGAATTGAGCCTATGTTTAATTTCTTTGTGCATCTCATTCCTATTTGTGATTATTGTTCCTAGGTATTTGAATTCAGCCACTTCCTCAAAATTTCCCTCATTTGTCATTAGCTGTCCATTTCCATTATTTAATGGATTTCTATGTGTGACCATATATTAGTTTATTGATATTTACTTCCAGTCCTAATTTCTTAGTGTTACTCAATAGTGTGTGCGTGTTGTCCTTTAGTATCTCCTCGCTATCGGCCAACAATACTACATCATCAGCATAAACTAACAGCTTATTATACCATTCAGTTGTAAGCCATCCTCATTCTCTAAAGATTTAATGGCATGCTCTAGTACAAAATTAAATAGTAGAGGAGATAGTGCATCTCCTTGCTTCAACCCATTCTGGATTTCAAAAGTGTCCGAAAACTGTTTGCCTACACGCACCCTACTCTTTGTGCCATTTAGACACATTCGTGTAAGTCTAACTAACTTTTTAGGAATTCCGAACTCCAGCAGGATACTATATAACTTCTCCCTCTTAATTGAATCATATGCTTTTTTGAAGTCTACATACAGTTGATGTACAGTACCATTATATTCCTATTTCTTTTCTAAAATCTGTCTTATACTAAAAATCTGTTCTGTTGTAGACCTGTTTCTTCTAAATGCACATTGTTGATCTCCTACAATGTCATCAATATAGGGAGTAAGTCTGCTTACTAATATATTTGTTAGAATTTTGTACGAAGTTGAAAGTAATGAGTTGTTGCAATCAGTTTTATCTCCTTTCTTATAAATTGGTACGATAATTGATTCCTTCCATTCATCTGGAAGAGCTTCTTTTTCCCAAATCATACTAAGCAACCAGCGTATCTTGTCCATCAATTTTTCTCCCCCTGATTTTATCAGTTCTGCTGGGATCTCATCTGAACCTGATGCTTTATACATCTTCAATTTTTCAATCGCCATTTCAACCTCTAATGCATTTGGTTCTGCAACTAGCATTTCTGCTGTCTGTAAATTATCCTCCTCAATGTCCTGTTCTGTATGTACATTTAATAGTTGATTAAAGTAACTTTTCCATCTACTTAATATACTCCTGGAATCTGCAATCATGTCCCCATTTTCATTCCGAATTATGTTTGTTCTAACCTGAAATTCTTTCTTCTCTATACTAATTCCCTGGTATAATTCTCTAATGTTCCTATTTTTTGCGTTCATTTCAAGATCATTAATCTTCTCTCTCAAATATTTCCTCTTTTTACTCTTTAGTAACTTGGTGATTTCCCGTTTAATACTACCCAATTGCTCTAAATTTACCTCATTTGGCTCGTGTAATCATTTCATTTTTTGCTAGCTTTCTTTTCTTTACAATGTCGGCACATTCCTCATCAAACCATTTCTTGTTTTGCCTCTTTTTTAAACAACCAATGCTTTCTGATGCTGACAATTTAATAGTATCTCTTATAGCCTCCCATTCTTCATTTATATCAGTTTCTTCTTCGTTTGCCACATTGTCATCTGAAGATTCCAGTACTTCAAATCTATTAGCAATTTTGATTTGGTATTCTTGCCGCATTTCATCATTTTTCAAGTTTTTTAATTCAAATTTTACAGAATCATCTTTAGCTTTTGTTCCTCTCATAAGCGATAGCCATTGTCTGATTTTCACTCTTACCAGATGATGATCCGAATTGCAGTCTGTCCCTCTAACTGATCTAACATCGATGATGCTACTGTGCCAGCGTTTATCCACTAATACATGATCTATCTGGTTCCGAGTTTCTCCATCTGGGGACGTCCAGGTGTATTTATGAATATCCTTATGCTGAAATGTTGTGCTCTTAACAATGAGATTCTTCGATGTGGCAAATGTGACTAATCTAAATCCCGTTGTCATTACTATCTTCATGAAGGCTGAATTGCCTATTGTTGGTTTGAATATATCTTCCCGCCCCACTTTTGCATTAAAATCTCCTAAGATAATTTTCATATGATATCGTGAAAGGCTATCAAATAAGCATTCTAATTCTTCATAGAACTCATCCTTGATCTTGTCATCTTTATCTTCTGTGGGGGCATGTACATTTACAATTATAAAATCATGTTGTTTACCCTTTAGAATTATGTATGATATACCCTATCACTAACAAACTTAATATCTCGGATAGCAGATAGGATCCTCCTTCTGACTAAAAAACCCGTTCCAAATGCAGGTCTTTCTGCACCCCCGTAGTATAATGCAAAGATTCCTGATTCATGACTACCTTCTCCTGGCCACCTAACTTCCTGTAAAGCGACTATATCCAAGGGCAATTTATCTAGTTCCCGCGTTAATATCTCTAGTGCCCCGCTATTGTATAAAGTCCTAACATTCCATGTTCCTAGGAACATGTCCCTGTGTTTGAGTCTTTGGCATGGGTTCCCTGAAGTAGTCCCCGCCCGGAGAACCGAATGGGGGACTATTTGACCTCCGGAAAATTTAACCCCAGTTGAATCCATGTCCGCATTTCTTGACGGTTGTATTTTTGCAGTGAAAGATTGTCACTCTTTCGCCCAAGGTACTTTTTTCGTCTGGCTTATCAGCTTCGACCAGTCCGGCATGGGTAACCCTATCGGCAGCAATGCTACCGCCGGCATAGCTCTCAGGGTCATTTAAGCACGCAAGCCACTCCACCACGACAAGGTAAAGATACCATGGAGGGGATTTCAAGTATCTAGGAACAATAATTACAAATAGGAATGAGACTATTGGATGGTGTTTCTCTTGAGGCCGAAACAGGTCAACAAATGACCTAAATTCGTGAATGTACTATGATGATGATGAGGAATGAGATACATAAATAAATTAAAGATAGGCTCAATTCTAGAAATGCATGCTATTATGCATTACAGGGACAACAAAAAAAGTTAAACTGAAAATATAAAAAAAACAGTTATTCTACCAGTTATATTATATGGATGCGAAACATGGACTCTTACTTTAAGGGAGGAAAGGAGATTACGAGTATTTGAGAATAAAGTTTTTAGTAAAATTATTGGGCCAAAAAGAGATGAACAGACAGGTGAATGGAGAAAACTCATAATAGTGAGGCACATGATATGTATAGGAAGCCAGATGTAATAAGAACAGTTAAGTCTCGTAGGCTGCGACGGGCAGAACATGTGACACGTATGGGGGGATGAAAGAGGTGCATGGAAGCTTCTGGTAAGAAATCGAGAGGGAAACGCCCAGTTGGTAGATCAAGAATGAGGTGGGAGAATATTATCCATGATTTGAGGGAAGTAGATTATAGAGGGATAATTGGAAAACAATATCTCAGGATAGGGATGTACGGAGAACTTACGTCCGCGCGCCCATGAATCTACGGGTTCGATAGAGCCAGTCGGTGAGTTAGTTAATACGAAGTGTTATTTAAAGTACGTAGCAGAATTCAGACCATGAGACCTTCTCTTCTACTCAACTATGGTATATCAAAAACATACAATATATACACCAGTTCGTACATTCAATTAAAGTCATTACTTCGAACTGGTTGGCCCAGCGGTAGCGTTTGAAATTCGTGATAAATGTCCTGATTGAAGTTCTGGTGTTGAATAATCTGAAGGTTTTCTGGTATTCCTTGTTCGCCAAAACAATGCTAGATTGGAATTCCATTACCAGGACTCATTTCATCATGTCCATTATTATATAATATCAATCAAGAAATGAATGGATAAAGAAGCCATAGAATTTAATTGTTAAAGTGTCTGTAAAATCTTTACCAATGACAATTATCCATCCATAGTAATTCTGCCCGAAGGCAGGACCTTCACTGCAATAATAGCATTTTCATGCTATGCTTGCAACTTTACTAGGTACCTTACCGTTGCTTTCCACAGCGGTGAAGGACGATGATGATAATAAGGATGATGATGATGATGATGATGGCCATGTGATTTCGGGGACCGTTTGGGCCTTAAAGTTTTCCTGATATTTGTCTTATAGGTGAGGAAAAACCTCACCCAGAAAAACTGCCCCGACCGGGGACAGAACCCGGGCCCGCTGCGTGACAAGGCAGCACGCTACCTCGAGACCACAGCTGTGGACAATGACAATTGTAATAGTATGATATACACTGCTCAAAAAATTAGGGGATATTGTAGAATAACCTATTAAGACTATGTTTTTAGGAACAGTATTAGATGCAATCACTTTCTATTACTCCAGAAGAATGTAAACAAGAGTTTGAAGTCATTACGTAACCTCTGTACCACATCAGATGTCAAGGAGATTCTGATTAGGAATATGGCAAACAAACAAAGCAACATTAACATGGGTGAAAATGTTTCTTTAGTATGGTGTATGGTCTCCTCGAACGGCCAGCACTGCCTCACACCTGTGTGGCATTGATGCAATGAGGTTAGCAATGAGTTCTTGGGGGATACGTGGCCACTCTTCCATAAGAACAATGTGCAGCTCTGGAACAGTTGTGGGAGGTGCTGGTCTGCCTGCAATGCGCCTGCCTAATGCATGCCACACATGCTCAATCGGATTTAAGTCCGGGGAGGAAGCTGGCCATTGCATACGCTCGATACCCTCCACTTCCAGCATGTCGTCCACCAAGCCAGCTCTGTGGGGTCGTGCATTATCGTCCATAAAAAGAAAAGAATCGCCTATGGCACCAGCATAAGGCATGACAAAAGGTCGGAGAATCTCATCTCTATACCTTACCGCAGTCAATGTACCACCTTGGATGACGTAGAGGTCCGTACGTCCACCACTACTAACTCCTGCCCACACCATCAATCCACCGCCACCATATGGGGATCTTTCACGTAAAAAAGCTGGATTGTTTCGTGTCCCTTTTTCTCTCCAGATGAATACACGCCGACTATCACATTCCACGTTGAATCGCGACTCATCAGAAAAAAGAACTGATCTCCATTCAGCATGCCTCCGCCCAGTTTCTACTATCTCTACGGTGTTGTGGAGTTAACCTGGTACACACCATGGGCCTACGGGCATAGAGACCACTTCCATGCAGTCGATTAGGGACAGTTAGAGTTGACACCCTGCGTCCTGTGCTGTTTGAAGTGTATTTCGCAGTTGACTTGCATTCTGCTGTCTATTCCGACGGGCTGTTAACAAGAGGTAACGGTCATCCCTTGTTGTTGTTGCCCTTGGTCGACCTTGTCCGGCTCTTCTGTGAACAGTATGTTCTTTGATAATGATTCCAAAGTCTGGAAATCTCGCTTGGCCACCTCTAGTTGTGTCTGTCCAGCTTCCGTCCTTCCTAGCCATTGGTTCAGGTAAATCACGTTGTCGAGGCATCACTGTCCCTAAGGCAAGTCATTCACTAACTGAAAACTGGACTGGATTTAAAAACAGCAACAAAACATTCACCCCCACACCACCCTTTCACATCAACAGTACAGACACTGCCCTGGTGTTGTACCGAGGTTACGTAACAACTTCAAACTCTTACTTACATTATCTTGGAGTAATAGAAAGTGATTGCATCTAATACTATTGCAAAAAACATAGTCTTAATAGGTTATTCTACAATATCCCCTTTTTTTTTTGAGCAGTGTATATATATAATAATGGTGTTGTAATAGTAGGAAATGTATGAAGGGGCATATGGCATAGTGGTGTAAGTAATTTTTCTTCATTTTGACGAAAACAGGGTTTTATTGTTCGCTGTACAAAGAATCGAATTAGCTTAATATTGATAATCATGTTTTTTTTTATCCCAAGCGATTGTGTAAATTGTTGGTTTATATGAAATACGGTACGCAGTTTCTTCTTTACAACCGTTTACTTGATTAATTTTTGTAAAAAACTGACTTACACTACTATGGAATTTATCCTTCCATATACAGGGTGTTGCAAAAATACACCGACAACAGAGGTGTAGTGGTATATTGAAATGTGTTGATCATTTTTTAATAAGGTACGAATGTTCGGAAATGATGCGTTTTTGCACAAGAGTTCCATTATTTGGATTTCAAGACTCAATACTTGACAATGCTGTCACAGTCACATCAAATTTCTAAAATATCCACTTCCCATCTTATTGCTGAGCGTACATCGGTAGTGTAGTGATTGGCGCACACGTTCAAATACGCCTGGCCTCGTTTAAATTATGTACATAGAGTAGCTTGGATTCGGGCTATAAGATCCATGTGACTCTACTAGAGTCTGCCAAGCAGACTGTTTCATGTCATCCCAGAAAAAGTAGTCGAGAGGGTTAAGATCAGGTGATTTCGGAGGCCATGGGACTGATCCCCCTCTGCCAATCCATAGTCCTGGATACGCGATATCCAAATGTTTCCTAACATTGGCATGGAAGTGAGCTGGAGCTCCTTCGTGTTGCAGCCACATTCCGTTGCGAAGCCACGTACCTGTGAGGTGTTGCAAAGTAAAGAGTCTTCAAATCCTTCGAACTAACACTGATCTTAGACATAATTAATTAGTCATAGTGTAGAAACGCATCATTTCCGGAGATTGGTACCTTTTTAAAAATTATCAACATATCTCAATATACTACCTCACTTCCGTTGTCTTTTTTTTTTTTTGGAACATCCTGCATAATAGTGTAAGTTCAGAATAAAACACCATTACTCATGAATAATAATAATAATAACAATAATAATAATATCATAATATTACTTACTTACTCACTGGCACTATCGAACCCGTAGGTTCATGGCCGCACGGACATAAGCCCTCCATACATCCCTATCCTGTGCTAATGTTTTCCAATCATTCCCTGTATAATCTACTTCCCTCAAATCATAGTTAATGTTGTTCTCCCACCTCATTCTTTGTCTACCAACTGGGCGTTTTCCTTCTGGCTTTCCTACAAGAAGTTTCCATGCACGTCTTTCATTCCCCATACGCGCAACATGTCCTGCCCATCGCAGTCTACGGGACTTAACTGTTCTTATTATATCTGGCCTCCTATAAAGACCATGTAGTTCATTGTTATGTAGTCTTCTCCATTCACCTGTCTGTTCATCTCTCTTTGGTCCAAAAATTTTCCTAAGAACTTTATTCTCAAATACTCGTAATCTCCTTTCCTCCCTTAAAGTAAGAGTCCATGTTTCGCACCCATATAATATAACTGGTAGAATAATAGTTTTATATATTTTCAGCTTAACGTTTTTTGAAAGGAGTTGAGACATCAAGAGTCTCTGCAATGCATAATAGCATGCATTTCCAGAATTGAGCCTATGTTTAATTTCTTTGTGCATCTCATTCCTATTTGTGATTATTGTTCCTAGGTATTTGAATTGAGCCAATTCCTCAAAATTTCCCTCATTTGTCATTAGCTGTCCATTTACATTATATAATGTATTTCTACGTGTGACCATATATTTAGTTTTACTGATGATATTAGTTCTATTTAAACCTTTAGAGCTAAAGCCACAAGATTTCATCTTCCACTCAAAACTAAATTAAGACATACAAATATGTGTTTGTACGTTATCATATAATTACGTCTAAAACTGTTTCTAAATACTATTAATGTAAAATGTATTTTAGAAAGTATAACAGATTTAAATGCTATAGTATATACCGGTATACTATTGAGGGATTAAAAGAGGTGAACGTTTGAAGACAAGATCTTTATCGAAAGAAAATTAGGCCTACAAATAATAATTTTGAAAAACTTCATAATCTTAACTATCTCATTCGCTTTATGGCTTATGGAACCCATAGGTTCAATGCCGCATTAACTAAGTCCATCATTTGGTCATATCGTCAAAAACAGAATCCAGTTCCCTAAGATCCATTCGAATATTATCCTTCCACGTAAGACTATGTCTTCCTAGTGGTCTTTTTCACGCGAGTTTTCTAATGAGAAATTGAAAACATTTATACTATCATCCATTCGAACTACATGACTAACACAACCATTTCAAGTTCAAGTGTTTTATAAAAGCATTTAACTACCTATTTTTATTTTTAATCTAAGTTTAATTAAAGCTGAATATGTTACACTTTTGAAATCCAGAATGGGTTGAAGCAAGGAGATGCACTATCTCCTCTACTATTTAATTTTGTACTAGAGCATGCCATTAAATCTTTAGAGAATGAGAGGCTTACAGCTGAATGGTATTAATAAGCTGTTAGTTTATGCTGATGATGTAGTACTACTGGCCGATAGCGAGGAGATACTGAAGGCCAACACGCACACACTATTGAATAACACTAAGAAATTTGGACTGGAAGTAAATATCAGTAAAACTAAATATATGGTCACACGTAGAAATTCAGTATATAATGGAAATGGACAGCTAATGATAAATGAGGGAAATTTTGAGGAAGTGGCTGAATTCAAATACCTAGGAACAATAATCACAAATAGGAATGAGATGCACAAAGAAATTAAACATAGGCTCAATTCTGGAAATGCCTGCTATTATGCTATTGCAGAGACTTTTGATGTCCCAACTCCTTTCAAAAAACGTTAAGCTGAAAATATATAAAACTATTATTCTACCAGTTATATTATATGGGTGCGAAACATGGACTCTTACTTTAAGGGAGGAAAGGACATTACGAGTATTTGAGAATAAAGTTCTTAGGAAAATTTTTGGACCAAAAGAGATGAACAGACAGGTGAATGGAGAAGACTACATAACAATGAACTACATGGTCTTTATAGGAAGCCAGATATAATAAGAACAGTTAAGTCTCATAGACTGCGATGGGCAGGACATGTTGCGCGTATGGGGAATGAAAGGCGTGCATGGAAGCTTCTTGTAGGAAAGCCAGAGGGAAAACGCCCAGTTGGTAGACCAAGAATGAGGTGGGAGAACAACATTAACTATGATTTGAGGGAAGTAGATTATACAGGGAATGATTGGAAAGCATTAGCTCAGGATAGGGATGTATGGAGAGCTTATGTCCGCGCGGCCATGAACCTACGGGTTCGATAGTGCCAGTGAGTGAGTAAGTAAGTATGTTACGAATACAATGATTAGTCTAATCGTTATGTTTATTTGTATTTATTTTCTAGTTCTGCCTATTATATTCTGTATATCACTTTTTTCTTAAACATATTTATATTATCCTACTTTGCATTATATTACATTAATGATTTATCTGGCATTCATTTTATATGCAAGGCAAGATTTAATATTATGACATCATCATCTTCATTCATGGATTAGGTCTGTTGACCCGTTCCGACTTCAGCCCATCTCTTTCTAGGTCTGCCCACATCTCGGGTGCGTTTAGGTTTGTATTTTGTTATTTGTTTTGGATATCTATCTTCATTCATTCTGTCTATGTGTTGCTTCCATTTTTGTCTATATGTATCTATTTTATCAGTTGTTGCAAATATTTCAAGTTCCTGTCTTATTTCTGTGTTCTTGATTCTGTCTTCCTTAGTGCACCCTTTAACAGATCTCAGAAATTTCATTTCTGCCGCGTTATCCTACTTAGATCTTGTTTTTTATGTATCCAGGCTTCTGAACCATAGAGCAGTACCGGTACTGCCCAACGTTTTATAAAATTTCAATTGGGTCTCTCTTGTTGTTTTGTTATTTAGTGTTCGTTTTATCGTACCACATATTCCCTGGAATGTTGCTATTTTATTATTTATATCATTATCATAATTAAATGAAATGTCACATCCTAGATAATCGAGATGGCTCACCTGTTCTATGATTTTGTTTCCTATTACTATTTTCGATCTGATTTTTCCCTTGGAATGCCATTACCTTAGTTTTTTCTGTGGATATTTTGAGATTATATTGTTCACATATATTATGTAGTTTAAAAATATTCCTCTGAAGTTCGTCTTCCGTATTTGCTATTATTACGTGGTCATCAGCGTATAATAAATATTTTCAAGTAGTGTGTTTTATCTAATTTTATTCCTTTGTTTCTTCGTTCCATTGTTTTATTATATCATTGATGTATAGGTTAAACAAAACTGGAGAGATACTGCATCCTTGTTTAACTCCTTGATTAGTATGAATATTATTTTTACTTACTTCATTTCTAGTTTTTATAACAAAATTTGTGTTCCAGTACAAACTCTTTATAGCTGATATTAAGTGTTTCGGAATTCCTTTATCTTTTTAAATTGTCCAGAGTTTTCCTCTGTCTACTTTATCAAATGCCTTGACAAAATCAATAAAAGCTATGTGTGTTTCCTTGTATTATGACATAATATACATATAGACCATGTACAAAGAATAGATAATACAGACATGGTATCTAAAAGGATGATGTAATCAAACCCAGGTGGCAAGAGGTCAGCTGGAAGATCAATGCTTGGATGATTGGATGGAGTTGTTGAGGATACGAAGTAGCTTGGCATTTGCAACTGGTGAAAGATCGCCCACGATAGATATGGAGAGCTTTCCTGCGAGCAGGCGAGGTCCAAGATAGGCTTTTGATCTGATGATAAAAGTAGAGAATACATTTGGATTAATGTTAAAATAAGTTCACTAAAATAACCATGTAGTGATAAAAACTGATGGAAAAAGGTAAGTAAAGTGATCCCACAACCGGCCGGAGGCCCTTGGGGTAGTAGGAGGTTAAGGCTCCCACTTTTTCTAGACAATCGGCACTTTGTCGGCCGGGTTGTCAGCCCTGCCTGACGGCCGCCTTTACCCCAGAACAAGCGTCTGGTACTCATTTCCGTTAGAGGCTGAGTCGACCCCAGGACCATAGTGCCGCCAGAGGGTTTGGGTCAGTTTAAAAATCCTGACCCCAGCGGGATTTGAACCCTCGATCCTCCGGCTTGTAGTTCAGTGTCTTAACCACTACGCTACGGCGTATCCCCCTTGGGGTAGTAGGAGGTTAAGGCTCGCAGTTTTTCTAGATAATCGGCACTTTGTCAGCCGGGTTGTAAGCCCTGCGTGACGGCCGCCTTCACCCCCAGAACAAGCGTCTGGTACTCATTTCCGTTAGAGGCTGAGTCGACCCCAGGACCATAGTGCCGCCAGAGGGTTTGGGTCAGTTTAAAAATCCTGACCCCAGCGGGATTTGAACCCTCGATCCTCCGGCTTGTAGCTCAGTGCCTTAACCACTACGCTACGGCATGCCCCCCTTGGGGTAGTAGGAGGTTAAGGCTCCCACTTTTTCTAGACAATCGGCACGTTGTCAGCCCTGCGTGACGGCCGCCTTTACCCCCAGAACAAGCGTCTGGTACTCATTTCCGTTAGAGGCTGAGTCGATCCCAGGGCCATAGTGCCACCAGAGGGTTTGGGTCAGTTTAAAAATCCTGACCCCAACGGGACTTGAACCCTCGACCCTCCGGCTTGTAGCTCAGTGCCTTAACCGCTACGGCGTGCCCCGGAAAAAGGTCAGAAGAAATTTTAATAAATCAAGGAGTTAGACAAGGGTGTAGTCTATCGCCCACCGTTTTTAATATATATATCGACGACATTATGAAACAATGGAAAATTATAATGGACAAAGGCCTTAGATTGAATAATAACTTAGTATTAATAACTTAATTTTCGCCGATGATTTAGTCTTACTACACCATGATGAAGATCTGCTTACAAACTAAATGCAATATATACGATTATAATTTTAAAATTTCAATAAGTAAAACAAAAGTAATGGCATTTTATGGAAGAAATACTCTGCGTGCAAAAATAGTAATTAGAGACGAAATTATTGAACAAGTATCCCACTTTAAATATTTAGGATGTGACATCAGCTATGGGTATGATAAAGATATTAAACACAAAACACATCATTTTCAAGCTATTTGTGGTACAATAAATAGAACATTGAATAATAAAGCCCATAAACAAACAAAATTAAAATGTTATAAAACAATGGCTGTCCCTGTCCTTTTGTATGGGAGTGAATCTTGGATTACCACTACCAAACAAGAAAGTAAAATCCAAGCAGCCGAGATGAAATTTTTCATCATCATCATCATAGTACATTCACGAATTTAGGCCATTTGTTGACCTGTTTCGGTCTCAAGAGAAACACCATCCAAAAGTCTTTTGAGTGGACGTCCTGAAATTTTTAAGAAGAGTGAAAGGCTGCACTAGAATGGACCAGATAAGAAACGAGGATATCCGTGAAGAACTGCAGATCTACTCCATAAAAGAAAAGATATTTAACAACAAGATACAGTGGAAAGAACATGTAGAAAGAATGAAAGAAAGTAGATTTCCAAATAAAATCTTCCATTATTTTCCAAGAGGAAGAAGAGATGTCGGACGTCCTCGGAAGAGATGGTGTTAGATCCATTAGTGAAGACGGAACAGGCAACTCTTGCCTAAACCAGGAAGTGAAGAAGAAGAAGAATAATAATAAGAAGAAAAATAACCATTATTTTAATTGTTTTTTAATGCGAATTTCAATGCTCCACATGAGTACAATACAGAAAAAATAAACGGTTTTGGAATGCCATGTGTAGTCTAATAGTGGGCACTAACAATTACTTACTTACTTACTTACTTACTTACTTACTTACTTACTTACTTACTTACTTACTTACTTACTTACTTACTTACTTACTTACTTACTTACTTACTTACTTACTTACTTACTTACTTACTTACTTACTTACTTACTTACTTACTTACTTACTTACTTACTTACTTACTTACTTACTTACTTACTTACTTACTTACTTACTTACTTACTCACTGGCACTATCGAACCCGTAGGTTCATGGCCGCGCGGACATAAGCTCTCCATACATCCCTTTCCTGAGCTAATGCTTTCCAATCATTCCCTGTATAATCTACTTCCCTCAAATCATAGTAAATGTTATTCTCCCACCTCATTCTTGGTCTACCGACTGGACGTTTTCCCTCTGGCTTTCCTACAAGAAGCTTCCATGCAAGTCTTTCATTCCCCATACGTGCAACATGTCCTGCCCATCGCAGTCTACGAGACTTAACTGTTCTTATTATATCTGGCTTCCTATAAAGACCATGTAGTTCATTGTTATGTAGCCTTCTCCATTCATATGTCTGTTCATCTCTCTTTGGTCCAAAAATTTTCCTAAGTACTTAATTCTCAAATGGGCACTGAAAATTGTTTAAACAAATTGCTAATGCTTATGAAAAATTATTTTTTAAAGTTTTTATTTCCACTTCTAATCAAGTCGAATTCGTCCTTAAGCGCGGTCAATGGATTTTTTTAGGGTGGTAAAATCTAAGAAGCTAGTCCTCCGGGAGGGACTTTAAAACCATGGGTCCCGACTCTGAAGATTTTCAGGCTCGTAAAAGATCCTTAAGCCTGAATAAAGAGGTCTCTAAGTAAAATTCACCGATCTTTTACATCCTAGTAATACCTTGTTGCCTACAAGATGTCTCATTGGGTCAGTGTGTTGACCACATACCATCCATAAGATCTTTGGGAAATAATCATAACTAAATTAACTTGGTCTAGTAAGTACTAACAAAGAACGGACTAAGCCCCAACATTGGGTCATTCTGGATGTAGTGATTCCTGTTAATATTGAATAGAATTGTTTGTACAACCCTTACGAGGTATATGATAATGTTAAATACGATTCCGGCTGAAATTTCTTGTGTCATTGCATACTGAATGTGAACTAATACCACAGTCATGTATACTAAATGTGAGAAAAGCTAGGCTAACGTACATCATATTAACTTGACATGGTATGTGTTTTAATGCGAATTTAGCGTACTTATTTGCACACAATGGTCCAATTATGTTTCATTGCACTATTAAATTATTAGTAATATACATTTATAATCAATTTTATAATGTGTTGTATACGTTAATCTATACTCGGACCAACGGATCTGTGCCCTTACACCGCTGACATCGTTTTTAGATAAGTACACGTCATTTCATCGCACTCCCCTCCACGGTAACTTATCGAGTAGGGATGTTGCCAATCTTCTCCCAGTGTCATGGCTCTTGAATATCGAATAATGCAAGGTTGGAATTGAGTTCCTTTTATGACAATCCGTCTGATTTCCATGAAGCTTCTCAGTAAGATAAATGTCTCCTGGAAGCGTTACGAGCGCTTCGCAGGACAAGGATGGTGGAAGGGCTGCTTCCTCTGAGCCTCCAAACATGCTCCTCTGGGTATCCACCCCCCAAGAGAGGGCTGCTTCTTCCGCTCTTCAAGCCTTACAAGTTTAGCTGTACTATTCCTTGTCGCCCTGTTGACCGTTGAAGACTTGACGAAGATGTGGCCGCCCAATATGGATACAGACGCCATTCCTTCGTTGTGAGCTATACTAAGTTCCCCTCGCCTCTTACCCACCAGCAAGATTAACCTAAGTCAATCTTCCCCAGTAGGGTCGTCTGGTTCATCGGGTACTAAGCCCCCCCCCCCACCACGTCAAGGTGATAGCTCCTGGGGGAAAGTACAGCCTTTATTGGATAAAGTCACGAATTACAGACAGAAATGGATTGATCACATGGATGGAATGAGTAAGGAGAGATATCCATTGTTAGCAAGAAATTATCAAGCAAGAGGAAGGCGTGATGTTGGAAGACCTAGAAGACGTTGGGCTGATGCATTATGAAGTCGGAACGGGCAATTGCCTAATCCCTGGAGTGGTGATGATGATGATGATGATGGAATTGAGTTGACAACACTGGAGTGCAAATGCAAGAGAGAGATAGAAATGAGAGAGAGAGAGAGAGAGAGAGAGAGAGAGAGAGAGGAATGCAGGGAGGGGAATGATTTGTCGAGGTATAAAAGGAAGTAGGCTTCAGTTCGCATATCTTACGGGGGCACAGATCCGTTGGACAGACAATAGTCTTCTCCATTCACCTGCCTGTTCATCGTAGAAAATATGAACAGTTTAAGTCTCATAAACTGCGATGTGCAGGACTTGTGGTTTATCAGATATAATAAGAACAATTAAGTGTCGTAGACAGCGACGGGCAGAACTTATGGCACGAATGGGAATGAAAGAAGTGGATGGAGGCTTCTTGTAGGAAAACCAGAGGGAAAACGCTCAGTTAGTAGACCAAGGATGAGATGGGGAAAATAACATTAAACACGATTTGAGGGAAGTAGATTATACAGCAGATATTTGGAGAAAATTAGCTCAGCATAGGGATGTATGGAGAGCTTATGTCCGCGCGGCCATGAACCTACGGGTTCGTTAGTGCCAGAGAGTTATTTAGTTTAGTTAAAGGGGGAGGGATCCACTGTTAAATACCTTCAAAGACATGTCCGTTGTACACAGAAAAACCATGAGGCCTCTCGTAGATTTTTCAATTATGATAAAAAGAGGCCTCTGTGCAAAATATCTCGTATTTTCACACTCAGATTTGAATTGTGCCGTTAATGACCTGAATAAAATACATCGTGGCTACCCATTTCCAAAATAATTCACATGTTGTCAGCCAGTGACACTGAAAAAATAATAAGGCACTTCCACTAACTCTAACTACATCAAAATACCTTTTCTGATTTTAAAACTACATGAGTAGGCCTTAGGATTACTGAACGAACGAACGAATGAAGAGGAAAAGGAATCACAATCTGGGATCGAAACAGCTAGTAGAGCTAAATTAAACTTCTTTCCACTTTAACTACCTGATTAAAAGTCTACAAAATATTTATTTTCTATTTATATTTAATAGCAAAATTACTTTGAAACAATCATTGATCCTTCTGATTCATTGAACATCTGGCAGATTCTGAAGAATGTAGTAATTGAAAGTGATCCAAATCCACATCTTCTTGGAGATTCAAAGTGTGCTGCAAGCTGTACCCAGGATCCCAAAATGGTAGAGTTTGGCCAGGTTGTCGGAAGGCGAAATATTGCAACTGCTTCCTTTCTTGAGCAATTAGGAACTGTTCATAATGTCTTCCACCATGATTTATTTGATATCCTGTGCCCTAAGTAAGGATTGTCTATGAACATCTGGCAGATTCTGAACAACATCGTAATTGAAAGTGATCCAAATCCACATCTTCTTGGAGATTCAAAGTGTGCTGCAAGCTGTACCCAGGATCCCAAAATGGTAGAGTTTGGCCAGGTTGTCGGAAGGCGAAATATTGCAACTGCTTCCTTTCTTGAGCAATTAGGAACTGTTCATAATGTCTTCCACCATGATTTATTTGATATCCTGTGCCCTAAGTAAGGATTGTCTATGAACATCTGGCAGATTCTGAACAACATCGTAATTGAAAGTGATCCAAATCCACATCTTCTTGGAGATTCAAAGTGTGCTGCAAGCTGTACCCAGGATCCCAAAATGGTAGAGTTTGGCCAGGTTGTCGGAAGGCGAAATATTGCAACTGCTTCCTTTCTTGAGCAATTAGGAACTGTTCATAATGTCTTCCACCATGATTTATTTGATATCCTGTGCCCTAAGTAAGGATTGTCTATGAAACATCTGGCAGATTCTGAACAACATCGTAATTGAAAGTGATCCAAATCCACATCTTCTTGGAGATTCAAAGTGTGCTGCAAGCTGTACCCAGGATCCCAAATGGTAGAGTTTGGCCAGGTTGTCGGAAGGCGAAATATTGCAACTGCTTCCTTTCTTGAGCAATTAGGAACTGTTCATAATGTCTTCCACCATGATTTATTTGATATCCTGTGCCCTAAGTAAGGATTGTCTATGAACATCTGGCAGATTCTGAACAACATCGTAATTGAAAGTGATCCAAATCCACATCTTCTTGGAGATTCAAAGTGTGCTGCAAGCTGTACCCAGGATCCCAAATGATAGAGTTTGGCCAGGTTGTCGGAAGGCGAAATATTGCAACTGCTTCCTTTCTTGAGCAATTAGGAACTGTTCATAATGTCTTCCACCATGATTTATTTGATATCCTGTGCCCTAAGTAAGGATTGTCTATGAACATCTGGCAGATTCTGAACAACATCGTAATTGAAAGTGATCCAAATCCACATCTTCTTGGAGATTCAAAGTGTGCTGCAAGCTGTACCCAGGATCCCAAATGGTAGAGTTTGGCCAGGTTGTCGAAGGCGAAATATTGCAACTGCTTCCTTTCTTGAGCAATTAGGAACTGTTCATAATGTCTTCCACCATGATTTATTTGATATCCTGTGCCCTAAGTAAGGATTGTCTATGAACATCTGGCAGATTCTGAACAACATCGTAATTGAAAGTGATCCAAATCCACATCTTCTTGGAGATTCAAAGTGTGCTGCAAGCTGTACCCAGGATCCCAAAATGGTAGAGTTTGGCCAGGTTGTCGGAAGGCGAAATATTGCAACTGCTTCCTTTCTTGAGCAATTAGGAACTGTTCATAATGTCTTCCACCATGATTTATTTGATATCCTGTGCCCTAAGTAAGGATTGTCTATGAACATCTGGCAGATTCTGAACAACATCGTAATTGAAAGTGATTCGAATCCACATCTTCTTGGAGATTCAAAGTGTGCTGCAAGCTGTACCCAGGATCCCAAAATGGTAGAGTTTGGCCAGGTTGTCGGAAGGCGAAATATTGCAACTGCTTCCTTTCTTGAGCAATTAGGAATTATTCATAATGTCTTCCACCAAGATTTATTTGATATCCTATGCCCTAAGTCAGGATTGTCTAACTTTTTTTTTTTTTGGAAAAGGGCCACTGTCGTTAAGGTGAATTGGATTGCGGGCCACATGATCAGATCTTTTTACTGTGTTAAATAGAATTTAAGATCTTCTTCTTATTCTTCTTCCGAATGCAGTATTGGGTGATGATGCCCGTTCTGCGACTACAAAAACTGATCTTTCCATCGGTTGAAGGGTCTTCCGAGGTCTCTTTTGCCTTTAGGGTTGAGGTGGTAAATTATCTTTGGTAAACGGGATTTTGACATTCTCTGGACGTGTTGGAACCATTTAATCTGATAATTTTGTATATGTTCAACCATTTCCCTACTATTCCACTGCATCCTTATCTCATCACTTTTCATTCTATCCCTTAATGTTACTCCAGTTAGTGATCGGAGGAATCTCATTTGTGAACTATTAATGCGGGATTTATCTTTTGCTCGAAGTGTCCAGCATGTTATTTTTATTATATATTAATCATATATTAGTTATATTATTTTTAAAACTATTTTTTTCATGTGTAATCTAATTCTAAAATCGAAATTGAGCAATATAAATAAAATAGTATTAACCCTTGTATATTTAATATATAAATTTTAGTTTAATATTTAAATAAAATTGTTATATTTAAATTATTATTTTTTTACCCCTCAATGCGACATCTGGTACTGCTTTTCACGTACAAGGCATCCGATATCTGCTTTGGTTGATGTTGTAGCAACTGGAAGCGAACTCTCCAGATGACTGTCAGTGATTTGCGTTCTCGTTGCGCACTTCGCATGTTTCATCCTGGAGAACACTCGTTCGCATGTGTATGTGCTATCGAAAAGTGATGGGAAACGACGTGCATGTCTATTAATGCCTGGATATTTTTCTGTGGGAAAGTAATGGCGATAGAATTGTAGTAAGGGGACATTGTTAAACTTGTTGTTTAGGTCTGACGCAGATTGAAAAGCAACACACTCCATTTGAACATCCTCGGGGACCTCGTCTATTTTAATGGAAAAAGGGGTAGTAAACAGATTGAAACCTATAACATTTTCCTTGAAGTCTTGACATCTAACACAAATTTCGTTTCTTAATTCTGATAAAATATCTGCGTTCGTTTGAGAATATTGATTGTTACACTATAGAATTCATAGATAAGCTCGTAAAAAACAAAAAAGGAAGAACAACATAACCAACATAACTAAACTAGAAAAATATTCTGACAACAACAAGAAAACATGGATAACACTTACATACAGGAAAAGAAACGACAAAATTAGCCAATGCACTAAATAAAGCCGATAAAAACGTAAAAATAGCATACAGAACCAATAACAAATTAAACAACATAATAAACAATAACATTGAAGAAAATAACATTTTCAACAGCAAAGGAGTTTACAAACTGACATGTAAGGACTGCAACAAATTTTATATAGGAAGGACAAACAGGAGTTTTAACATCAGATTCAAAGAACATTTTCGAGACTTCATTCACGCAGAAGGGAAATCAAGCTATGCAAACCACGTTATCCATGAAGGACATCGCATGTTAAATATTGTAAACACCCTAACAGTAATGCACAGAGAAAATAATCCAGCGAAGATAAACGTACTCGAAGAGATGGAAATCATGAAAGCAGCTCACAACGACAGCCTGATAAACGAAAACGAACACAATACATGCAACCCCCTCTACCAGATCTTCAGTGAAACACCAGTTTTGAATCCTGCTGATGATGGGACAAGTCCCGAAAGCGCTACAGTTAAATGATTAATTAAGTTGAGGAGACGGACCTTTCAGGTGAATATTCCATAATTTTATATTAATATTGTAAGGCTGTGAAATGCACAAAGTTTTTTTTTTCTTTGTGATTCCCAAAGTCACAATTTTGTTTCAAAGGCGTTCACGTGATCGAAAATAGTAGTGATGAATTGGTCTTTACCTTGGAGATGTGTATTAAGTTCGTTCAGTTGTGTTGTTATATCTACCTGAAAGGCAAAATCATACATCCATTCTGTGTCTTTAAATTCAACAATAGGTTTTCCCTTCTCCTCCATAAATGTTTGTATTTTGTTTTTGAGAACAAACACTCGCTTCAGAATTTTGCCACGGCTCAGGCATGTTATTTCAGTATAATAAACAATATCTTCTAATTCTGAATCGAGATTTTGTAAGAAAAATTTTAATTCTCTATGTCGCAAACCATGTGTACGAATGAGATTTACTATTTTACAACGACTTTCAAAACACAATGTACAGCCTTTGAAAAAAATAATGGCGCAACTCTTGATGGTGGAAAGTTAAAAGTTTTTAAGAGCGATTCACACCAGTAAGTTGTTACCTCCTTTGAGGTCAAATCCGGCGGCATAAGGGGCCAATTATAGATTTATACCAATCGTTATTGAAAGAATCTCAACAAATAAATGTATTAATTGTATTTCTAAGTTAAGAGCGTTATCAGATGACTGAAAGCTAGTAATGGTATTTTAACCCAATCAATAGTAAATTAGCGCTTACTTCTGATGCAGTACTTGAATCGTTCGCTTCAGTAGAGCAGTCGGTAAGATGCTTTCTTGCGACGACGCAGGCCCAAGTTGATCCTGGTCAGGAATTTTTTTTTTATAACATCGTTATTTTTTATAATGCCTACACGTTACCAGGCTACGTTATATAAATAAATTTGTATATTTAGGGAAATTAATCAATTAAAGGAAACAGCTAATATATATAATGAATAACGATTTAAAATTTCGTTACATTGTTTAAAAAACACAAGGCATAACAAGATTGTTTATTTCCACTACTAATGTAAAAGGCGTCTAATTAACTTAAATTAAGACAAATTAATATATAATTTCATTATACAAATAAGTCCTGGAGTATTGCATAGCTTCATACAGACATTTTCTAGCAGCGAACAGTTGTGGTGTAGTGAAGGGAGCTTCTACTTCCCACGCAGGAGGTCGCGTGTACGATCCCGCTGTCATGCCCTTCTCTCTCTCTCTCTCTCTCTCTCTCTCTCTCTCTCTCTCTCTCTCTCTCTCTCTCTCTCTCTCTCTCTCTCTCTCTCGTCCTTATCTCAATTAATTTTCTTTGTTTTGTTTTATTTATTTTTGCTTTGTTTTATTTACAGCATTTATCACGCTACTTAATTACGCAAAATTATTTTCCATTGCACGACACACAACGAAATAGAACGGATCCCAGTTTCTCAAATAGTTGTATACTTGTGAACCAAACAACTGACCTCTGGTCAACTACCAAGTTAACATGTAGTTCCTTGCAATAATAGTACCTCTATACTTAAATACATTTTTATATCGGTGTGTGTGTTATGTATTAAAGATGCAAGAAAGTTCTCTTAAAATAATATTATGAAGCATTTAAACTACATTCAGGTTAAATCTTGTCTACAGCAATTATTGTAGAACATATCCTTTTGTGATTCAATGTTCAATTTTAAAATATTGTTAGGCCTAAACGAGAATGAGTGTAACGAAAGGCATTTTATGATGTCTTTATTTTCCTCCCCAGAGCTTTATTAATATTATTTATGCCCTGTGCATCCATCCAACAGTCGTTAAAGTGTTGCATTTTGGGTTAAATTTAAGGAAACTTTCATCAATATCATAAGAAAAGAATCAGTTGATCTTGATGTCCGACATTTTGTCTAGTTATAGAATCCTTAAACAAGGCTGGAGGCATGTATAACGATTCCCATGTAAAGTTGTACACCTCTTCTACACTGAACAGCTAATACAGTGTTTATTAGTAAGAATTTTCAACTGAGATGTGTATAAACCTTGTATAAAAGTTATATATGGATTATTAGTAAGAGGGTTAATGTTTGTCACTGTATTCGAGGTCCCTGCTTATTTTATACGCATCCTGAAATTACCTTTTTTTAGAGGGTAGAAGGTGACAATGGCTTCCTTCAGAAAAGAAAACATATGTTCTTTGTTCTCTTTTCGTAGATTATAGCACGTAAAAGAAACTTAAACCTGAAAGAAGATGTGTAAATGTTTTTAATATTTTACGCCCAACTTTAAATCCCGGCGCTAATAACCTGGTATATTAAAGTTTTAGATGGACTATTTAACCCATGCTTTAAATGGGAGTCAATGACTAATCACATTTCAATGATTTTTTATTTACAACCAACCACAGTCGTTTTTCACCTCGATTTTTTCCTTTCATTTTATCACTTTAAAATCAACCTCCTCCTTTTTAACATTCTGAATAGGTCATAGCATTATTTTGCAGTGACCCCATGTGGCTACCAGATTGTATATGCAGTGCACGAATATAAACACACAGTGCTTGCAGGAGATAATATAAAAACATTTGTAGCAATTGATTATACTACAGAACAAAATAAATCACTGTTTGCGCTTTCTTAAACGAATTATTTCCCAGGATATAACGTTGCAGAAAAATATTTGACATATTTACATCATAGGACATCAGAAATTAATTAATACCTATAATGTTGGTTATACATTTCTACACTAGGATGCATTCTTACAATATTGCGATCCATTGGTAATAAATAATATGATCTGGTTGCTTTGATGAACAAATGAAGCGTACCAATCGTTTCTCATTTGTTTTCAAACATACTTACTTACTTACTCACTGGCACTATCGAACCCGTAGGTTCATGGCCGCGCGGACATAAGCTCTCCATACATCCCTATCCTGAGCTAATACTTTCCAATCATTTCCTGTATAATCTATTTCCCTCAAATCATAGTTAATGTTGTTCTCCCACCTCATTCTTGGTCTACCAACTGGGCGTTTTCCTTCTGGCTTTCCTACAAGAAGTTTCCATGCACATCTTTCATTCCCCATACGCGCAACATGTCCTGTCCATCGCAGTCTACGAGACTTAACTGTTCTTATTATATCTGGCTTCCTATAAAGACCATGTAATTCACTGTTATGCAGTCTTCTCCATTCACCTGTCTGCTCATCTCTCTTTAGTCCAAAAATTTTCCTAAGAACTTTATTCTCAAATACTCGTAATCTCATTTCCTCCCTTAAAGTAAGAGTCCATGTTTCGCATCCATATAATATAACTGGTAGAATAATAGTTTTATATATTTTCAGTTTAACGTTTTTTGAAAGGAGTTGGGACATCAAAAGTCTCTGCAATGCATAATAGCATGCATTTCCAGAATTGAGCCTATGTTTAATTTCTTTGTGCATCTCATTCCTATTTGTGATTATTGTTCCTAGGTATTTGAATTCAGCTACTTCCTCAAAATTTCCCTCATTTGTGTTTTCAAACATAGATGTTTATATTAAATATATAAATATTTTAAAATAACCATATTTAAATAATGATTTGTGAGCAATCAGCTTAATTTTATTCGTTAAATAGTCCTAACAAATGCCACTATTGATTTCCAAAATCTCTAGATAAATTGGAAATCACTTGTGGCGTTACTTATGACAAAAATATTAAACTTCGCTCTTTAACCGCTTAGGTTATTTATTAGCGTTGAAATTCAAATATGGACATTAAAATGCCGATACATTTTCTTCATTATTATCTTATTTCAGACACGGATTTAGTTATTTTCTGAAGGAAGTCATAATTAAGATTTTTACGCACTTAAAAAAATCTTAGACCGCGGCAGGGTTTGAACCCACGATCCTCTAATGGAGATGCGAGTTTAATGGCCACTAGTGCATCTGAGTGGACGGTATTAGAACAGTATTGTTGAAGTAACAGTAGGCCTGTATGGCTTGCACGTTTGGTAGATATACCTTAAAATTACACTTGTATTACCTATCCTGGTATTCATTGCAATTTGAAATTAACTGAGTTTCGTCCGTAAGTAATTCATATTTATGTTTGGCTTCCTCGTGTAAGGGCAGGAATATTCGCAAGGGAATTACAAAGACTGACCACGTACAAAAGCATGACAGCAGCTTGACGAGTGTAGCATGTAGGTACATTTATTCACACAATGGAACAAACCATGTTGGTAAAGTTTTCCACTCATTCAAAAGCATTCAGCCTGCACATGATAATAAAATGGACACGTGCAAACAGGGTAACCGTAGGCATCAACAGAGTCTAGTATTAACATTTAACACGAAACTTTCTCCATGAAATCATAATGCTGGGCCAAGCGAATATATCGATATTATATGTATTTTTACACGCTTTCTATTAGCTTGACCTGTATCTATCTATGTAACGGAATCTTTCAACGCGATTTTCACCCACTTAAAATCATTGGATCAACATGAAACTTTGTATACTTGTAGAGGACCCGTGACAATACAATAATTTCATATTTATTTTCTAAAATCCTGGCCATAATCATCAGAAAATACAAAAAAAAGTGTTTTTGTATCAATGTAACGGAATCTTTCAACGCGATTTTCACCCACTTAGAAGCATTGGATCGATTTGAAACTTTGTAAACGTGTAGAGAACCCGTGACAATACAATAATTTCATATTTTGTTTCTAAAATCCTGGCCAGAATCATCCGAAAATCAAAAAAACGAAAACTGGCATAATAGGTTGCGGACTTGTCGAGTTTTTAGTCAATCGTTGTAAGAGCTCAGTTGGTAGAGCAGTGAACTCTTAGTGGTATATAATTTCAGTAATCCATACGTCACTGGTTCAATTCCGGCTGGGAGGGTTTCTTTTTTATAGAAGAGTATTACTTTTAGTTCATGCTACAATAGTATCGAATTTAAAGATATTTACATTTTTATCTTATTCTGTAAAATATTAAAACTAAAAAATAAAAAATAAATAATAGTTTTAAAAAACTAAAAGAACACGCTTTATTAGAAAACTAAAAAATGAAAAATAATTTTAATTTCCAATACGCTTGGGATAAAATAAAGTGGTCAACAAAAAAATCATCTCCAACACATATAGAATAAAACTAGAGTTATCAACAAAAAGAAAATAATTTTACCATCAAGTGCGTGGGGTGCTTTTTATGATTTTTACATTTTCTTCTTAGAGAGCTTACTTTTACCAATATCTGTTTATTATAAAATATATTAATTGATATAGAGCACCCCTCGCTTTTGATGGTAAAATTATTTTCTTTTTGTTGATAACTCTAGTTTTATTCTATATGTGTTGGAGATGATTTTTTTGTTGACCACTTTATTTTATCCCAAGCGTATTGGAAATTAAAATTATTTTTCTTTTTTAGTTTTCTAATAAAGCGTGTTCTTTTAGTTTTTTAAAACTATTATTTATTTTTAAAAATTTCTCTACAATACTGTAGTTTTTCTACGACTTATTGTAAATATTACGCCTCTATACAGCCCTATTCTCTGCATCACTGTCTGTTAATCCTTTCGAAACCATACTCCTCTGCACTCCTTGTATCCACTGGTCTCTCCTTTCTTCTGTTGCTCTATGCTTCAAAATTTAATACGTATCATCGTATCCTGTCATCTGACATCCTCTTTATGTGGTCTAACCATTTCAGTATTACTTATTCGATAACTTGTACATGTTTTTGAACACATATTGCTTGTCTGATTTTAGTATTGCTAATTTTGTCACTTCTTGAATTTCTTCTCCAAAAGTCCATCTCTGTCACCAATAGTTTAAGCTGTTAGTTTATGCTGATGATGTAGTACTACTGGCCGATAGCGAGGAGATACTAAAGGCCAACACGCACACACTATTGAGTAACACTAAGAAATTAGGACTGGAAGTAAATATCAGTAAAACTATATATATATATATATATATATATATATATGGTCACACGTAGAAATTCAGTATATAATGGAAATGTACAGCTAATGACAAATGAGGGAAATTTTGAGGAAGTGGCTGAATTCAAATACCTAGGAACAATAATCACAAATAGGAATGAGATGCACAAAGAAATTAAACATAGGCTCAATTCTGGAAATGCATGCTATTATGCATTACAGAGACTCTTGACTTCCCAACTCCTTTCAAAAGACGTTAAACTGAAAACATATAAAACTTTTATTCTCCCAGTTATATTATATGGATGTGAAACATGGACTCTTAATTACTTTAGGGAGGAAAGGAGATTACGAGTATTTGAGAATAAAGTTCTTAGGAACAATTTTGGACGAAAGAGAGATGAACAGACAGGTGAATGGAGAAGACTGCATAACAGTGAATTACATGGTCTTTATAGGAAGCCAGATATAATAAGAACAGTTAAGTCTCGTAGACTGCGATGGGCAGGACATGTTGCACGTATGGGAAATGAAAGACGTGCATGGAAACTTCTTGTAGGAAAACCAGAAGGAAAACGCCCAGTTGGTAGACCAAGAATGAGGTGGGAGAATAACATTAACTATGATTTGAGGGAAGTAGATTATACAGGGAATGATTGGAAAGCATTAGCTCAGGATAGGGATGTATGGAGAGCTTATGTCCGCGCGGCCATGAACCTACGGGTTCGATAGTGCCAGTGAGTAAGTAAGTAAGTAAGCTTGCACTCTTCTTAATTTCCAGGATTCCGCACCATTTAATATTATACTCTCCACCGAAGTTTTTTTTTTTTGTTCATAATGTTGTTACTGCACATCACCGAATTTAACATTCAATTTGTTTGATTCCTTGATTTACTATTTTGTTTGTCTTAGAATTGTTATTATATCTGATTAATAATAATAATAATTACTCACTGGCAGTATTGAACCCGTAGGTTCATGGTCGCGCGGACATAAGCTCTCCATTCATCGCTATCCTGAGCTAATGTTTTCCAATCGTTTCCTGTATAATCTACTTTCCTCAAATCATAATTAATGTTATTCTCCCACCTCATTCTTGGTCTACCAACTAGGCGTTTTCCCTCTGGTTTTCCTACAAGAAGCTTCCATGCACATCTTTCATTCCTCATGCGTGCCACATGTCCTGCCCATCGCAGTCTACGAGACTTCACTGTTCTTATTATATCTGGCTTCCTATAAAGACCATGTAGTTCATCGTTAAGTAGTCTTCTCCATTCACCTGTCTGTTCAATAATAATATTAATAATAATGTTAATAATAATAATAATAATAATAATAATAATAATCCCATGGTACTACATACTTAGAAAGCTCTTTACCTATCATATGGCTGCTGTCCTCACATCCACTAGTGCAATGTACAAAGCTGGATGATCATCCAACCAATATAGGGGTGACATGTGATCAATATATCGAGTCCCAGCTTTCCTTTTAGGGAAACCATATGTAGAGAGTGATTCGGAAATCAAGTTTCGGTCTCGTTCTCCACGTGAATGAGTGGCGATAGCATCGCCATCTTTGTTCCACTGTATAGCTGGGTTCAGTACGCTCCCAGCAGTATAATGTGTGGTAGCTTATGTCTCATGTACGATGTTTAACATAACGTGTTAACTGATAAGACAGTAAAAAAAAAAGAAAACAGATTACTGACAATAGAATTTAATTTCTCGAGCTGGCCAATAAAAATATATCCATTACTTTATTCTTAGTTATATAGGGGCCTACGCTTTAAAATCTAAAATCATATTGTTTCTAAGATCTTGTGTGTTTCTGTTGTTTTGTTTATGTGTTTTGTTAGTAAATTTATTGATTTTGACTTTAATTATATTTTGAAATATTTTTTTATTATTAATTGAGTCCTAATAATAAATTTCCAATCCAGCATTTGTATTGATGACACAGGGAAATCAGGAATTAACAAAATTCGGCTGGTTCACACCGATGTTTTAACTGAATAAGGTAATCCCCTAGGATTAAACAGGTACTTCGTTAAAATTTCTTTTCACCGATATTTGAATCGGCACGTGCTAAAAGGGCTTGAGTCAAGAGAAATTTGAGTTAAGCACAATATCGTAATCTGAAAGATAGATTTCAATATATACCTAAGTCAGATGCACCATTGTAGTAGAAGCAGGGCATGCAGTTCGAATTTTACAGGACTTCAGTCAGTGAACTATTATAGCATGTCATTTTTACACGCTTTATATTAGCTTGACCTGTATCTATCTATGTAACGGAATCTTTCAACGCGATTTTCACCCACTTAAAATCATTGGATCGACTTGAAACTTTGTATACTTGTAGAGGACCCGTGACAATACAATAATTTCATATTTATTTTCTAAAATCCTGGCCATAATCATCAGAAAATCAAAAAAAGTGTTTTTGTATCAATGTAACGGAATCTTTCAACGCGATTTTCACCCACTTAGAAACATTGGATCGACTTGAAACTTTGTATACGTGTAGAGAACCCGTGACAATACAATAATTTCATATTTTGTTTCTAAAATCCTGGCCAGAATCATCCGAAAATCAAAAAAATGAAAACTGGTATAATAGGTTGCGGATTTGTCGAGTTTTTAATCAATCGTTGTAAGAGCTCAGTTGGTAGAGCAGTGAACTCTTAGTGGTATCTAATTTCAGTAATCAATACGTCGCTGGTTCAAATCCGGCTGGAAGGTTTTTTTTATAGAAGAATATTACTTTTAGCTCATACTACAATAGTATCGAATTTAAAGATATTTACATTTTTATCTTATTCTGTAAAATATTAAAAATAAAAAATAAATAATAGTTTTAAAAAACTAAAAGAACACGCTTTCTTAGAAAACTAAAAAATGAAAAATAATTTTAATTTCCAACACGCTTGGGATAAATTTAAAGTGGTCAACAAAAAATCATCTCCAACACAAATAGAATAAAACTAGAATTATCAACAGAAAGAAAATAATTTTACCATCAAAAGCGTGGGGTGCTCTATATCAATTAATATATTTGATAATAAACAGATATTGGTAAGAGTAAAGTCTCTAAGAAGAAAGTGTAAAAATCATAAAAAGCACCCCACGCTTTTGATGGTAAAATTATTTTCTTTTTGTTGATAATTTTAAGTTTTATTCTATATGTGTTGGAGATGATTTTTTTGTTGGCCACTTTAAATTTATCCCAAGCGTGTTGGAAATTAAAATTATTTTTCATTTTTGAGTTCGGTTTTCTAATAAAGCGTGTTCTTTTAGTTTTTTAAAACTATTATTTATTTTTCAAATAAAGTGATAACTCCTGATCACGAGTCTCGAAAGCTATCATTTGAGTCAATTCCTTCGGATTATAATTTAATTTGTAGTTTATCATCATCATAATCATAATACATGCACGGATTTAGGCCATTTGTTGACCTGTTTCGGCCTCAAGGGAAACACCATGCAAAAGTCTTTTGAGTGGACGTCCTGGTCTTCTTCTTCCTGCAGGTTGTTATTATAACATTTGTTTGAGTATCCTGTGATCTTCTATTCGATGAATATGTTGCATCCATCTTGACTTATAATCAGAAATTTTGTTTTCGGAAGGTTCCATGTGTAATTCTTCTAAGATGTCCTCAGTTTTTTTTTTTTTTTTTTTTGCGATCAAGTAGTGTGTATCCTGCAGTCCTCCGAAGGTATCTCATTTGAGCGGATGTCCATACTTCGCTACCATACAAAAGAGTTGGAAGAGCCAGTGTTTTATACACATTTAGCCTTGATTCGTTTTTGGACTAACTGTGGCTTGAAGATAGAATTTATTAACCCTAAAATTCTTCAAAATTTTCATATTTTTGCATTTACATCCTTCGCTTCTTCATATGAGATATTGCATCCTAGATATGTAAAATTATTCACCTGCTCCAAAATGTTATTGTCAAGTACAATTTTACTTCTAACAGGATCTACACCTTGAAATGCCATACTTTTTTTCTATGGCCATCATCATCGTCGTCATCCATATCCTTATCATTATCATCATCATCATCCTCCTTCACCGGTGTGGAAAGCAACGAGAAGCTACCACACCTACAGTTCCCTAGTAAAGCTGCAAGCATGGCATGAAAATGCTATGATTGCAGTGAAGGACCTGCCTTCGGGCAGAATTACTATGGATGGATGTAGATATTTTCAATCCATATTCTTCTGTAATTTTGTTAAGTTCATACAGACCTTTCTGCAGATTATCTTCTGAATTTGCAAGTATTATTTGGTCATCTGCAAACAATAGGGTGTTTCATTTTATATTTTCTGATATTCTTATTCCAAATTTATATTTCTTGTTCTAACAACATATTACTTCGTTGATATAGATCTCAAAGAGTATTTTCTGCAGAAGTAAACTGGGTATATTTCTGTCTTCCAATATTGAAGAGTTTTGGTCTCTTGACTGTGTGCAGTTTCTTTTATATTTTTTTGAAACACGCTCTGGTGAACCATTTTGTTCTATATATAACCAGTGACTGCCACTATTAGTAAACCCATTATTGCACCGCCGTGTATCGTCTTTTGTTTCCGTTGTATATATTAGCGTAGAGTTCATAACAAGCAAGGTTATTATTCAAAAGCCTTTGCCCGAGCCCATAAGAAGCAAAGATTGATTCATCTTTCTTTTCCAAACACTTAAACATCAATCAACAATAGATCTTAAAGCACTTGAGTAATCTATGATTCTTGGTTAAACTGGATGTATCATTATTATTAGTATTAACCATGAAAGCTAGACGGAAAAAAGGAAGCTTATATGATCTCCTAAATAAGTAAGTTTATGTACGGGAATATATCGAACAGCAGCATGCACATAAATAATTTGAACATTAAACATGATGTATATAAAAATGATGTTTAATATAAACAAGACGTCTGAAGTATAGGAAAAATATAACAAATATAAATACTGATCATTCTTGAATTTAAACAAAAATAATAATAATCATTAACATCAAAAAATATATCATACCTCCCTCAAACAAGTTCATTCATACAAACAGTCCAAGCCAGGGTGGCTTTCCCTGGTCCTCCGGACCAAAACTCAAACCACGCCACTCGCGTGCTCCAGACGACGTAGTCTAAATAAAAGTTCGATCGAATGATAATGTTCTGAATGTGCGTACGGTATTTGAGCGTTCCGAGGCAGAACGGGAGATGCGCAGCACAAACAGCGCAACAGAAGAGGTAAAAAAGGATAGTGGGGGTAGATGCATAGAGAAGGAATATTGGCATAGTTCAAGAATCTTTCTGTTCAAGGAGGATAACGGCACTGCAGTTGCGAACCGAAAATCGCACTTTCGGTTCAACTGTGTCGAATGCTTTTTCAAAATCTATGAAAACAAAATGTGTTTCTAAGTTGAATTCTCTTCTTTTTTTCAAGCAATAGTTTAATAGAAAATACAATATTCATTATTAATTCACAGTGAAATTTTTTTTGTCACCAATGCCACCAGGGTTTCTTTGACATTTCTGGTATCCTGTCATGCATACATATACATATTGTCTGTCCAATGGATCGGTGCTCCCGTAAGATATGCGAACTAAAGGCTACTTCCTTTGTCATTTCAACTCCAACCTTGAATTATTCAACATTCAAGAGCCATGACACTGGGGGAAGTTTGGCAACATCCCTACTCAAGTGTTTGCCGTTTGACATGGTGGGAAGGGAGTGCGGTGGAATGGTGCGAGTATATACGTGTACTTTTCTAATAACGATGTCAGCGCTATAGGAGCACAGATCCGTTGGTCCGAGTATACAACTATACATGCATAGTGGTGACGTTAACTGGCATTGCTGCGTTTTGGAGGCTATGTGGCTTCGAGGCAACTAATTCCTTTGTGGCTATGGAGATGGATTGTATAGTATTTAATCCTAGCCATTTGGCGGCAAGATGTGTTCTGCCTGACAAGTCAATTATTGAGGCGAAGAGTGGATGTTTTCACACCTAGAATAGGGCATCAGAAACTGTACTGCCGGCGAACCGAGAGTCGGAAAACCAGACAGCACAGAATGAGCTCGCTATTCCAGTCGAGGGAACCTCACACAGTTCAATTGATAGTCCATCATTGGCGGAATTGTTCTTAAGTTGGGGCGTCTGGAAACCGGAGTTACGTTACCCGGATGATATCCATCCATCCATAGTAATTTTGCCCGAAGGCAGGTCTTTCACTGCAATCATTGCATTTTCATGCTGTGCTAGCATCTTTACTAGGGAATTGTAGGTGTGGTAGCTTCCCGTTGCTTTCCACGCCGGTGAAGGATGATGATGTTGATGATAAGGATGATAATGATGGCCATGTGATTTCGAGGACCGTTTGGGCCTTAACGTTTTCCTGACATTTGTCTTACAGGTGAGGAAAAACCCCGATAAAAACCTCACCCAGAAAAACTGCCCCGACCGGGGATCGAACCCGGGCCCGCTGCGTGACAACGCAGCACGCTAACTTGAGACCACAGCGGTGGACCCGGATGATATGATAGATGGCGAATGATAATGAAGAGTCATGAGAGTCCTTAACCCAGACTTAACATAAACCTATTGGAGGCCGCAGGAATAATCCACTTTAAGAAAAAAATTCCTTTGGTCTGACCGGGAATAGAACTCGGGACCCCACGAACTGTCACTAGTCCATGTGGCTGATCTCAGAGTATATAGTAGGCCTATTTATAATAGAAAGGTATTAAGTAATTTGTGCCATATATTTATGATCCTCTGTCTAGTAAGGGATATTAAGGAATGGTGGAATGACACGATAAAATAAATTGTGAATGGCAAAGAGAAAATGAGAGAAACGTTTGAAGCGTTATGTACATAACGGATAACGACAACCGAATGGTGGGATAATGAAATGAACGGCAGACGTTTGGAGACGGTGTAGAGAGCAGGAAACTCAGTAGAAGTTAAAATGCTGTATTCTAGCAAATTGACGTCATAGGCCTACTTGATGTTCTTTGTGTAAATGTGGGATTTTAGAAGAATATTGATATTAGCGTTATTCTTCCGATTCCGCTATAAAAAAGCTCATATATAATTGCACTTGTTTCCACGAATGATAGAAACATTATGCAATACAATAATCAATAGTGAGGTAATGGCACGAAGAAACACAAGAGTTGTATTTTTATCGAAACAAAGAACTTCAGCTTAAATGTTTTTAGCACGAAACAAAATGTTATTTATGACTATCTAACTTATGCCCCAAATGGGTGTCAATGACCAATCACGTTTCAATGATTTCTGTTTTACAACCAATCAGAGTCGTGTTTCACCAAATATTTATCAGTGTTATAATTACCATATTAAAGAAAGCTCCTCCTTACAATATTGCGTTCCTTTGGCAATAAATAGTATGATCTGGTTGCAGTGATAAACAAAAGAAGCAGTAGAAGCGTACCTATCTTTTCTCATTTGTTTTCAAACATCGCCGTTTACATTAAATATATACATATTTTAAAATAACTATAGTTAAATAATGATTTGTGAGTAAACAGCTTAATTTTATTCGTTAAATAGTCCTAACAAATGCCACTCTTGATTTCCAAATTCTCGTAAGTAATGCCACGAGTGATTTCCAATTTATCTAGAGAATTTGGGACATGAGTTAAATAGTCTAGATAAATTCACTCTTCACTTCGTGAGTCGTGAATTAATCGATAATTTGGGAATAACTCGTGGCATTACTTATGATAATTCTAGAATATCTTGCAACATAATGTTCTTTTATAAATAATCCATGAATGTTGTTATTAAAATATTTCCATTCTATCCGTTCCATTAACTTGGTTTAACCTCTCCATTTATAGGTTATTTTACGATACCCGGACTCTGCTTACGATACCCTGTTGGGAGGGGCATTTGAACTATGGAACACACGTACTTTTTTGACCCCAAAAGGACATGGAGGGCTCCCCCAAATGAGTGATAAGCTCAATGTGAGGGGCTCCTCCGATACAACACAATACTAAGACAAATCACATCACTCCACACATCCATATTGAATAAGGTGAATATGATAATGATGGTTATGATGACCGCATGCTGTTCGGGGACCGTTTGGGTCTTAAAAAAGTCCAACATTTGTCTTTCAGGCGAGGAAAAAAACCAAAAACAATAAATAAAATTGCCCAAGAAACTTGTCCCGGTCGTGGATCGAAACCGGGTCTATTGTATACGAAACAACTACGATATCAAGAGCATAACGGTCAATAAATAAAATAACCAATAATACACAAGACACGTTTGGACTGAAGCACTATAGATAAACGTTGTGAGAAAATATATTTGATGCTACTGCTTATGCCACTTCCTTAGTTGGTAGAGAAATTTAAATTTTAACACACTGTTAATAATAATAATAATAATAATAATTAATAATAATAATTCATGTATCTTGTAAGCCCATGTTTCCCTTAACAGAGATTTAGGCGCTCTCCCCCTACAGGGAAGAATTTGAACCATACTAATTTAGTTACACTTGTTTTCGTATAGACGTCATTTGAGTGGTCCGTTGTCTGCTTTCCGCCTCATACTGACATCTAGGAAACCAACGTAGTACTAGGACAGGGAAATTCGGTAAATTCGGTAAATTTTGCTTACAGGCCTTTTCATTCAGGCTTAAGGATCTTTTACGAGCCTGAAAAATCTTCAGACTCGGGACCCACGGCTTAAAGTTCCTCCCGGAGGACTTGCTCCTTGGATTTTTCCATCCTAAAAATATCCATCGACCCCGACTGGATTTGAACCCGCGACCCTCGGGACCAGATGCAAGGAGCATAACCACTAGTCACCGCGGCCGATGATAATAATAATAATAATAATAATAGTAATAATAATAATAATAATATAATCTTCTATTTGCTGACGATGTAATCATAATACAGAAAAATGTAGACGACTTACAGAAATCAATGCATGCATTAAATTAAATATGTAAATTATACGATCTAAAGATTCCTGTAAGGAAAACGAAGACCATGGCTTTTAGAGGAAGAGATCCAGTGACATCCAAAATTATTTTAGAAAATGAAAGTATAGAACAGGTGTCTAGTTTCAAATATTTGGGCTGTGATGTTGGCTACAATGTGGAAAGAGATATTGACTCCAAAATAAATAAATTTCAGACGGTGTGTGGAACAAATTGCAATTATTGATAATTGCAAGCCAGATATATTCCAACTTAAATTCTACCCCCCTTAGAGATAAAACTTTTAAAGAAATTTGAAGCCAACCGGAACCTTTATGAATATTATAATAATTACACACATATTATAGGAACATTTACAGAGAACATTCAAAAATAAAATTAGAAGAGAAACCAAGATAAAAATGTATAATGTTATGGCGGTTCCCACAATATTGTATGGATGTGAAACTTGGGCTCCAGTGAAAATACAGAAGGATAGAATACAGACGGCAGAGATGCGGTTCCTAAGACAAGTAAAAGGATATACAAGACTTGATAGAATAACAAATGAGAATATAAGAGAAGAATTGTAAGTACAGCCTTTATTGGATCTTCTTCCTTCCAAGTATTAGGCCAAGGCCTGTTACGATCCTATAGAAAATTTTCCCTCCCCGGGAAATTCTCGTATAAGACTTGAAAGCATAATAATAGTCCCTTCGATTGGTTGCTGGCCAAAGAAAGGCAAGACCAGTGATGGGGCTGCCATCTTATAGCCTCTGGTCAGGCTTTTCTGGAGAAGGAAAGAAGAAATGGAAGAAAGGAAAGACTCCCTAGCCCTCGGATGCCCTAATAGCGTGGGGTCGAAAAAAACAAGAGTTAACCAAGAGAGGTTAGATAGTAAAGTTAAAAGAGTGCAAAACACAAGTAAGTGGAAGAAATGTTTTGCTCAGCTTGGGCACCTTGTGGTCGCCATCCACATATACCCTAGATGAGGACCCCTGAGGGTGCCTTTATTGGATAAAGTCACGAATTACAGACAGAAATGGATTGATCACATGGATGGAATGAATAAGGAGAGATATCCATTGTTAGCAAGAAATTATCAAGCAAGACCTAGAAGACGTTGGGCTGATGCATTATGAAGTCGGAACGGGCAATTACCTAATCCCTGGAGTGAATAATAATAATAATAATAATAATAATAATAATAATCTGTTTTTTTACATCTTAGTTTAATTTATCCATTTATAGAAGCCACAGTCTACAGGGACAAGATCTATCGGGAGAGGATTTTTAACTTTGGATCACTTCTTTTTGATCACATAATGATATGAAGGGCCTTCTTGATGAGTGATCATTCAATGTCTCTCCGAAACAACAAGGACATTTAAGACAAGACACATTATTCATTCAGTCATTCATACTAAACAAGACGAATATGATATGGATGATTTCGAGATGATGGTTTTTTGGGTCCATAGGGAACATTTTTCCCGACATTTATCTTGCTGAAGATTTACCTCTGCGAAAAGTGTCATCCAGGTAACTTCTCTCGTTCGGGGATCGAAAACGATCCGCTGAGTACTAGACAACGACGTTTTACCGAGACCACTACAGTTGAATAATAATAATAATGATAATAATAATGATAATAATAATAATAATAATAATAATAATAATAATAATAATAATAATAATAATTAATAGTAGTAATTATTATTAATTATAAGTTAATGATAAATAGCTAAGAGACATTCTTATGTGTTGTAAGAAAACGGCGAGTGGTCCCCCTGCTAGCGCGTTTCCCGGCAAGAGAGAAAACCATTTTTCTGCCACTTCTACAATCAGGATCACGATACTCTGCCAAGATTTTGGTTGTTTGCTTAACGATACGGTAAATGCCGGAGTAGTTCTCTTTACTCCGCCAGTAAATTCATTTGTAAGTTCCAAATCGTGACAGGGAAGAAAGGAAAATTGAATTTTTCATTTCTCAACGAAGCCTTCTCATCATATTAGCGTACGAATTTCAAAAGGTCCATCTCAAACATACATCGAATCAATATTATCGCGAACAATTGCTGAGTCCACTCGCGGAAAAATATTTAAAGTTATACTATTCTATGGGGAATATAGGTCTCAAAGTTTGGGCGCATCACCCGCCAAATCACGTCCGAGGTCTCGGTAAAGCGTATGTGGAAATTTTGTTCATTAATAATTTTTTTTAAAGTTCAAAATACAATTCATAATTAATATAAATTAAATAAGAATATAAATGAATTAAAGTGCAAGTAGAATATATAATTCCACCGGGAATTATGGCCCCCTTAGCGCGAGCTCATTTCCTGACAACACAAAATCCGAGGCCACGGTAAAGCCTATTCTCCGCTATCATTGGTCCTCCGGATCCGGTTCACACATGTACATCAATCTTAACACAAGCTTACGACTCCAGACCAAATTCATAGGCCCATGCAGAAACTGCAAGTAATCGAGAACAAGGCAGCCCGACAGATACACCCCAACATCTCACCTTATGACATACATTACATTATAAAACAAACGTAACGTACACTCAAAAACCAAAACCGTCAACGTACAAATGACATAATAAGAGCAATTGGGAATTCTCAGATACGAATGACTATACGATAAATAACACCCATTGATCTAACACAGACTAACAAAACACCACAAAAATCAATACTTCACTCAATGGGTCGGCAAGGAGAGGAATCTCCTTGCGAACACACATAGAAACTTACACTAGATGAACATCAAAATTATGGGCCATGGCGCCGAAAGGACGCCGCCACCAACTCCCAACCACAAGAGAGCTGTTCTGTTCTACGACTCTAAATTAACTAACAATAATCACTAATAAACAAAACAATATATAGTAGTAAAAGATTCCGGGCTATGTGGCCGTGGTCTATAACTGCGAATGAGTCGAGTCTACGACAGGGAAACAACAGCTTCTAGCGCTCGCCACTGAAGATGCCCTCCGCAGTTGAGGGAGAAACGTCTGGAAGAAACGCCTGTTATAGACCACGGCCACATAGCCCGGAATCTTTTACTACCATGATTACCGGCCGTGAAAGCCTGCATTCCACTATAAAACAATATATAAATAAGCAATTGATAAAATATGATGATCTTGAAGAAGATTTTCGGGCTGTAGGCCGTGGTCGTGAGGCTTGTAGTTCCCCGACGTTTCGCCAGAGACTGCGTCTGGCATCCTCAAGGGTTGTCTTGAGACATCAATCTTAACACAAGCTTACAACCCTTGAGGATGCCAGACGCAGTCTCTGGCGAAACGTCGGGGAACTACAAGCCTCACGACCACGGCCTACAGCCCGAAAATCTTCTTCAAGATCATCATAGTAACTCCGGCCGTGAAAGTCTACGTGAATACAATTGATAAAATATCATAAATCATCAAATTAATTAATCGATAAAGTGGGTTACCACCCAAAACCAATTCACATCCAAGTTAACTTAATCTAGTAACTTGGCTACACATTGCTGCTCGCCAGAATATCTTCCGCGAAAAACAGTTAAATAAACACGAAAAACAGCCAGAGCAGAACTAAATACTTGCTCCAAGACATCATATAACCATGCGTCATTATTAGAGATGGAACAATTCCTTCGTGAACACGATATCAGCGTATGGCCATTGTACGTGACGTCAGAGGGAAATGGTTTAGAATAGTTTTCTGCATCGACTAGTTATAGCAACAGTTTAGAATAACCACTTTACATTAGTTATACTTCACTCCAAATATTCCGAACAATCGGTGCGCAACTTTTATAATTCACCAAAGCATACTTTGTAAGTGTGAATCCTGCTCCTGTTTACATGTGACCGCTGTTCAGAGTGACCACTACTGTGTGACTGAAACTTAGCCAAACTCGCGTTATTGGAAGGAGAGATTTCATCTCCAACCATTATATTACCCATCCAAGTGTTTTGTGCAGGCGGAAAATATGTTAACTAACAAACTGTCTTTCTCTTTCTATTCCTTACTATGTTGCCACTTCCTGTCCTTTGTATTATGTTGTTTGATTGGCAGGTAGAGAGCTGACAAATACTATGTATTTTAATGATCCGTCGTTGTGCGCGGTCAGTGGCAGATTGACTAACTTGACAACCCTGTTACTTTTGGGGTTACGTCTAGGAATGAGCTGTCCCTTCCTTGCCCTTCTCATTGCATGTTGCCACTTGTGATTTATTGTCAGGCTGGTAACGGAGAGACGACAAATACTGTGATTTTAAATGATCCGACCGCTTGAGCGTTCCGTGCTTAAATGACTAATTTGACAACCATGTTAAGATCTTTCACACGTGTTTAGAGATTCTCCGCCCACATTTGAAGTTGAAAAATTTCAATACGTGATCGGATGTACAGTTTTCTCCTACATCCCTTCCACAGATTCAGTAGATCGGCGACACTAGCGCTAAAAATCTTCTCCTCCGCCCGTGAACAGTTAACTTGAATGTGTAATACATTACTAAAGCACGTAGCTAAATTCTCTAATCCAAATTATCCCAGGCTAAGGGACTGTATCTTGGAATCAGGGGCCCAAATACAAAGAGGCCGAAGAGCTGATCACGCAGGTCGCAGTGCAGTTCACCATTGATTTCGACAACAAATTATAATGTCTCTGGATTTCTATGGATTATGGAATCCGTAGGTACAATTACTAAGGTACTCCCCAGGTCCTCATCCTCACCCATGTCCAACTGAACACAGTTTACATTTCCAGTATTTAGTTACCTAAAATCCGTTCAATCATATTTTTCCACCTACACCTAGGTCTTTTCAGATACCTTTTTTTAAAAGCATTACTAGACCTACTATTATCCATTCGAACTACATCATCTGATAGATCCCCACTCGTACCGCTCGGGACAAGGGTGTTGCCCAAATGAGGAGTTTCTTTACCTGCCTAATTTAATTACGCTTATTTTCATAGATGTCAGGGAGCAACATGTGGTTAGTACATCGCCTCGAAGAGACATTTAGTAGGAAATTAAAGTATTATTCGGTGGTAAAGACTGATTATTTTTTTGTACCTTATATAACACAGAGTGAAGTGCTTTATGTGGAGTGTAGCATTATATGGTGCGGAGACGTGGACATTACGACGGAATGAGGAAAAGCGACTGGAAGCTTTTGAGATGTGGATATGGAGAAGAATGGAACGTATAAAATGGACAGACAAAGTAAGAAATGAAGGGTGCTAGACAGAGTGGGTGAAAGAAGAACAATGCTGGAACTCATAAAGAAGAGGAAAAGAAATTGGATTGGCCACTGGCTAAGAAGAAACTGCCTGCTGAAGGATGCTCTAGAAGGAATGGTCAACGGAAAGAAAGTTAGAGGCAGAAAAAGACATCAGATGATAGACAATATTAAAATAAATGGTTTGTATGGAGATACAAAAAGGAAAGCTGAGTCAAGGAAAGAGTGGAGAATGCTGAGTTTGCAGTGACAGACCTGCTCTTGAGCAGAACACTATGAATGAATGAATATAACACAGTCGTCTTCAATTATAATATGATGTGATGATGATGATGATAATAATAATAATAACAACAATAATAATAATATTGTATCGGCGGTGCGTTCTTTGCCGGGCAGGTCTAGGGATGATACCCTCTTTAGACGTTGTCACAGAGAGCACGAAACCCTTGCACACGTCCTTGGGGCCTGTCCGTTTGGAGAATTACTGAGAAACATTCGGCACCACACTATTCGAAATATGATGGCAGAAGCCCTGCGAGATTATGGATACACAGTTTGTGAGGAAGTTCATGGTGTGGCCACTAATGGGAGTAACAGACGAATATATATTATTGCATTTAGACCACCTTCTAAAATTGGTATGATATTAGATCCCACAATTCGTTTCGAGACTCATAGTGGCCAACCTGAAGAAGTTGACTCTGAAAAGAAAGCCATACATGAGCCAACAATTGACTATTACAAAGACTATTTAACTCATGCCCCAAATGGGAGTCAATGACCAATCACGTTTCAATGATTTCTGTTTTACAACCAATCAGAGTCGTGTTTCACGAAATATTTATCAGTGTTATAATTACCATATTAAAGAAAGCTCCTCCTTTTTAATATTGTGAACAGGTCTGACCATTATTTTGCAGTGACTGAGCCTGTTAGAAATACGGCTACCAGATTGTATATATAGTGCATGAATGTCAACACATGCCGCATGCGGGAGTTAATATTAAAACATTTGTAGCAATTGATTATACCACCAAAAAAAAACCACTGTTTGCACTTTCTTAAATGTATTTTTTTCCCAGGTAACAATCCAGAAAAATATAATTGTCATATTTACATCATACGACATCAGAAATGAATTAATATACAGTTTAATGTGTTTCATTTTTTCTCCACTAGAGAGCATTCTTACAATATTGCGTTCCTTTGGCAATAAATAGTATGATCTGGTTGCAGTGATAAACAAAAGAAGCAGATGAAGCGTACCTATCGTTTCTCATTTGTTTTCAAACATCGCCGTTTGCATTAAATATATAAATATTTTAAAATAACTATAGTTAAATAATGATTTGTGAGTAAACAGCTTAATTTTATTCGTTAAATAGTCCTAACAAATGCCACTCTTGATTTCCAAATTCTTTAGATAAATTGGAAATCACTCGTGGCATTACTTATGATAAATACCAACTAGATAGTATAACGGTCACAGGATTGATGATCGGGGCAAGATGTACTATATCAGAATTCTTAGCCAAATTTTGGAATTCCTTAGATTTGGACAAGGTATATCTTTCTAAAATTGCCATCTCTGCCATTAGAGGATCAATTTCAATTTTAAGAAACCATATTTACAAAATTTCTACTTTATAGTATGTATACTTCAATTAGGCCTACAATTTGAATTTTTTAAATGGGAAAAAAGAGGCATTCGGTAATTTAGGTATAATTTTTGCTATACTAGCTATTGGTCTTCATTTATTACAGAAATTAATTGTCTGTATCACTTTGTCCTTGAGACAATCCTCTAATGAGGAAAGTTGTATATAGTAAAAATTTATATATAAAAAAATGATAATGATAGTAATATTAGACATGCGTTAGTTTGGGATATAAACACATTTTTTATATCTTATTTTACTGATTGGCTTACAATTAAGACCTTATAGCTCTGTCACATTGTACAAATATATTAACCAATTTACTGTCAATATTGAATCCTGAGTTGATGGTTCTTCAGTTCCCTCAAATCTGGGTTACTATTACTATCATATAAAAATAAATGAAATGATGTAACAATATTTTTAACAGTAAAGAATATTTTTTCTCTTCAAATTTAATTTGTCTTTCAGTGAGAAATGTTAAATCAATCATAAAAACATAATTAGAAGCCTTACTAGCTTTATAAAAGTAATGTTAAATTCCATAAAAATGTCTTCTTATCTAAGAAGCCGCCATTTGCAAAGATAGACACAATGGTTTCAAAAGCATTTGGTGATAGGGAATTACAACGTATATAAGAGAAAAAATTGCGTCTAGATCGTAACTCGCCTCGGTAGCTCAGTTGGTAGAGCACTTGGCCCGGAAAGCCAAGGGTCCCGGGTTCGAGTCTCGGTCTAGGCGAACATTTTTCTCTTCAAATTTAATTTAACTTTCAGTGAGAAATGTTAAATCAATAATAAAAACATCATTAGAAGCCTTACTAGCTTTATAAAAGTAATATTAAATTTCATAAAAATGTCTTCTTAACTAAGAAGCCGCCATTTGCAAAGATAGAAACAATGGTTTCAAAAGCATTTGGTGATAGGGAATTACAACGTATATAAGAGAAAATTGCGTCTAGATCGTAACTCGCCTCGGTAGCTCAGTTGGTAGAGCACTTGGCCCGGAAAGCGAAGGGTCCCGGGTTCGAGTCTCGGTCTAGGCGAAAATTTTTCTCTTCAACTTTAATTTATCTTTCAGTGAGAAATGTTAAATCAATAATAAAAACATCATTAGAAGCCTTACTAGCTTTATAAAAGTAATGTTAAATTCCCAATAAAAATGTCTTCTTAACTAAGAAACCGCCATTTGCAAAGATAGAAACAATGGTTTCAAAAGCATTTGGTGATAGGGAATTACAACGTATATAAGAGAAAAATTTGCGTCTAGATCGTAACTCGCCTCGGTAGCTCAGTTGGTAGAGCACTTGGCCCGGAAAGCCAAGGGTCCCGGGTTCGAGTCTCGGTCTAGGCGAAAAATTTTCTCTTCAAATTTAATTTATCTTTCAGTGAGAAATGTTAAATCAATAATAAAAACATCAGTAAAGAATATATTCAGTAAACACTGCTCCTCAATTTTATTATGGAGGCTGCATAAACTCATAACCAAAGAGTAGAATTATTAACAAATCGTGAAAGTTTTATTTTAAATCGACCACTTGAATTAAGCTTTGTTTCGCAGAAACCTCTTTTCAAGTGACTGGAACTGATTTAAATATAAGTTTCTGAAATCAATTTGCTTTATTTAATTTGGTAGCGATGCATTTCAAACGGAGTCCAATTGTCATGTAGGTATACTTGAAACCTCTCGTGAATTTTGAATGACACAAGATTGGAAATACGGTAATTTAAAAGTGATCGGAATAACGTTTGTTGACAGGTCACCTGATAGACAGTGTACGAGTACATTGTTCAAGACCACTCCATTTCTGAAAAACAGGGTAATGGACTACATATTACAAAACAAACATTTAGCATCGTTAGTTAAGCGCTTAATTATTCTACCACTTGGGGGCATTCAGGAAATTACATTATTTTGTAAATGAACAATACGATTAAAAGGAACTGTCTCTTTAGATTACAAAATTAAAAATATATTTACTGTTTATTTTAATACGCAATACTGTACGAATGTTAACTAACTCACTCACTGGCACTATCAAAACCAAATGTTCATGGCCGTGCGGACATAACCTATCCATGCATTCCTAGCTTTCTTCACTTGATCAATATACTTCTTTAGCTTGAATATAAATTCAATCATATGTTATTAATTTTAATTTTTTAAATTATTTCGTACTAATTTTGTACTAGAGCATGCCATTATATCTTTAGAGAATGAGGAAGGCTTACAACTCAGTGGTATTAATAAGCTGTTAGTTTATGCTGATGATGTAGTATTGTTAGCCGATAGCGAGGAGATACTAAAGGACAACACGCACACACTATTGAGTAACACTAAGAAATTAGGACTGGAAGTATATATCAATAAAACTAAATATATGGTCACACGTAGAAATTCATTATGTAATGGAAATGGACGGCTAATGACAAATGAGGGAAATCTTGAGGAAGTGGCTGAATTAAAATACCTAGGAACAATAATCACAAATAGGAATGAGATGCACAAAGAAATTAAACATAGGCTCAATTCTGGAAATGCGTGCTATTATGCATTGCAGAGACTCTTGATGTCCCAACTCCTTTCAAAAAATGTTAAACTGAAAATATATAAAACTATTATTCTACCAGTTATATTATATGGGTGCGAAACATGGACTCTTACTTTAAGAGAGGAAAGAAGATTACTAGTATTTGAGAATAAAGTACTTAGGAAAATGTTTGGACCAAAGACAGATGAACAGACTGGTGAATGGAGAAGACTACATAACAATGAACTACATGGTCTTTATAGGAAGCCAGATATAATAAGAACAGTAAAGTCTCGTAGACTGCGATGGGCAGGGCATGTTGCACGTATGGGGAATGGAAGACTTGCATGGAAGCTTCTTGTAGGAAAGCCAGAGGGATAACGCCCAGTTGGTAGACCAAGAATGAGGTGGGAGAATAACATTAACTATGATTTGAGGGAAATAGATTATACAGGAAATGATTGGAAAGCATTAGCTCAGGATAGGGATGTATGGAGAGCTTATGTCCGTGCGGCCATGAACCTACGGGTTCGATAGTGCCAGTGAGTAAGTAAGTAAGTAATTATTTCGTTGTGGTGATGGGAAGATATATATATGTGTGTGTGTGTGTGTGTGTGTGTGTGTTGTGTGTGTGTGTGTGTGTGTGTGTGTGTGTGTGTGTGTGTGTGTGTGTGTGTGTGTGTCCTTAACTAATATTTCCAATCATCCCCTGTACAGTTCACCTCCTCAAATCATGATTGTCATTCTCCCACCAACCAACTGAGCACTTTCCCTCTGGTTTACCTACGAGAAGTTTCCAAGCTTCTCTTTCATTCCATATTCGTGCCACATGTCTTGCCCATCGCAATCTATGAGACTTAACTGTTCTTATTGCATGAATCTTTATTATCTAATTCCACTTTTTTTTCTCCAAATTCTGCTAAACTCAGGTCATAACTAATCTAAATTGTTGCTACAATATATTATCTCGTGCTCAGATCATGATTGTGAAACCACTAAACGTCCTCCTGCACACAACATAGTTTTATCTTACCAAATTTCTTAAGAAATGTTTTGAACCAAGAAGAAACAGACAGGTGAATGGAGAAGACTACATGACAGTGAACTACGTGTTATTTATGTAAAGTAAAAGTAAAGTGATCCCACAACAGGCCCGGAGGCCCTTGGGGTAATAGGAGGTTAAGGCTCCCACTTTTTCTAGACAATCGGCACTTTACGTCAGCCGGGTTGTCAGCCCTGCGTGACGGCCGCCTTTACCCCCAGAACAAGCGTCTGGTACTCATTTCCGTTCGAGCCTGAGTCGACCCCAGGGCCATAGTGCCGCCAGAGGGTTTGGGTCAGTTTAAAAATCCTGACCCCAACGGGACTTGAACCCTCGACCTTCCGACTTGTAGCTCAGTACCTTAACCACTACGCTACGGCGTGCCCCCGTTATTTATGTAAAACCAGATGTAATAAGGAAGTTAAGTCTCATAGACAGCGATAGACCTGACATGTGGCACAAATGGAGGCATCTTTGAAAGCTAGTCTTGACGTAAAATCAGAGTGCCCAGTAGGTAGGCCGAAAATGAGGTGAGAAAATAACATGAACCATGATTTGATGGAGTTGAATTGTACATTTGATATACTTTAGCTCAGAATGGGGATTGTATGGAGAGCTCATGTCCGCGTGGCCATGAACCTCCGGGCTCAATATTGCCAGTGAATTAGTTAGAGATTAACGAGGACGGAAACTAAGACGATGAAATTAAGAAAAGAATGATTGAGAGGTTCAGCAAATAAATATTAAATCGTGTGTTGTAGGATAAATAGATAACAAAAGTTGATGTAGTTTATATCGGTGATGTCAAATTATAATGAATATAGGAGCCATAAATAGGTTTTCTAATCAGGCGTAGGTCGCAAATTGAAAATAATAGAGATTCTCCTACAAAAAGTATATCAACAATTACATTTAAGTTACTACTTATGAAAGAAAAAAAAAAAGAATTATTCGAAAATACAATCGCACTGAAGAGGATAGAGGAGGGTGAAGTTATTTCGTTATCCTTGTCCTTGCTCACACAGCATGGCGCCACAAAACTTTCTCTAGCTACTAGGGGTTGTTATGTGGATGAACGTGTTTAAACACAGTGCAGCATCGATAAATACAGAATTCATTTCAATTGCACGATGACTGATAATTAATAGTTTCATATAATATGCTATGAAATAAAAAAAAAATGGTGCACTGATATGATATATCTTAAAACCCTTTTAAAATGGTTTAATGGAAAAATGACACAAAATCACATTGCAAGAACTACGCCAGTCATTTCGACAGACTTGGAATTCAGTAATAAGAAGCACATATGGAACATACGTAGGCACTTAATTTTTAAGGAGATCAAAATAATAAAAAAAAAGAAGCGAAATGCACAAGTTCAAAATTCTACATTACATTCGTCTGATGAAGATACAGAGTGTTGAAACAGCTGTTACGAAAGTTAATAAAATAAGTAATTGTGTAAATCATATAAAACTTTAACACTTGTATTTATTAAATACATTGCAATTTTTATTTATTTATTTATTTATATATTTATTTATATATTTATTTTACCTTCAATTTATTTTTAGTCCCGCGCCGTAGCCGAACGGTTAAGGTAGGAAGCCTTGGCGCAGAGCTACGGGACTTGCGCTGGTTCGAGTCTCCATGGGGGAAGAAATTTTCTCATGGTACTTCGGCCAGTATGGGACCGGTGCCCACCCAGCATCGTGAGGCAATTGGGTAGCTACAATAAGTATCGGCTCCAGGTTGAGGAACCAGCTATAACGGCTGGGGGACTCGACATGCTAACCACATGTCACCCCTACACTGGCTGTTGATCATCTACCTCTGTGATTGACACATGTGGATGTGAAGGGCCAGCAGCCGGCTGGTAAAAGGGCAACCGCTGAAAAGTGGAAAGACCCTCAATCGGAAAAAAATTATTTTTATTTATTTATTTATTTTACCTGATGGAGCTAAGATCATACGATCTTCTCTTCCACTTCACCCGGGTCAAATTTACATATAATAATAATAATAATAATAATAATAATAATAATAATAATAATAATAATAATAATAATAATATTCCATCCATAGTAATTCTGCCCGAAGGCAGGTCCTTCACTGCAATCATAGTATTTTCATGCTATGCTTGCAGCTTTACTAGGGAATTGTGTAGGTGTGGTAGCTTCCCGTTGCTTTCCACACCGGTGAAGGATGATGATGATGATAATGATAATGGTAAGGATGATGGCCATATGATTTCAGGGACCGTTTGGGCCTTAAAGTTTTCCTGACATTTGTCTTACAGGTGCGGAAAAACCCCGATAAAAACCTCACCCAGAAAAACTGCCCCGACCGGGGATCGAACCCGGGCCCGCTGCGTGACAAGGCAGCACGCTACCTCGAGACCACAGCGGTGGACTAATAATAATAATAATAGTAATATAATAATTATTATTAATAAGAAACGAAATGAAGGTATAAGAAAGGAACTAAATATTTTCAAACTTACAGACCGAATAATTAAATATAGGAATGCCTGGAAAGAACATGTTGATAGAATGCCAGAAGACAGATTTCCAAAATTATTGCTAAATTGTAAACCGCACGGAAGGAGAAATGTTGGACGCCCACACAGAAGATGGTCTGAACAATTTTAAAAATTCTAGCTTTTATGAAACCGGAACGAGCCAACAGGCTTAATCCCTGGATTATTGGGAACGTTGATTATTAATTATTTACATGTTGATTAATGATGCATAATATATATATATATATATATATATATATATATATATATATAGGCTACACAATATAAAGTTGACGAGGGAAAGAAAGAAAAATAGCAATAATAACAATAGTAATAATAATAATAATAATATTAATAATAATGATTGATAAAGGAGTTACAATGAGCGATAATACATTAGAAATTAATCAAGGGGTCAGACAAGGATGCCCGCTATCTCCTGCACTCTTTAGTACATGTATAGACGAGATCATTGTACAATGGCAATCAAATTTAACCACAGAGTTTGAAGTTGGCAGTACGATTCTAAATACCATACTGTTTGCAGACGATCAGACAATCCTTAGCTCTTCAAAAGACAATTTACAAATAGCAGCATATAAATTAAACGAAATAGCAAATAAATTCAATATGACAATTTCTGAAAGTAAATCGAAAGTAATGGCATTCAACGGGAAAGACCATATGAGGTGTAAAATCAGTATTAATAACAGTATAATACAACAGGTGAACAATTTTAATTATTTAGGATCCAATGTATCATACTGCCAGAAGGAAGATATTAATATTATATTAAATAGATTTTACAGAATGTGTGGCACTATAAGACGGACACTGAAAAATAAAACTTTGAGGAGCACACAACTAAAATTTTACAAAATTATGGCAGTGCCTGTCTTAACATATGCAAGTGAAAATTGGACTCTTAACCGTTCAGACAGAAGGAAAATAGAAACTGCAGAAATGAAGTTCCTACGTTCAGTAGCAGGTGTGACAATTTTGGACAAGAAAAGAAGAGAGGATATTAGGAATGACTTAAATATTTTCAATTTAACGAATAGAATTGACAACATGAGAAACAACTGGTATGAACATGTCAAGAGAATGCCTACAGATAGAATCCCTCAGCTGTTACTAAAGTACAAACCAATAGGACATAGAAATGTTGGACGCCCATTTACTAGATGGGAGGATTCATTAAATCCCACTTGATGTGAAAACAGGTCAAAAGGCCTAATTTCATGAAGCAGAAGAAGAAGAGAAGATAATAATAATAACCTATAATTAGTTTAAATAATTTGATTGGCAAAAAAAGTTTAAAATATAAAGGAATAACAAAAGATTACAAGGGAACACGGTTATATATTATATTGTCTAACGAAATATGAAACTAGTTTCGTTTTGAACTGTTTTTGAGTCGGGCAGTCCTTGATATACGAGGGGAGGGAATTCCATGTCGGGTGGTTGAAACAAGGAAGGATGAGGAATAGTGAGATGTTGGTTGTAGATGAACTGCTGGAGTTAAATTTTGGACATACGAAAGTAATGTCACTGAAAATAACTCCTAAATTGGCGTATAGGCCTAAATAGAAACCAGAAAGGAGAGAAAATAAATAATAGTTTTAAAAAACTAAAACAACACGCTTTATTAGAAAACCGAATTAAAAAAGTGAAAAATAATTTTAATTTCCAACACACTTGGGATAAACAATTTTTACCATCAAAAGCGTGGGGTACTGTTTATCAATTAATATATTTGATAATAAACATATATTGTAGAAGTAAAGTCTCTAAGAAGAAAATGTAAAAATCATAAAAAGCACCCCACGCTTTTGATGGTAAAGTTATTTATCCCAAGCGTGTTGGAAATTAAAATTATTTTTCACTTTTTTAATTCGGTTTTCTAATAAAGCGTGTTGTTTTAGTTTTTTAAAACTATTATTTATTTTTTATTTTTTAGTTTTAATATTTTATAGAATTAGATAAAAATGTAAAAATCTTAAAATTCGATACTATTGTAGTATAAGCTAAAAGTAATACTCTTCTAAAAGAAAAGCATCCCAGCCGGATTTGAACCACCGACCTACGGATTACTGAAATTATATACTCCTAGAGTTCACCGCTCTATCAACAGAGCTCTTACAACGATTGACTAAAAATTCGCAACCTATTATACCAGTTTTCATTTTTTTTTATTTTCTGATGATTATGACCAGGATTTTAGAAACAAAATATGAAATTATTGTATTGTCACGGGTCCTTTACACGTATACAAAGTTTGAAGTCGATCCAATGTTTCTAGGTGGGTGAAAATCGCGTTGAAAATTCCGTTACATTGATACAAAAACACTTTTTTTGATTTTCTGATGATTCTGGCCATGATTTTAGAAAAAAAATTAAATTATTATATTATCACGGGTCGTTTACAAGTATATAAAGTTTCAAGCCGATCCAATGATTTTAAGTGGGTGAAAATCGCGTTGAAATATTCGTTACATACGAGTAGATATAGATACAGGTCAAGCTATTATAAAGCGTGTAAAAACCGATAAATACGTGGATGAAATATGTCTCTTGCAGGAAGAAATACGAGAGCTGGAATGGAAGAACAAAATAAAATGAAAATAATTTTGGGTTCAGGAAGATACATACATGGATTAAAAAATTAATTCGTGTACAATGGGCTTGGGTTTTATGGATATTGCAAATGTAGTAGGAAATCCGTTGAGTGGAAATTTATGAATGAACAATGTTAGAGCACTTTTTACTTTGAAGTGATAATACGCATGAAATGTCCGTATGGAGCCGAATGAATAAGAGCTTAAATGCTTTAATACATTCCTGCTTCTTCTTCATCTTATCTCGCTCCGTCTCTGTCAGTCAATTTGCCTGCTGGACTGTTCTGTTCATACATAATCTGCAAAGAGCTTGCAAGACAAAGTAATTTACCACAATAAACTATCTGAGCCAGCAAGGCGGACTGTATTTTAGTAATTAAATTATTAATCCTATCTTATCGCATATGGGCTAGCATTTAAAAACAGATAGCCACTTAATCTAATATATAAAAATGAATGTTTGTTTGTTTGTTCGTATTTTATGCGCGACCATACCGTTGATCCGATTGTGATGGGGCTTTTTGCAAAATGTTCAGGAGATTCCCGGGATGAACATAGGCTATAGGAGAGTAGTGATACTCAACTCCTACACCCTTAAAAATAGCCCTTTGTATTGGAAAACGTGAAAAAAAGTAGCTATTAGGACACTTAAATTGCTTACGCTGCCTAAACCATAATAAATAAACAAAATTAATGTACACAGAATTGAATATCTCAAAAAGCTCTACAAAAAAGCCCGGGACAACATATGTTTATCTCTTACGGATAACTCACAATAACCATTTTTGTCTTTCATTGATGCCATGAAGATCGAGACAAGTACGTAGATTCCTGTGCAAGTATAGCAGCATACGGTGAGTATTATTTACGGATAACTCACAATAACGAATTTTCTCTTTTAGCTCATTTATGCCAAGAAGATCGAGATAAGTAGATTCCCGGGCAACAACGGGTAATCAGCACGGGGAATCTTAAAATAATTACGATATACATTTATAATTATTGTTCATTTTACCTATTCAACTAATCATCAGAAGTACATTAATTTTAATATTTCAGCTCATTTATGCCAAGAAGATCGAGATGAGTAGATTCCCGGGCAACGCTGGGTAATCAGCACGGGGTATCTAAAAAATATAAATTTATAATTATTTTTCCTCATACTTATTCAAACAAATATTAAAATCACACTAATTCTCATTATATTATAAGCGTAGCAGCTCAGGGAGACGGGGTAATTAGCGAGTGATTTGCGTAGCGTAAAAGACCTTGATGATTGAATTTTCTCACGCTATAACATTTTCACTGGGACGGTCAAAAATAAGTTGGATAGCCTACTATGAAAAATCTCCTTATAAACGGTTAATAGTGTAACTCGACCACAATACAAATAAATATTGCTATTTATCTTGAATTATAACTTTATATATCAAACAATCATCCTGCATCTGTTTTCTGATTTAATCCATCATCATCAATATCATAGTACATTCACATCACGAATTAGGCCATTGTTTGACCTGTTTTCGGGCCTGAAGAGAAACGCCATCCAGAAGCATTTTGAGTGGACGTCCTGGTCTTCTTCTTCCTGCAGGTTGATTCATATTTCAATTCCTTCTGGCTTTTTTCGTGTTGAGACTTGAAAGTAGTTTTGAAGTTCTTTAGGACAGGTTACTGGCCCGAAGCTAAGTAGTCCAGTGGTAGGGCTGCTACCTTTTTAGTCTCTGGACAGACATTAGGATACCGCATTTACTCAGTACCTGGTGGAACGGTTATACCGCCGTGACTCGGTCCTCAGAGCCTCGTTTGTGAAAACGGGTTGTACCACGAGAAGGTGAGGATGAGGATTAGGTAGGAGAGGTTGTACACACGTCACTACCCCTTACAACCCTTTGAAAAAAAATTGATTTTTTTCCAGCTAGATTTCATTTCTGGCCACTGTGCACCGGCCCCATACTGGCCGAAATTCCATGAGAAAAATTTATTCCCCCATGGAGACTCGAACCAGCGTAAGTTCCGTAGTTCTGCGCGAAGACTTCCTGCCTTAACCACTCGGCTACGGCGCGGTACTTATCTGATTTATAGATTTCTAAATCGTTTACAGACCTTCATGGAAATTTATTGGTACAGGTTTTCAGTTTTTTGCCGCTGTCTATTCATCATCATCATCATCCTCTCAATGCATTACAACTTCAAAATTGAATGTTTTGGGCTTCTCAATAATCTTCCTCCAGACTCTTCTATCTCGTGCCAATTTTCTTCAGATCCTCCCAATCATCATCCTGCCATCTCATCTTAGGTCTGCCAACAGCTCTAGTTCCGGTAAAGCTTCCATTTATATCGTTTTTGAACTAATCTTTGTTGATCCATTCTTATCAGATGACCAAACCATCCAAGCCTAGGAGATCTGATATGATTTATTATATTTTGATTGCCCACCGCTGTGGTCTCGAGGTAGCGTGCTGCCTTGTCACGCAGCGGGCCCGGGTTCGACGCCTGGTCGCGGGACAGTTTTCTGAGTGAGGTTTTTATCGGGGTTTTTCCTCACTTGTAAGACAAATGTCTGGAAAACTTTAAGGCCCAAACGGTCCCCGAAATCATATGGCCATCATCATCATCATCATCCTTATCATTATCATCATCCTTCACCGGTGTGGAAAGCAACGGGAAGCTACCACACCTACAATTCCCTAGTAAAGCTGCAGAGCATAGCATGAAAGTGAAAGACCTGCCCTCGGGCAGAATTACTATGGATGGATATTTTGATTTTTAATTATAATATTTAATTCGCTATTTGTTTTCATTTTCCAAGTTTGGTCTGGTCCTACTTTGTCGTGTTTATTATGCTCTAATACTAGGAGTTGAACCAAAACGAAAATTTAAAAATCGCTCTAGCGGTCGAAATTTTAAACGATTCACAACGAAACTCAGTTATATGCCATTAAAATACACCGAGGTAGGAATTGTACAAAACGCAGCGACATCCTACCATTAGAAGGGAGGGGGGTTACCTGAAATCCAAAATTAAAAATTGACTCCAGCAACCGTCATATCTGGTTGGTCGCAATGTATACCATACAATATTTAATTAACCTATAAATTTTCACTTATTTAACTAAAATAAAAAATATATATATTTGTTTAGGCGTAGCAGTAGCATCGCACGGCGGGCATTAGATAGATATAAATAAAATGTTTTTATGTTATGAATTAGTTCACCGATGCAACTATTATTCGACCTAATATTTTCACAGTACTATATTCAATTAACAACACTTTGCGCCTATCACATTACAGATGTTCAGCTTTAAATAGCAACTGACTCATATTAACTCCCATTATCACATAGCCTGTATTTTTCATATCATGTCCAGAATATTCACTCTATCTGACTCTTACTTAAAAAATCGAACTGTTTCAATCGAGATTCCGCTACAATTGTGTATTTTAAAATATAATTTCATGTCTTCCCACCAATGAAAATTCAAGTTATTCAAACTAAATGTTTCGCAAAAGATTTAAAACTTTAACTGGTTCGAATATTTATATAAAATAAATAATAGTTTTAAAAAACTAAAAGAACACGCTTTATTAGAAAACTAAAAATGAAAAATAATTTTAATTTCCAATACGCTTGGGATAAAATAAAGTGATCAACAAAAAAAAAAAATCATCTCCAACACATATAGAATAAAATTAGAGTTATCAACAAAAAGAAAATAATTTTACCATCAAAAGCGTGGGGTGTTCTATATCAATTAATATATTTGATAATAAACAGATATTGGTAAAAGTAAGAAGAAAATGTAAAAATCATAAAAAGCACCCCACGCTTTTGATGGTAAAATTATTTTCTTTTTGTTGATAACTCTAATTTTATTCTATATGTGTTGGAGATGATTTTTTTTGTTGATCACTTTATTTTATCCCAAGTGTATTGGAAATTAAAATTATTTTTCATTTTTAGTTTTCTAATAAAGCGTGTTCTTTTAGTTTTTTATAACTATTATTTATTTTTTATTTTTTAGTTTTAATATTTTACAGAATAAGATAAAAATGTAAATATATTTAAATTCGATACTATTGTAGTATGAGCTAAAAGTTATACTCTTCTATAAAAAAAAGCCCTCCCAGCCGGATTTGAACCAGCGACGTATGGATTACTGAAATTATATACCACTAGAGTTCAATGCTCTACCAACTGAGCTCTTACGATTGACAAAAAACTCGACAAGTCAGCAACCTATTATACCAGTTTTCATTTTTTTGATTTTCGGATGATTCTGGCCAGGATTTTAGAAACAAAATAAGAAATTATTGTATTGTCACGGGTCTTCTACACGTATACAAAGTTTCAAGTCGATCCAATATTTCTAAGGGGGTGAAAATCGCGTTGAAAGATTCCATTACATTGATACAAAAACACTTTTTTTGATTTTCTGATGATTATGGCCAGGATTTTAGAAAATAAATATGAAATTATTGTATTGTCATGGATCCTCTACAAGTATACAAAGTTTCAAGTCGATCCAATGTTTCTAAGTGGGTGAAAATCGCGTTGAAAGATTCCGTTACATTGATACAAAAACACTTTTTTTGATTTTCTGATGATTATGGCCAGGATTTTAGAAAATAAATATGAAATTATTGTATTGTCACGGATCCTCTACAAAGTTTCAAGTCGATCCGATGATTTTAAGTGGGTGAAAATCGCGTTGAAAAATTCCGTTACATAGATAGATAGATACAGGTCAAGCTAATATAAAGCGTGTAATAAATCTACACTCACGAGTTTTTTTATAAATATTTAAGATTTCAAACTTTCTCATTTTTTTTACATTAAACATCTATATTTAATTCACAGAATTATTATTAAACTTTCATTTAATTGTAATAATAATAATAATAATAATAATAATAATAATAGGTCTAAACATCCAGCTTTAATTGATGGTGATCGTTGTAACAATTTTATGACCTTTTAATAAATCTGCGGTTAGATTATTTTTATTTGAGCAAATACAACCTACGATGTATATCGCAGACTATTTACTTTAAGAAATACTATGTGCTAAAATATAAAAAATTGGTCCTTAATTGTAGAGTGTTGAACTTGAAGGACAATTAATCAAAGTTGCATGAACAATTACCCCTGCCATCATTTTAATCTTTATTGCAATTCCTTTTTTACGATTCCTTTAAGCCTCCTTCTGGCAAGAAGAATGGTTGAAAGTGGAGCAGGGACAGGCTGAACTGATATTACCTAGATTGTGGTCGAGTTATGCCTCGAGAGTAAGAAATGTTTAATAAGAGATCACAATGTATATTCTAATATTGCAAAGAGAATGAAACATTATGTTTATGAATTAAGTAAAAACAGATTTTAGAATGTAATTTTACCCAAGACATATCATTTGTTACTAATATTTTTCAACCCCTCACCTATTTAAAATTATATGAATATATATTGTTATTATTAAATTTTTGACATTGAGCAATGAATATACGTATCCATCCATAGTAATTCTGCCCGAAGGCAGTCCTTCACTGCAATCATAGCACTTTCATGCTATGGTTGCAGCTTTACTAGGGAATTGGGTAGGTGTGGTAGCTTCCCGTTGCTTTCCACACCGGTGAAGGATAATGGTAAGGATGATGGCCATATGATTTCGGGGACCGTTGGGCCTTAAAGTTTTCCTGACATTTGTCTTACAGGTGAGGAAAAACCCCGATAAAAACCTCACCCAGAAAAACTGCCCCGAGCGGGGATCGAACCCGGGCCCGCTGCGTGACAAGGCAGCACGCTACCTCGAGACCACAGCGGTGGACTGAATACATATACTTACTTACTTACTTACTTACTTACTTACTACTTACTTACTTACTTATTACTTACTTACTTACTTACTCACTTACTCACTGGCACTATCGAACCCGTAGGTTCATGGCCGCACGGGCATAAGCTCTCCATACATCCCTATCCTGAGCTAATGCTTTCCAATCATTCCCTGTATAATCTACTTCCCTCAAATCATAGTTAATGTTATTCTCCCACCTCATTCTTGGTCTACCAACTGGGCGTTTTCCCTCTGGCTTTCCTACAAGAAGCTTCCATGCAAGTCTTTCATTCCCCATACGTGCAACATGTCCTGCCCATCGCAGTCTACGAGACTTAACTGTATATCTGGCTTCCTGTAAAGACCATATAGTTCATTGTATTGAAGTCTTCTCCATTCACCTGTCTGTTCATCTCTCTTTGGTCCAAAAATTTTCCTAAGAACTTTATTCTCAAATACTCGTAATCTCCTTTCCTCTCTTAAAGTAAGAGTCCATGTTTCGCACCCATATAATATAACTGGTAGAATAATAGTTTTATATATTTTCAGTTTAACGTTTTTTGAAAGGAGTTGGGACATCAAGAGTCTCTGCAATGCATAATAGCATGCATTTCCAGAATTGAGCCTATGTTTAATTTCTTTGTGCATCTCATTCCTATTTGTGATTATTGTTCCTAGGTATTTGAATTCAGCCACTTCCTCAAAATTTCCCTCATTTGTCATTAGCTGTCCATTTCCATTATTTAATGAATTTCTACGTGTGACCATATATTTGGTTTTATTGATATTTACTTCCAGTCCTAATTTCTTAGTGTTACTCAATAGTGTGTGCGTATTGGCCCTATATATAAGTAATGAAAATAAAATGAATATATATCATACAATTGTTAAAAGCATATTTACTTACGGAGCAGAACTTAGGTCTTTAACAACAAAAACAAATAAGTATCTTTCGGCAACGGAAATTGATTTTTTACGAAGGGCAGCAAGAATTTCAAGAAGAGAAAAAAATTAGAAACTCAGTTATAAGGGAGAAAATAAAGATTGAAGACACTATTTGCAATTAAGATGGTATGGACATGCCCAGCGAATAGAAGAGAATCGGCTACCAAAATCTGCTTTGGAATGGAAACCTGAGGGAAGACGAGGCAGAGGAAGACTTAAAACCTCCTGGAGTCAGGAATATATTTATACATGAAGGAGAAAAATCTACAACCAGGAGATTGGATGGACCGACAAAATTGGCTATTGGGAATCCGACGATGTCAAAGACATTAATCAACCTATGATCTATATATATATAAGAAAAATGTTTGTACTAGATTTGCCTGGTAGTGTAATTGGTAGCGCACTGGAATATCAATCCAGAGGTTCGGATTCAAATCCCGTGTGGTAGCTTCCCGTTACTTTCCACACCGATGAAGAATGATGATGATAATGATGATGGCCGGATGATTTTCGGGGACCTTGAGCCCTACCAAAATGTCCTGACATTTGTCTTACAGGCAAGGAAAACTCCCGAAGAAAACCTCACCCAGGAGCCTGCCCCGACCAGGAATCGAATCCGGGCCCGCTGCGTGACAAGGCAGCACGCTACCTCGAGATCAGAGTAGTGGACTACATAATCAATAATGCCTTAATTAACAGCACTTTTATACCAAACTAAGTAATTAAACTATCTCATTAGCACTATCGAAAGCGTGGGTCATGGCCGTATAAAAAATCCATATCTCCCCATCCTGAGTCAATGTTTTTATACTCATTGTATAATTTACCTCTCTATAATCATATTTAATATATTTCTTGCAGCTCATTCTTGCTCTTCTTACTGTGCGCTTTCCTTCTGGTATTTCTAAAATAATTTTTTATTCCACATTCCTGCCGCATGTTTTGCCCATCGCATTCTCTTAGTAGAACCCATGTTCGCGTTTCTTGAAGATTGTATTTTATAGTGAAAGGCCGTCGCCCTTTTGACCAAATTATTTCTCTTAGTTTCGCTTATTGCCTTTGGCCTGTCAGGCATTGGAAATCCTTCCTGCAGCAATACTACAGACGGCGTAGCTCTCAGAGTGATTTATGGACGCAAGCCCCTTCATCACGAATAAGGTGAAGAAACTATCGTGTGAGGGGGATAGTTTTATTCTATAATGAAAAAAAGTACATTTATTATTATAAAAATTGTTTATCTTATACTTTTTAATTGGAATCAAATATGTGTTAATTAAATATGGTTGAACTTTGTTATTTTATTCCACTTTCCCTCTTACTTATTTTATCAAATCATTTGGGTTGAGTTAAGTAATTCCGTGATGCCGGATTTGGTTAAGTTTGAATGTTAAATTATACTGCCAGGTAGCAGGTGAAGTCTGACGTTCATGATTGGTAGTAAATGGTGTATCTGCTACAAATAATGCATTCGCTATAGTTACGCTTACATTATCTCATGATTATGAATTTTCAACCCAGAATTTGCATAATTTGCATTGATAGGGAGGGCTGAGGAAAACACTAACAATGCAACTAGGCCCTGCCATCCACCCCTTGGGATACCTCGGTCGTCATGACCATACTCCCAAGTCCTAGTTCTAGTCCTCCCTAATCTAATCTCGCGTCCACGTTCAAGTTCTCGGTCCTTTAACCAACACTCCAGGGAGAGAGTGTTGGAGTTTGGCACTTCTGGGCAATTGATGAGCTACATAGTACATCAGGTCACTCAATCCTGATGACCCCACAGTTGGTCCACGGGCTCCATGAGCCTAGCCGGGAGGACTGCTGTCGCAGATCCACCGACCATTCCCCTGTTCTGCCTCCAGGGACGTGTCCTGCAGCCGTTGTGAGACCGGCTAGGGCTACAAGCCCAACAGTGTGAGACTTTTAGTACATCCAGGTGCCCATCTCCTGGCGACCCCACAGTTTGTCGACGGGCCCGTAGGCCAAGCCAGGAACCAGTACAGTAGCTCCCCGCTGGACTGGTCCGAGCCGAGCCCTGGTGTGCCCCCAGGGACGCCTTCTGCAGCTGTTGTGGGCCAGCACGGAGCTCGCAAGCTCCAACAGATGAGCAAATAGTACGACAAGGCGCTCAACTCTTGCCTACCCCACTAATGGTTCACGAGTCCCATGGACTTAACCGGGAGGACTGTCTAGCAGATCCACCGATCTTTCCCCCAGTGCACCAGCTGGGGACGTGTTTGGTTGCTGAAGTGGGTCCAGCCTGAGCTATAGTACTAACAATGCAACTGTCAACCGTTGCATGCCTAAACCTACCTTGAAATTTCTTCCAGAAAAGCGTTATGATGTACCAAGACCGTGTCCAAAAATTACCGCCGCTTTTAACTGCAAGACACAGGAATAGTGGCCAGAATCCAGCAATGGCAACACTGTGCGGAGCAGATGGACGTCTCTGCTTGACTAAGAGTGGAGTGGAGTGAGGCGGGACGCGGTGCAGACGGCAGGTAGTTAGGGTTATTCAATCTCCTGGTTCAGGAATTGTATTACTTTCCTATAGTTTAAATGAGAGATTAGGTGTTGGATTTTAGTGCCTTGCAGTTAAAAGTTGGAAACTTTTTTTGGACACGGCCTTGTTACATCATAACGCTTCGCTGGAAGAAATTTCAAGGTAGGTTTCGGTATGCAATGGTTGACAGCGCCGTAGCTAAGTGGTTAAGGCGAGATGCCTTGTCGCAGATCTACGGGATTTGTGCTGGTTCGGTTCTCCTTGGGGGGAAGAAATTTTCTCATGAAATTTAGGACGGTATGGGACCTGTGCCCATCTAATGTCGTGGGGAATTTGGGTAGCTACAATTAGTAACGGCTGCAGGTTGAGAAAACCAGCTACACCGACTGGGCAACCGACATACTGGCCACATGTTGGCTGGATGATCGTCTGTTTCTGTGATTAACACATGTGGATATGATACCAGCAGCACGATAGTAGGCCAAGGGCATTGTAGCCCTATCGAGCCACAAAGTTTAGTTTAATATTTTTAAAAATATTAAATTAAGTGCCTGATAATTCAGTTGTCCTCAATTCAAATGGATTTCTATTTAAAAAAACATCTACAATTAGTTAAAACCATGTAGAACTTTCAGAATATGTTCCGTCTTCGTCATGACATTTGGTACTCAGATGACATGCCGCAGATGGAATAGTTCTGAAAGTATGATACAATTAAATGTTTCCTACCTCTCCTCATATAAATCTTTTAAGTAGATCGCGATTTGGAGACCATAACAGTCTCATCTCCAGTACAATCTTGGCGACTGATGTTATGTCGATCGGAAGAAACACTTCTTCACTCTGTTGGTGGACCAATGAACCTTTTTTTTATTTTTTTTTTATTTAGAGCCCCACCACCACCCCCCGGGTTACCTCGGGCATAATGCCCTTATCCCCGGGTCTGCTCTATGTCCCTATCTATATCTTATCTTTATTGAAATACATAATAAATATACAATTCGAGTATTTGAAGTGTGTAGTTGTTACATAAAATTAAAATAAAGTGTGTTGTTTGTTTGTGTATGTGTGTGTGTGTGTGTGTGTGTGTGTGTGTGTGTGTGTGTGTGTGTGTGTGTATGTTTGTGTGTAGTAGTAGTAGTACTAGTAGACTGGTGACGTTTTTAACGCCTCTCTCGTCTCCGCTGATCTTCGTCTCTTCTTATTCCCAAGACTCTTCTTGTGTACTTGTTGAGGGATTTGAAGGCTTCCTTCCCGGTCCAGAATTCTAAGGCGGGCGGTCATTGTTTTTCACCGATCATGGTTGCTTCCTCTCCAGCTCCTGCCTGAAGAATTGTACTTGGTACATTGATAGAGCACGTGGACTACATCGTCCTCTCCGGGTTGAATCAATCAAAGAGGTGAGTCGGCACATCCTCTTTCGTGCAGTTTGGAGCGGAAGACTCCATGACCTGAAAGGATGAACCTCTGGATCAGGTTAGGATTTGAGGGTTCATTGGTCCGCCAACAGAGGGAAGAAAAAGTGTTTCCTCTGATCGACATAACATCAGTCGCCAAGATTGTACTGAAGATTAGACAGTTATGGTCTCGAAATCACGTACTGCTTAGACGATATATATGAGGAGAGGTAGGAAACAATTAATTTTATCATAAATTAAACCTCATAGTGATTAATTCCTGATTCTGAAAGGCCTAATGGTTTTGACTAATTGATGAAGCTTTTTGACAGAATTCCATTTTAATTGAGGACGACTGATGTATCAGGTACTTATTTTAATTTCTTAAAAAGTTACTACATAACCTCAACTATGATTTAGATGAATTTTAGAAGTGTTGATATTTTTAGTTAGACTTATACGAATGTGTATAAATGGCACGAAGAGCATGATGCGGTGTAGGCAAACAGTTTTCGGAATGCGTTAAACTAAGGGAGATGCACTATCTCCTCTATTATTTAATTTTATACTTGAGCATGCCATCAAATCTTTAGAGAATGAAGATGGTCTACAACTCAATAGTATTAATAAGTTGTTAGTTTATCCTGATGATTCAGTACTATTGGACAATAGAAAGGAAATACTAAAGGCGCACACTATTGAGTAACACTAAGAAATTGGGACTGGAAGTAAATATCAATAAAACTAAATATATGGTCACACATAGAAATACATTATATAATGGAAATGGACAGGTAATGACAAATGAGGGAAATTTTGAGGAAGTGGCTGAATTCAAATACCTAGGAACAATAATCACAAATAGGAATGAGGTGCATAAAGAATTAAACATAGGCTCAATTCTGAAAATGCGTGCTATTATGCATTACAGAACCCTCTTGACGTCCCAATTCCTTTCAAAAAGCGTTAAACTGAAACTATATAAAACTGTTATTCTACCAATTCTACCAGTTATATGTATGCGAAACACGGACTCTTACTTTAAGGGAGGAAAGAAGATTACGAGTATTTGAGAATAAAGTTCTGGGCAAATTGTTTGGACCAAAGAGAGATGAACAGATAGGTGAATGGAGAAGACTACTTAACAGTGAACTACATGGTCTTTATAGGAAACCAGATATAATAAGAACAGTTAAGTCTCGTAGACTGCGATTGGCAGGATATGTGGCACGAATGGGGAATGAAAGACGTGATGGAAGCTTCTTGTAGGAAAACCAGAGGGAAAACGCCCAGTTGGTAGACCAAGAATGAGATGGGAGAATTAACATTAACTATGATTTGAGGGAAGTAGATTATACAGAGTATGATTGGAAAGCATTAGGTCAGAATAGGGATGTATCGAGAGCTTATGTCCAGGCAGCTATGAACCTACGGGTTCAATAGTACCAGTGAGTTAGTTAGATATTTAGTTAAATGGTTGACAGTTCTCTTGTAAGATGGTTCTACAAGGTGCGCAAGGCCTAAAATAATGTTGGCTTCCATTCTTTTGCTATAGTGTAAAAGTTGTAAGTAGGCATGATTTCTGCTATCCTTGTCTAGATAATTGTTCTTCCACCCATCGCTAGACGTCTGAGTGACATGTGTACTATAATGGGCTACCCTTGTAAAATTACTTAGGAATGCTAGAAAAACTCCACCCCCCTTTCGCCCAGTCTCTTTTGTTCACGTAATTTTTGTCAGTGGCGACTGTTTCAGCAGAGTTCGTGAGATATTATATTAGTGTAAAAGTAATCTTTAGAAGAAGGGAATGCCACCACTGATCTATGTTCACTGCAGGGAGTGTCTGCCCTACCGCTGTCACCGTGAAGAGATATGTGTATGATTGAGAAAGAAGATGGTGAGTTTTCTCTTTCTAAAATATTCTAGACACTTTAGCCCTCACGGGCTATACCTCACATTCACGTGTATTGTCACAGAGCTGAGTGATCGTTCAGCCAATATATGAAAGTCTAGTATTGTGTTCCAAAGTCTTTGTGCGAACAGAAGAGGAGTAGTGTGCGTAACAACACGACATTTCCATTACCGTGTAATATTTAGAGTACTGTCTCTTCCCCTGTCCACGGTGACAGCAGCACCGTATAATAACAATAATTGAACTCTAAGGGTAACTTGTCAATCACACATGCAAGCTGCCAAGTTTCGAGTGACCAGATGTGTGCCAGCCGCGCGCGCACACAAGAAGCTCACGTCAATCATTTTCAATTGTCATTCCGCACCTTCTTATCCTGACATCGAATGTCGTCGCAGTTTTAGAATTTCATATTTTATAAAATATCTTTGTATCTGCTCCATTCCATACAGCTATTTGAACATTCCACCCACAGCACTTCAAAGTTTAAAAAAAATCATTATCATATCTTCACTTCAAGATTTAGGCGATTCGCAATGATTCCTTCCATCTCTACCTAGGTCTTCCTTTTGATTTATTGAGGGTCTTTCCACTTTTCAGCGGTTGCCCTTTTACCAGCCGGCTGCTGGCCCTTCACATCCACATGTGTCAATCACAGAGGTAGATGATCAACAGCCAGTGTAGGGGTGACATGTGGTTAGCATGTCGAGTCCCCCAGCCGTTACAGCTGGTTCCTCAACCTGGAGCCGCTACTTATTGTAGCTACCCAATTGCCTCACGATGCTGGGTGGGCACCGGTCCCATACTGGCCGAAATACCATGAGAAAATTTTTTCCTCCATGGAGACTCGAACCAGCGCAAGTCCCGTAGCTCTGCGCCAAGGCTTCCTACCTTAACCGCTCGGCTACGGCGCGGGATACCTAGGTCTTCCTACATCTCTTAATCCCTTTGGTTTATAATGATAAGCTATCTTGGGCAATCTTATTTCTTCCATTCTCTGAACATGCTCTTCCCAGCCGACGCGGTGTTGTTGAATTCTATCATTTATTGAATATATTTTCTAATTCACTTCTTATTTCTTGATTTCTTGCGTGATCGAATTGTGTGCATGCTTTAGTCCTTCTTAGGATAGTCATTTTGAGCTGGCTGTAGCATTATTACCGCATATACTAATTAATTATTGCACTGTTAGCCAATAGCATAGAATCCATATATATATATAAGTATTGAATTAACAATCAGAATGTATTTACATTATATTATGAAGGGAAATTGCGTACTGGACACTCTAATATATAATAATAATTACATGTGGATATTCAAGTTGAAACAGGCAGGGGCGTTGAGTTTGGATAATATTACTCACCATCCCCCAGTCTAATACAGGGGCGTCGAGTCAAGATAAGATTACTCTCCATCCCCTAGTTGAATACAGTAAGATAACATGGCTGGTAAATTCCAGTCTTCATACGTAACTTTAGAAGAGATATGTCCTTATTTGGAAATGAGGGTGATACATTCCAACTCAGCATCCATGCCACGCCCGCTTATCAGAGGGTTTATAACGGCTGATGCCCTTGGCATCAGGGCTTATTCTTCATGGTTCCGACCTCGTCTCTATGACAGTTAGAGACACAATATTGTAACTTTTTAATCATCGTCTTTAATAAATATATTAAATCAAGTTCTGCATTCACTGGAGTTCTTAGACTCACAACGAATCCTACCTTCAAATTGTCTGATCTACCCGAGGGCCACGTCACGACAATTTCTGCACTTTGTATTCTACTCGAACTCCTCTTATTTGTTACCCAGGACTCCCCACAGTATAGAAGTACCGGTACCCCGCCATTGTTTTGTAGAACTTCAATAATTTTTAAAATGTAAAACCTTTATATGCATTATTTTCTCCACTGTTCAATTTTTGTACTAGAGCATGCCATCATATATTTAGTGGATGAAGAAGGCCTAAAACTCGACAGTATTAATAAGCTGTCAGTTTACGCTGATGATGTAGTACTATTGGGCAATAAAGAGGAGGTACTAAGGACCAGTACGCACACTCTCATCATCATCATCATAGTATATTCACGAATTTAGGCCATTTATTGACCTGTTTCGGCCTCAAGAGAAACACCATCCAGAAGTCTTTTGAGTGGACGTCCTGGTCTTCTTCTTCCTGCAGATTGATATCTTAACATTAGTTTGGGTATTCTGTGATCTTCCATTCGATGAACATGTTGTATCCATCTTGACTTATAATCAGAAATTTTGTTTTCTAAAGATTCCATGTGTAATTCTTCTAAGATGTCTTCATTTTTTTTTGTGATCTAGTAGTGTGTATCCTGCAGTCCTCCGAAGATATCTCATTTCAGCAAATCTAAGTCTCTGTATATCCTTCTGTTTTCAACGTCCATACTTCGCTACCATACAAAAGAGTTGGAAGAGCCAGTGTTTTATACACTTTCAGTCTTGAATGCTTTTGGACTAACAGTGGCTTGAAGATAGAATTTATTAACCCTAAAATTCTTAAAAATTTAGACATTTTTGCATTTACATCCTTTTCTTCTTCATATGAGATATTGCATCCTAGATACGTAAAATTATTCACGTGCTCCAAAATTTTATTGTCCAGTACAATTTTACTTCTGACAGGGTCTACACCTTGAAATGCCATAATTTTGTTTTTTTCTGTAGATATCTTTAATCCATATTCTTCTGTAATTTTGTTAAGTTCATACAGACCTTTATTGAGTAAAACTAAGAAATTGGGCCTGGAAGTAAACATCAATAAAACTAAATATATGCTCACACATAGAAATATATTACATAATGGAAATGGACAGCTAATGACAAATGAGTGAAATTTTGAGGAAGTGGCTGAATTAAATACCTAGGAACAATAGCACATAGGAATGAGATGCTCAAAAAATTAAACATAGGCTCAATTCTGGAAATGCATGCTATTATGTATTACAGAGACTCTTGTCGTCCCAACTCTTTCAAAAAACGTTAAATTAAAAATATATAAAACTCTTATTCTACCAGTTATGTTATATGAACTCGAAACATGGTCTCTTTACTTTAAGGGAGGGAAGGAGATCACGAGTATTTGAGAATAAAGTTCTTAGGAAAATTTTTGGACCAAAGAGAGATGAACAGACAAATGAATGGAGGAGACTTCATAACAGTGAGCAACATCGTCTTTATAGGAAGCCAGGTATATTAAGAACAGTTAAGTCTCGTTGAATGCGAATTTTGAATAAATGAGGTTCATGGAAGCTTCTTGTAGGAAAATCAGAGGGAAAACGCAAAGTTGGCAGACCAAAAATTAGTTGGGAGAATAACATTAACCATGATTTGAGGAAAGTAGATTACACAGGGGATTATTGGAACATCTAGCTCAGTATAGGGATGTGTGGTGAGCTTATGTTTACGCGGCCATGATCTTACGGGTCGATAGTGCCAGTGAGTTAATTATATATATAAGCTTGCATTGCTCAATGTTAAACATTTAATTATAACATCGATAAAGCGTCACTGCTATAAAGTAAAAATGTTCTCTTCAATTTGCTTACTTGTTATAGTCAGCTGATAGATGGCAGTGAAGACCGAGTTCTCGCGACATCTAGTAACAGTGGAGAATATAATACATATATAAGAAAAATAAATGTTTGAATTGGATTCGCCTGGTGGTGTAATGTATATCACACTGAGGTACAGACTCAGAGATCCGGGTTCGAATCCCGTCCAGGCATTTATATATATATATATATATATATATATATATATGTCTCGCGACATCTAGTAATAATGGAGAGTATAATACATATATAAGAAAAATAAGTGTTTGAATTGGATTCGCCTGTTAAGTAAAGTGATCCCACGACAGGCCCAGAGGCCCTTGGGGTAGTAGGAGGTTAGGGCTCCCACTTTTTCTAGACAATCGGCACTTCATGTCAGCCGGGTTGTCAGCCCTGCGTGACGGCCGCCTTTACCCCCAAACAAGCGTCTGGTATTCATTTCTGTTAGAGGCTGAGTCAACCCCAGGGCCATAGTGCCGCCAGAGGGTTTGGGTCAGTTTAAAAAATCCTGATCCCAACGGGACTTGAACCCTTGACCCTCCGGCTTGTAGCTCAGTGCCTTAACCACTACGCTACGGCGTAGTGTAATGGATATCACGCTGAGGTACAGACTCAGAAATCCGGGTTCGAATCCCGTCCAGGCATTTATTTTTCTTATCATAGCATATATATGTAGTGTATGTAATAGAACAATGCATACATAACATCCGAGGATGTTCTATATCATATGTATATGAAAAGGGTAGAATGAAACTTTACAAATGACAGGAAATAAAAATACATATGTGTAAATATATTTTTTTCTGTCAGATTGGGTGAAGTACAAAATCAGAATTCTCTGAGGCGTATCTTTATTGTGCACAAATGAATACTAAGAGTTTCAGCAGTTCTACGGTGGCAATATGTTTTTAGGCCTACTTACCATTGTGTATTGGAAACTAATATGCATTTTTTTCTCAAAACTAAGAAATTAGTACTTACAATACGTGTGCACTAAGCTATCGATATTAAATCCCTCTCAAGTACAAAAACACACAAGACTAAAAATCTATAACACTTTTGTAGTGTCCATATTGTTATCTGGATAGTGAAATAATGCAAAATAGCATACCTATGAAAAGAAATCTTGCATACTCAGTTTAAAAAATGATTCAAGACCTTCTCTTCTGTATAATATAGTCATGTCTCCCTTTATATCAACAAATTTAAAGGAAATAAATGTAAGAATAGTGAAGCATAGGTTATAAAAAATATTAATCTTGCGTCACTTCGGCAGAGATGAAATTCACGAGAACAGCAAAATACACGTGTCAATGCCATAAAATTAATATATAATTATGGAATATTCACCTGAAAGGTCCGTCTCCTCAACTTAATTGATCATTTAACTGTAGCGTTTCGGACTTGTCCCATCATCGGCAGGATTCAAAACTGGCGTTTCACTGAAGATCTGGTAGAGGGGGTTGCATTTATTGGGTTCGTTTTCGTTTATCAGGCTGTCGTTGTTGTGAGCTGCTTTCATGATTTCCATCTCTTCGAGTACGTTTATCTTCGCTGGATTATTTTCTCTGTGCATTACTGTTAGGGTGTTTTCAATATTTAACATGCGATGTCCTTCACGGATAACGTGTTTTGCAAACTTGATTTCCCTTCTGCGTGAAGGAAGGACAAACAGAAGTTAACATCAGATTCAAAGAACATTTTCGAGACTTCATTCACGCAGAAGGGAAATGAAGTTATGCAAAACACGTTATCCATGAAGGTCATCGCATGTTAAATATTGAAAACACCCTAACAGTAATGCACAGAGTAAATAATCCAGCGAAGATAAACGTACTCGAAGAAATGGAAATGATGAAAGCAGCTCACAACAACCTAATAAACGAAAATTAACCCAATACATGTAACCCTCTCTACCAGATCTTTAGTGAAACACCAGTTTTGAATCCTGCCGATGATGGGACAAGTCCCGAAAGCGCTACAGTTAAATGATTAATTAAGTTGAGGAGACGGACCTTTCAGATGAATATTCCATAATTATATATTAATTTTGAATAATACCTCAACGGAACACATCATGAATATTATAAAAGTTGACAATACCATAAAATAAGCATATAAATGTTATCGGTATTTTAAGTTGAATCCATTCTTGGAAAAATACAGAATTAAAGAAACAAATTGAGACTATATGTTGGATGAATGATTAGAGAAATACTATCTTGTTAACTTAGTTTAACCTCTCCCTTATAGGTACTTTTACGTGCCCCACACCGGTTGGGCCTGCAAGGACGACCTATCAGGAGAGAATTTGAAACTCTGGATAAAACAATACTTTTTTGACCACGCAATGACATGCAGGGCTTCACTGGATGAGTATCAATTCAACACCAGGGCCACATTCGAGACAACACGAACATTTAAGACAAGACATACAAATCATTCATACATTCATACTAAACAAGTTGAATATAATATGGGTGATTATAATGGCCAGATTGTTTTGGGTACCATTTGGGTTTTAAAGTTTTCTGATATTTGTCTTGTAGGTGAGGAAATATCAGGGGAAAAAAAAAACCTTCACTCAGGAAACTTGTTCCGACCGAGGATTGAACCAGGGTCCGCTGTGTAAAATGCAACTGCGTTGCCAGAGATCATAGCGGTGGACCACTAGATAAATCATCATCGTCATCACTCCAGGGACTAGGCAATTGCCCGTTCCGACTTCATAATGTATCAGCCCAACGTCTTCTAGGTCTTCCAACATCACGTCTTCCTCTTGCTTGATAATTTCTTGCTAACAATGGATATCTCTCCTTACTTATTCCATCCATGTGATCAATCCATTTGTGCCTGTAATTCGTGACTTTATCCAATAAAGGCTGTACTTTCAATTCTTCTCTTATATCCTCATTTCTTATTCTATCAAGCCTTGTACATCCTTTTACTTGTCTTAGGAACCTAGATAAATAATGCTCTATTTAATATTAACATACCGACCAGTTAGAAAATGAACCCAAGATGGATCACTTGGAAGTGGAGTGGATGGATAACGAAACCAGAACAGGACACGAGGCTTGAATTCTTGTTGATGATGAAAAATTTATTTAATTAGTTGTCGCTGTTTATTGATTTCTTAGGGCTTTAAAAGTATCGTAAAATGAACAGTAGGGACTCATTAAATGTCGGGTCCCAGTGACATGCTCAGGTTCTGCGATTATTATTATTAATTTTTACTATTGTGTATCCCCCAGGAGCTATCACCTTGACGTGGTGGGGGGGGGCTTAGTACCCGATGAACCAGACGACCCTACTGGGGAAGATTGACTTAGGTTAATCTTGCTGGTGGGTAAGAGGCGAGGGGAACTAAGTATAGCTCACAACGAGGGAATGGCGTCTGTATCCATATTGGGCGGCCACATCTTCGTCAAGTCTTCAACGGTCAACAGGGCGACAAGGAATAGCACAGCTAAACTTGTAGGGCTTGAAGAGCGGAAGAAGCAGCCCTCTCTTGGGGGTGGATACCCAGAGGAGCATGTTTGGAGGCTCAGAGGAAGCAGCCCTTCCACCATCCTTGTCCTGCGAAGCGCTCGTAACGCTTCCAGGAGACATTTATCTTACTGAGAAGCTTCATGGAAATCAGCCGGATTGTCATAAAAGGAACCGACCCAAGCAAGATAAAAGGATACGATTTGGAATAAAGGACATTTTGAAATTAGGAAATTGGAACGTAAGGGGAATAAATACAAAAGAAGAAGAATTAGAAAGAGAATTAAAGAAAAAAGAAATAAATATAGCAACAATAACAGAAACAAAAAGAAACTAAAAGGAACAAAGGACTTAAAACACTATACTATGTTGTATAGCGGAGTAGAACAGACAACAAGAGCGCAGTGTGGAGTAGCAATTTTAATAGATGAAAAATGGAAGAACAAATTGAATAGCTATGAGTTTATAAATGAAAGAATCCTGATAGCCAGATTTAAAATTGAAAGAGGATATATGATGATAATTGCTGTGTATGCCCCAGAGGAAGGTAAGAAAGAAGAAACAAAAAAAAATTTATAAAACATTACAAACATTAGTTGATAAATATACAAAAGATCATCATTTAATAATAAGTGGAGACTTAAATGCCAGAGTAGGCAATGTCCCTATACCTAATGTAATAGGAAATAATGGAGAAATAACAATAAATGATAATGGACAGGATTTGAGACAGTTTTCAGCCTATAATCAATTAAAAATAATGAATACCTATTTCCGAAAAAAGGACATACATAAATATACAAGAAGTGGATATAACTCAAGATCAATAATTGACTATTTAATCGTAAACAACAAGCTAGGAGCCTTGGTAAAAGATGTGAGAGTACATAGAGGCAGCGATATATACTCTGATCACTATCTCGTGATAAGTAAAATAAACATAATAGCTAAATGGCGGAAAAATAACACAAAGAACAAAAGAAACCAAGAAGAAGTATATAAAGTATATTTATTACAAGATCAAAGTATTAGACAACATTATGAAAGCAGAATGAATAAATATATATCAGAGATAGCGACGTCAGAAGATATAAATATTGAATGGGAAAATATATCAAATGTAATACATAAAACAGCAAATGAGATATTAGGAAAGAAAAATAGAATAAGAAATAGGAAGGGCTTGAGAACTTGGAATGCGAATATACAAAATGCAGTGAATGAAAAACAAAAAGCATATCATACATACTTACGACTGAAAACAGAAGAATCTTATGAAGAATATAAAATGAAAAGGAGAATTGCTAAAAGCATTATAAGAAAAGCCCATCAGGAGTCATGGGATAAATTTATAAGCTCAGTAGAACATGATATGTATGGAAGACAAGAAATAGGTTATAAATTAGTGAAACATCTAAATCAGACTGAGAAAGATTCTGCCAGATTGAATATAATCCCAGAACAAGAATGGATCCAACATTATGAAAAACTTTGGAAAAAGGAGGAAATTGAAGGAAAAGAGAACAATGAGGAAGAAATAAAAGTGGAAAATATTGATGTAATAGACATAAATGAATTAGAAATGGCTTTGAAAACCACTAAGAATAGGAAAGCAACAGGATTAGATAATATAAATATGGAGTTAGTCAAATATAGTGGAATATTGTGTAAACTACGAATACTTCATCTAATTAATATATGTTGGCAGACCTATGGGATTCCAACCACTTGGAAAACAGCAATTGTGAAGAATATATTCAAAAGAGGAGACCGGAGAAATTGCGAGAATTACAGAGGGATTAGCTTAATGAATACTGGCTACAAGATATATACGAAAATAATAAATAATAGATTGAGAAACATAACAGAAGTAATAATAAGTGAAAATCAAAGTGGATTCAGAAAGGGAAGGTCATGTATAGACAATGTCTTTACACTGAAACAACTCATAGAAAAGAGAAGAGAACATAACTTAGAAACTCACATAGGATTTATAGATTTGGATAAGGCCTTCGATCGAGTAAACAGACAAAAATTATGGGAAATATTACGAATGAAAGGATACCCGCTGTGCCTTGTTGAAACAATAAAGAAATTATATGAAGACACAAATATAATTATAGATACCGGATTCAAAAGAACAGATGCAATCAAAACAAATACTGGATTACGACAAGGATGTAGTTTATCACCCACTTTGTTTATATATATATATATATAGACGATATTTTAAATAAATGGAAAGTTTTAGTGAATCCAGGAATAAGAATGGATAATAAAGTGTGCATAAATAATCTTCTATTTGCTGACGATGTAATCATAATACAGAAAAATGAAGACGACTTACAGAAATCAATGCATGCATTAAATGAAATATGTAAATTATACGATCTAAAGATTTCTGTAAGGAAAACGAAGACCATGGCTTTTAGAGGAAGAGATCCAGTGAGATCCAAAATTATTTTAGAAAATCAAAGTATAGAACAGGTGTCTAGTTTCAAATATTTGGGCTGTGATGTTGGCTACAATGTGGAAAGAGATATTGACTCCAAAATAAATAAATTTCAGACGGTGTGTGGAACAATACAGAGAACATTCAAAAATAAAATTAGAAAAGAAACCAAGATAAAAATGTATAATGTTATGGCGGTTCCCACAATATTGTATGGATGTGAAACTTGGGCTCCAGTGAAAAGACAGAAGGATAGAATACAGACGGCGGAGATGAGGTTCCTAAGACAAGTAAAAGGATGTACAAGACTTGATAGAATAAGAAATGAGGATATAAGAGAAGAATTGAAAGTACAGCCTTTATTGGATAAAGTCACGAATTACAGACAGAAATGGATTGATCACATGGATGGAATGAGTAAGGAGAGATATCCATTGTTAGCAAGAAATTATCAAGCAAGAGGAAGACGTGATGTTGGAAGACCTAGAAGACGTTGGGCTGATGCATTATGAAGTCGGAACGGGCAATTGCCTAATCCCTGGAGTGATGATGATGATTATTATTCCAGACGCTTGTTCTGGGGTAAAGGCGGCGGCCGTCACGCAGGGCTGACAACCCGGCTGACATAAAAGTGCCGAGTGTCCAGAAAAAGTGGGAGCCTTAACCTCCTACTACCCCAAGGGCCTCCTGAGGCCTGTTGTGGGATCACTTTACACTTTATGTTTAGTTGAATAAGTAAAAGATAAAAATAATTATAAATGTATTTAGTAATTATTTGAGATACCCTGTGCCGATTACCGGCGTTGTTAGGGAAAATACTTATCCCGATCTTCTTGGCATCAATGAGCTGAAAAAAAAAATATTGTGAGGTATCCGTAAAAGATAGACTATGCTGTCGGGACCTTTCTGTACAGTAGAATTTTTTTGAGATATTCATTTCCGTTTGCATTAATTTTGTGTAATTGTTATGGTTAGGGGCCACAGAAATTCGCATTAATTTCGAAAAAATTGCGATGTGAATATTAGTTTTCGCGTTTTATCGCTAAATAGTTGTAAGATTATCGCAATAATTTCATGTAAATTGTAAAGGGATTTTAGGTAAAAAGAATAATGCTATTATATTATGACAAAAATATTTTTATGCATCAGTTAATTGTAAATATAAAATTACACACACTTCTACACTAAGAGGAAACAGTAATTCAAGGTCTGCTTATTTATTTATGGAATGAAAGCATAGCAGAATTCACTATATTATTTTCTTTAAATTATGTTTAGAAGAAAATCTTTCTGTATCAACAGACGCAGAAGGAACCCAGACACATTTCAGCATAGCAGATATAAATTCAGGATAATTCAACATGAGAGCTCTTAATGCCTGAATCACATTAACTTTAACATTGCAATTGTTTGATGATTGTTTCAAAAGTATTTCTTTTCGAGTAAGAAATGCTACTCTGCAATTAGTACTTTTTATGCCCTTGAAGTAACTTAATGAGGTGCATGGAATGTTAAAAAAAAGTAATGAACACAAATGCCAATAAATTTAGTTTTTTTTCGCCAAAATTCTTTATTTCGCTATAAAGCATATTTATCGCGAAAATTCGCGAAAAAATGCAATTTTATATACTGTAACCGTCCTATTCGCAAAGAAACTGCATATTCTTTGCAATAAAAAATGTATCGCTTTTATCGCGACTGCGATAATCTGTGGTCACTAGTTATGGTTGACCCATTTAAGCGTCAAATAACTATTTTTAGTGCGTCGATGAACTTTTTTAGCTCTGGCCCTATAGTACGTAAGGTAATATGTTATATACGTTAATTGTTCCAGAAAAGTCTCTAAATGATGGTGAAAACTCCATTCAAATCGGTCTAGTAGTTTTTGAATCCATAAAGCACAGACACAATCACGCTCATTTTTACACGCTTTATATTAGCTTGACCTGTATCTATCTCTATCTATCTATCTATCTATGTTTGTAACGGAATCTTTCAACGCGATTTTCACCCACTTAAAATCATCGGATCGACTTGAAACTTTGTATACTTGTAGAGGATCCGTAACAATGCAATAATTTCATATTTATTTTCTAAAATCCTGGCCATAATCATCAGAAAATAAAAAAAAGTGTTTTTGTATCAATGTAACGGAATATTTCAACGCGAATTTCACCCACTTACAAACATTGGATCGACTTGAAACTTTGTATACTTGTAGAGGACCCGTGACAATGCAATAATTTCATATTTATTTTCTAAAATCCTGGCCATAATCATCAGAAAATTAAAAAAAGGGTTTTTGTATCAATGTAACGGAATCTTTCAACGCGATTTTCACCCACTTAGAAACATTGGATCGACTTGAAACTTTGTATACTTGTAGAGGACCTGTGACAATGCAATAATTTCATATTTATTTTCTAAAATCCTGGCCATAATCATCAGAAAATCAAAAAAAGTGTTTTTGTATCAATGTAACGGAATCTTTCAACGCGATTTTCACCCCACTTAGAAACATTGGATCGACTTGAAACTTTGTATACGTGTAGAGGACCCGTGGCAATACAATAATTTCATATTTTGTTTCTAAAATCCTGGCCAGAATCATCCGAAAATCAAAAAAATGAAAACTGGTATAATAGGTTGCGGACTTGTCGATTTTTTAGTCAATCGTGTAAGAGCTCAGTTGGTAAGAGCAGGTGAACTCTTAGTGGTATATAAATTTCAGTAATCCATACGTCGCTGGTTCAAATCCGGCTGGGAGGGTTTTTTTTATAGAAGAGTATTACTTTTAGCTCATACTACAATAGTATCGAATTTAAAGATATTTACATTTTTATCTTATTCTGTAAAAATTAAAACTAAAAAATAAAAAATAAATAATAGTTTAAAAAAACTAAAAGAACACGCTTTATTAGAAAACTAAAAAATGAAAAATAATTTTAATATCCAATACGCTTTGGATAAAATTAAAGTGGTCAACAAAAAAATCATCTTCAACACATATAGAATAAAACTAGAGTTATCAACAAAAAGAAATTAATGTTACCATCAAAAGCGTGGGGTGCTTTTTATGATTTTTACATTTTCTTCTTGGAGAGCTTACTTTTACCAATATCTGTTTATTATCAAATATATTAATTGATATAGAGCACCCCCACGCTTTTGATGGTAAATTATTTTCTTCTTGTTGATAACTCTAGTTTTATTCTATATGTGTTGAAGATGATTTTTTTTTTGTTGATCACTTTAATTTTATCCCAAGCGTATTGGAAATTAAAATTATTTTTCATTTTTTAGTTTTTTAAACTATTATTTTTATATATAATAAAGATATACCAACCAGTTCCTCAGTGAAAAATTTGCAAATAGAAAGCAAAACATAGATAATAAGACTGTTATCATTTAGCAGGTTTTTGTGATTTTTATATTTTGCAATTTTTCCGACCCAACACATGGCATTCTGGCGAAGTATTTTTACCATTTGGAAATCATATAATCTCAACCCTGTGTATTATACAACCTTAGATAATTGGGCTGATAGCATCTCTCCAATGAAACTAACAATAAGAGTACAATAATATTTTCAGTGCTCAGCAGAAGTAGATAATATTGGGATGCAAGGTTGAAAATGGTCTTCCTTTAATTATTGTATTTTGCTTCTTGGTTTGTTTTTAGCAAATTATTTATGTTTCAACTAAATTATTTTTGTAATTTGCAGAATGCCCTGACAGGCAATAAGCATCGCTTCCCAACAGAAAACAGATGAAAACAAAAGTGAAAAACGATGTAGTGATTATTTTAAAATGTTATGCCATTTTTATTTTTATATTAGGATATATTATGGAATTAAAATTTAAAAATACTTTTTTGTGTTTTTAGTATGATTTATTATAGGGGCCTAATTGTTTAAAAAATATTTAGTATTAAACGTAACACGCCACTGAAACAAGTGCTGTATTCGCTCGTGTGGATTCGTGATGGATCGTGAGGTTGCTTCATAAGGTTTTAACTTAAAACGAGTTGATATTTGAAACCTCAAAATCAGAAATCTAGTCCATGACACAGAAACGAGGTAACTCAGGCGAAAATGACCGATCGTCTTCTCTTGTTTTTGCTTGTTTAACGTGTTCTGTTCTATAAGTATTAAAGCGTCTCTTATTAAGATGTAAACTTCCAAAATGGATTTCTGTAAAGTTGTAAAAACTTTAACTCATCTTTGGTAAGCATTAGCCTAAATATTACGCTCAGAAAGTATACTTACTGGTGAGCATTAAGTATTGCTAAGAAGTTAACAAGCCACGAACGCCCAAAAGGAGATTGGTGGAAGGAAACTACGATTCTTAGCCACGAATAGCATTAATTTGGCATTGTTTTGGGAAAAAAAACAAAACTGTCATATGGGCTTAAATTTATTGATATCTTTCATTGTACATTAGAAAAGAATATGCATAAATTCATATAAAATTGTTTGTACATAGATAACATTGTTGGACATTATCAGAAAAATATACATTCATATTGATTGCATGGGAAAGAAAAACACTAAGGAAGATTTATGGAGCAGTATAGGAACAAGATACATGGAGAATTACAACGAACCAGGAATTCAAAGAATTATATAGGGGTATAGATCTGGTAGGATATATTAGAAGAAGAGATTGGAATGAGTAGATCATGTGTTGCGGATGGAGCAGGAAAGAAGTGCACGAAGGATTTTAGAAGGGAAAGCAGAAGGAAGAAGCAAGCTCGGAAGACAGAAACTAATATGGTTGGAATTTCGTCGAAGATGGCTTTATAGTTGTTCTGATAGTTTTGTATATGATGGAGAATGGGTTCTACACCCAACTCTTCCTTAATTTCCTCATTTCTTTTATGGTCCCACTTTGTGTAGCCTGCTGTTAAATTAATTATAAAAAATTAATAATTCGCAACGGAATATCAAAGTTTTATTAATAAACCGTTGTAAATATCCCGAACTGTGAACATAACAAATAAAATAGTGATCTTTCGTCAGCTAAAGTAATAATTAAATAGTACGCAGGGTTTTTATATAATCTGAATATTATTAAACAATTGGCTGTTAATAATGGCTACGACCCTGAAATTATAGAATGTTTAATTAAGAAGGTCCATTACAAAAAAGCAATTAACAAAGTTTTTCCTGTACCCAAAGAAAACATAAAGAAATATGTCGTAACGTCATACATAAGCCCACTTTCAAATAAAATATCTAAACACTTTAAAAAGTTGAACATTAATGTGGCATTTAAAACTAATAAAACTCTACAAAATATAATAAAAAACAATAAAACCAAAACAAAAAAAGAAAAATTATCAGATGTATATAAATTGAAGTGTGGCACATGTGACAATGTCTATATAGGACAAACTGGTAGACCTTTTATCTCTCGGATAAAGGAACACATGAGAGCATATAACAAAATTTAGAAAATTCAAAATATGCTAACCACCTATTCCAATTTAATCATTGTTTCGATCCAAATTTTGAAATTTTACATATTTGTGATAAGGGTAAGAAGTTAGATCTTTTGGAGGCTGTAGAAATTAATAAATTTAAAAGTAGTAAAAAACTGTTAAATTCTCAACTTGATTTGAATGAATCCCCTTCGTTAAATTAAAAAATTTAAATAAATATTGTTGTATTGTTGCTTAGATCAGTTGGAACACAATTCATAATTTGTTAACATGTCTGAAGAAGGTACAGTGTACCGAAACAGCTGTCACTGAATTATATAATAAATATGAAAATCAAATAAAACTACGTTTTATTTTTATTTAATTAATAAATATGGATTTTCATCAAGTAAACACCAACTCAATTGATTATTTGATACTAAAAATTTGATAAAATAAATTTGCAGAACGTGACTTGCCTTGTAAGAGGATTTATGTGCCTATGACTATACGTAAGGTTAAATTAAAAACATGGAGGCAATGAAAAAGTCATAACGATAAAGTTTGTCGATATTTTTATTATTCTGGGCGTGACAGTAGAACGTGCCATAAAGAATATGTAACTTCGTACAGTATATCAAGTTACAGGTTGCATGAAGGAATGCCGAATTTCGCCACGTGCATGTGATATACGTGTTTCGTGTTATTGTTCTTATATTTTTTGTTGACATCAGCCAACCACAGAATGTTATGGCGATCTATATTTAGAAAATAAAACCTTACTCTTTCATTAATTGTATACCACAGAAATGACCGTGACTTAAGGACAAGGCTGGATTGACCTAATAATAAAAATTGCATGCTCATGGCGAAAAGGAAATCTAAGTTATAAACCTTCAATGCGTTGTTACAGAAAAGTATAATAATTATATAAGTTTTCTCGGCCCCGTGGAAGAACAGTGCCTTTTTATTTACGCACTTTAACAGTACGTAATTGGCATATATATTAATAAAATACTGTATTTAACGTTTTTCAATCTGGGAAAGTTATTATATCTTTATTTCCTCGTAAATACGAAAATAAAGTGGGACTATTTCCTGTCATGACCACGAAGGTTACAACAGTCGTGGAACTATTTCCTGTCATGACCACGAAGTTTACAACAGTCCTTGCTTCTAACCAGCGATATACCAACGATGAGCACCGATGACCACAGATACACCACCGATGACCACAGATATATCACCGACGAACAGCGATAAAACACATGACCACAATGTGTAAACCACATTGTTACATATTTAACCGCGTAAAATAATAAAAAGGACGTTCCCTGGAATTCACCTACGTTAGAGTAATTGATTTAGTTTCCATTCGTTGATTTATGTTTGGTTAGCTTTTAGTTTCCTTGCATTTTAAATCTGATTTAATGCGTAACATAAATGACCTCTCCATATTTGTTATTCTATGGAACATTCAACATGTCTGACGGTTAGAACGTAAAATCATATTTCCACACTTCATTTCATGATAGGTTTCAATATTTTCACGATGGTTAAATCCCAGAGTTAAATGGTATCATCAACACTTCGTAATATTTTAAATTACATCAAAAATGGCATAAGTCGCGTAAGTAAAAAGCTGGTCTTGTACAACCCCACCGTTTTCTCTAGCATAGTATTAAAAGTATACAAAATGTAGATTGGTTGAAAATCTCGTTAAAGAAATGTGTTTATTATATCAGATTTTGATTAACTTCTGAAATTTTCTTGATTGTTATCTCTAGATGAATTATTTTAACCAGCCCTTAAACGGTCAATAATATTGCCAATATTCCCTTCGATATTGACGCTCTTTATTGAAGCACGCATCAATATGCTTCAGAACGCATCAATATGCTTCAGAACGCATCAATATTCTCACCAGTACAGTGTTGTGAAATTCCGATTCCGATTGGAACCCAGTGCGTCAGCAATGTTCTCAGTTCAGAGTCTCTCAAGCAACTGGTATTGAAGAAAATGTTGACAGTAAACCTCTTAGATATTCAAACGGCTCTTCAATATTGACAGAAAATATAATTTTCTAGAAATATAGGACGCTTCAATACGCTCCTAGACTATCAATATTTCCATCAATTTGGGCCTCTGTCAATATAGAAGCGAATATTAACAATATTATTGATCGTTTGTTGCTATTTTATAACTATATATTGTTTTTAATACACAAGTGATCTTCTTGGTGATAAAATATTAAAATATATATACAGTCAATATGCCCATTTCACCAATTAATGTTTTAAAATGGTCAAAAAGTTTCTACAGCCAAGCTGTCATTCTCAAGACCAGATATTGACTGAAGACAAAATTGATAATAAATAAATAAACAAATTCAGTTAAAAACAAACTAGTTTGTTTTTAACTGAACCAGATATTGACTGAAGACAAAATTGATAATAAATAAATAAATAAACAAATTCAGTTAAAAACAAACTAGTTTGTTTTTAACTGAACCAGATATTGACTGAAGACAAAATTGATAATAAATAAATAAATAAACAAATTCAGTTAAAAACAAACTAGTTTGTTTTTAACTGAACCAGATATTGAGAATGACAGCTTGGCTGTAGAAACTTGTTGACCATTTTAAAACATTAATTGGTGAAATGGGCATATTGACTGTATATATATTTTTTATATATTGTTTCTCTTCTAATCTTAGATTATGTTTGAATCAGGCACGCCAAAAAAAAAAAAATCACCAAAAATTCATAATCCGTTAAGTATGATAAAGATCAACTTTTATAAGATTCATGATGTGTTCCGTTGAGGTATTATTCAAAATTATGATAAAGATTTATAACTTTTTTTTGGAAATATAACTGAGATAAATTATATGCTGCAATTTAATAATATTCAGGATATGCACTTCAAATAACTTACATTTAACAATAAACACATGGTATCTATATTAAATTCATAGAGCTTTGAAATACTTAATGTAGGCCTAAATGTATTTTTTTAAATAAATTATAATCGAAGTCCAATTCATTTTATAACAGTGTAAAAATACATTTAATTTTATATGTTTAAGTTAAACACTATTCGAAAATATATTTGAATAGTCGTTTGAAAAAAAAAATTGAAAAAAAGTAACACACTTCGATTATATTATTGCAGTTAAAAATTGTAATACAACTTTTTTTTAAATTTTCGTGCAGAAATTAAAGATTTTTAAAAGAAGAAACAAAATCAGTAACTTTATCTTCCATTGTATTTGAAAATTTTGCAAGATAGCATAAGTCCTAACTTTTTCAATGTTTTATTATAAATATAATTTCTTCTTCTTCTTCTTCTTCCTTCCAAGTATTAGGCCAAGGCCTGTTACGATCCTATGGAAAATTTTCCCTTATGGGAAATTCTCGTATAAGACTTGAAAGCATAATAATAGTCCCTTCGATTGGTTGCTGGCCAAAGGAAGGCAAGACCAGTGATGGGGCTGCCATCTTATAACCTCTGTCAGGCTTTTCTGGAGAAGAAAAGAAAATAAAGGAAAGAAGAAATGGAAGAAAGGAAGGACTCCCTAGCCCTCGGATGCCCTAATAGCGTCGGGGTCGAAAAAACAAGAGTTAACCAAAAGAGGTTAGATAGTAAAGTTAAAAGAGTGCAAAACACAAGTAAGTGGAAGAAATGTTTTGCACAGCTTGGGCACCTTGTGGTCGCCATCCACATATCCCCTAGATGAGGACCCCTGAGGGTTAAATATAATTTTATTATTATAATTTTTTTATTATTATAAATATAATTTTATTATTAAAACTATTTAATTATATAGCTTCTTATTGCCAATTTTTGATAATATTCCCACAATATTGTTAAATTGTATTAAGATCCCTTCTTATTTTTCGACAATTATTTAATTATTTCATATAGTTGTTTTTTATTCTGACATGAATGTAAGCATAAAGTATCTAATTAAACAACTCTTTTAGCGGAGTTTGGAAGGCTCTAAAATGCATTAAATCTATCTACAATAGGTCAACAACCCAATGTTGGCCCTTAGCCTCTCCTTTGTTAATAATTATTAGAACAAACTAATTTAGTTACCCTTATTTCTGTACATGCAGTCAACATACCGATCAATGAGACATCTAGTAGGCAATTTAAGCATTACTAGGGTGGTGAAAGTCCGTAAATTTTGCTTAGAGGCCTCTTTATTTAGACTTAAGGTTTTTTACGAGCCTGAAATTCTTCAGACTCGGGACCCCGGCTTAAAGTCCCTCCCGGAGTGCTTACTCCATGGATTTTTAATACATTAAATGCAGTAGCCAATATACATTGTATTTGTAAATTTATTTCCTTAAATACTTTCCTCTACTATTTAATTTTGTACTAGAGCAGCCATTAAATCTTTAGAGAATGAGGAAGGCTTACAACTCAATGGTATTAATAAGCTGTTAGTTTATGCTGATGATGTAGTACTACTGGCCGATAGTATAGTGTATATCTATATTTGTCGAATATCTATTTGTATTTGTACTGGTTGAGTGGAAGAGAGGGCCTTATGGCCTTAACTCTGCCAGAATAAATAAAGTATTATTATTATTATTATTATTATTATTATTATTATTATTATTATGAGATACCAAAGGCCAACACGCACACACTATTGAGTAACACTAAGAAATTAGGACTGGAAGTAAATATCAGTAAAACTAAATATATGGTCACAGGTAGAAATTCAGTATATAATGGAAATGGACAGCTAATGACAAATGAGGGAAATTTTGAGGAAGTGGCTGATCACAAATAGGAATGAGACGCACAAAGAAATTAAACATAGGCTCAATTCTGGAAATGCATGCTATTATGCATTGCAGAGACTTTTGATGTCCCAACTCCTTTCAAAAAACGTTAAGCTGAAAATATATAAAACTATTATTCTACCAGTTATATTACATGGGTGCGAAACATGGACTCTTACTTTAAGGGAGTAAAGGAGATTACGAGTATTTGAGAATAAAGTTCTTAGGAAAATGTTTGAACCAAAGAGAAATGAACAGACAGGTGAATGGAGAAGACTACATAACAATGAACTACATGGTCTTTATAGGAAGCCAGATATAATAAGAACAGTTAAGTCTCGTAGACTTCGATGGGCAGGACATGTTGCACGTATGTGGAATGAAAGACGTGCATGGAAGCTTCTTGTAGGAAAGCCGGGAGGAAAACGCCCAGTTGGTAGACCAAGAATGAGGTGGGAGAATAACATTAACTATGATTTGAGGGAAGTAGATTATACAGGGAATGATTGGAGAAGCTTATCGCAGGCCGGATAAAAGGGATGTATGGAGAGCTAATGTCCGCGCGGCCATGAACCTACGGGTTCGATAGTGCCAGTGAGTAAGTAAGTAAATACTTTCAGAGTAGTTCCTAGTAAACAATAGTACATAGTACGATAATATTCTGCAAAAAGTCTGTCGACATTTCGTGGTCGTTAAATTTTAAGACGTAGAAACGTCCCTTTTATTTTAACTGCCAATTATAATTTGATAATCTAATAAACAACTGTTAATTAATGTTGAATACATTTCTTGAATGAATGTTCGTGAGGACATTGCGTAAGAAATCTTGCGCAATCAAATTGATGTGTGTTTAAATGAGTCAATTGGTGATAAAAGCAATCTGATGTCGAGTGGGTGGATTATAACACACAAAAGGGTCGCTCACGCAAATACAATTCTAATGCACGTTTTATATCCTCTTGTGTTTTTTGATTCCACAGGTCACCACCTCCACTACAATGCCACCTACTTTAATATAGTGAGAGCCTTGACTTGCTTGGGACCAAGCCATGATGCGCCACGTTTTACCGCTCATCGCGGCAATCGCGTTTTGGCTCATCGCAGTGGGCGTAGACTCCTCAAAACGTGTAGCACATCTTCGTCATCAACAGCAACAAGAAGAATTCAGTTCTACTGATGACGTATTTGCTCCACAGAGACGCGGTGGTGATCGATTCACGAGCGAATACATAAGGAGAGGTGGCAAGATGAAGAAACATCAAATTCCAATGCAACCTTATGAAACTCTCAAAGAGAGGAAGCCAAATATAATACTCATTCTGACAGATGATCAAGATGTGGAATTAGGTAAGTTTATTTTTTATACATTTTTCTTTACATATATCTTTGACGGTTAGTAGAAAAATAACTTTACGTAGTTTGCCAACTTCAAGAAATTGTTGAAAGATAAATGTGTGTTATTATTGTCCTAATTTTCTGTTCTGAATAGTTTTTTCTCCGATATCGATGTATTTTTTCATCGCCTTACAAGTTTGAAGAACCCTTGTTTGTAAAAAGAGCTACGTCAGACATCTGTTCCACTTCATTCGAAGTAGGAAACATGAAACAAGCTAGATACCATGCTGGAATTGGTTGATTACAACTATGAATTAAATACATTTCATAATAGACTAAATCTAAAAAAAAAATTCAGTTATTGAAAATTAAATTGAAATTTTACCTGAATTTTTGACGTATCGTAATTTGTTTTACTATATTTCGAACCAGCATTCCGTAGCACGGGAAGAGCTCATATGATAAGCTTGTCAATTGTAGGGAGCGTGTTCCAAACACTCTCAACTCTTGTATTCACGTAGACTTTCACGGCCGGAGTTGCTATGATGATCTTGAAGAAGATTTTCGGGCTGTAGGCCGTGGTCGTGAGGCTTGTAGTTCCCCGACGTTTCGCCAGAGACTGCGTCTGGCATCCTCAAGGGTTGTCTTGAGACAACGCAGTCTCTGGCGAAACGTCGGGGAACTACAAGCCTCACGACCACGTCCTACAGCCCGAAAATCTTCTTCAAGATCATCATACTCTCAACTCTATTTGGCAGCTGACCGTAGTTGTTCACTTACAGATTCTTATATCCAGAAGAATGTCTCCTACTATCAAACCAAGTCTCTTTATTCGAATGATAATTCTCACCTGCCGTTAGCATCCGGCATTGCTGATTTTCCATGTTTGCAGTTTTCCCTTGTTTGAAGCAAACTTCGCTAGTGTTTATAGTGCGATGAAGGTCGTATTCTCAAAACAAGAGCGATCATGCTTTTCTAAAAAAAACACATTTACATTCCTAATTTTTGCCATTTTTGAGGGGAAAATAAATAAATATTATCCTTCGTATATATAAAAACAATATTTTGAGTTTAAGTAAGTTCCATTTATAATAATTCTTCTTATCAAATTTACAAACTTATTTTTTTCCGTAAGGGGATCCGGAATGCTCTGTATCCTTTATGATAAAAAAAAACTAATTATAAAATGCATATTTTCTCATGATACGAGGACTGTTCGATTAAGAACGATCATTATTTGTTTTGCAACATACCTTTACTCATCCTCAGAATCTGGATAGTCTATAAATATTAATGATATTCAGTCAAATAAAAAAGTTATCAGAATATACTACTTGAATTAATTATACACACACCTCCCATTCAATAAAATAGATTAATTCATTTATAATAAAATATACACTTAAAAAACTAATCTAATTCTAGACAATCTCAAAGTAGCTTCCTTTGGATTCAATACACTTGCCCCAGTGTTGCTGCTAGCCTGCAAAGACATGCTGGAACCATTTTTTTTACATATCTTTAAAAAATACCGCCGCAGCTTCACCTACTGCATCTGAAGATGAAAAACGCCTCCCACGAAGGTGATTCTTCAGGTTAGAGAATAGGAAAAAGTCACTCGGGGCTAATAATTCCGGACTGTGGGAGTGTGAGGGATGCAGTTCACTTTGATTTTTGCAATATACAATCTCGTATTATCGTGATGCTGCATCCAGCTTGTCGCATGGAAATATGGCTTTTTACGCCTGATATGGGCTTGCAGAGTTATCAGGACATTTCTATAATGTTATCCAGTTACTGTTGTTTGTGCAGATTTAGATTTCCAACAGAGTCTACTGCTTAGTCTCAGGATCAGCCAAGTTTCGTCAGCGTGATTACCTTTGAAAGAAACTCGGCATCACCTTCATTGTAGTCGTATGTGGTACTGAACATGTTTGGACTGACACACCACTCAAAGACAGGGTCCGGGAGGGATGATCTTGAAACTTCTACCACGATTACCGAACGTTCTAAGTTAATATAGTTCCTAAAACATTTTTTTTTTCGTGTTGAATTATGGCTATGAAAATTATCATCCTTTATTGAATAACCCTCGTATAATGGAAGGATTTGCTTCAAATTAAAGGAATTTTTAATGAGCCTCTCTTGCAGATTTTTAACACAGGGATTTCTCTCACGGGGAACTGTCTACCACTGCATGACAAAATTTACCTTGAAATTTCTCCCAGAGAAGCGTTGTGATTAACAAGTTCGTGTCCAAAAAGTTATCAGCTTTTATCTGCAAATCATTAAAATCCAGCGCCAAATCTCTAGTTTACATTACAGGGAAGTAATAAAATTCCTGATTGGGTAGATTGGATAATCCTTACAACCTGCCACCTGCGCCGTACCCCTCCTCACTATACTCCGCTCTATTCAAGCAGGGACTTCCATCCCCATTTGCACCGTGGGTTGCCATTGATAGATTCTGGTTTCGAATTCTGTGCCTAGCAGTTAAAAGCGGTAGATACTTTTTTTTGGATACGGCCTGGTACGTTACAACTCTTTTCTGGGAGAAATTTGAAGATAGGTTTCGAGATGTGTCCCGCGCCGTAGCCGAGCGGTTAAGGTAGGAAGCCTTGGCGCAGAGCTACGGGACTTGCGCTGGTTCGAGTCTCCATGGGGGAAGAAATTTTCTCATCGTATTTCGGCCAGTATGGGACCGGTGCCCACCCAGCATCGTGAGGCAATTGGGTAGCTACAATAAGTAGCGGCTCCAGGTTGAGGAACCAGCTATAACGGCTGGGGGACTCGACATGCTAACCACATGTCACCCCTACACTGGCTGTTGATCATCTACCTCTGTGATTGACACATGTGGATGTGAAGGGCCAGCAGCCGGCTGGTAAAAGGGCAACCGCTGAAAAGTGGAAAGACCCTCAATCGGAATCGGTTTCGAGATGTAATGGTTGATTTGTCATAAGATATTAGTACTTGTCTGACATAAAATTACATTTTAAAAATGCCAAAAGGAAAAAAAAAGAATACATACATATATATATGGTGTTGGAAAAGTTGTATTCACATAATGATAAAGTCTTGAATTGAAAAAAAAAATATGTTAAACTAAAATAAACCTTTACTTGTATGACCAGTAAAATTTTCATTCTGGTATTATGCAATTTTTTGAAAAAAAAACTTTAGAGACAAAATTTTAGCATTGACGACATTAGGATGTACGAGTTCTTCTTAAATTCAAATGTTGAAGTTTTTAAATATATTTTTCATTAGTATTTAAAGGAAGTGACACTGCGAGGTTTATTTTAATTAATACCTTGAGTTACGATTTACGACTCACCTCATATATTGTTATTTTAATTAATAATTAATAATTTAAGTTAGAATTTTTGACTCACCTCATAAATTGTAGATTTCTTGAAGACCAGTTTCTATAGACTACGTATCATTATCAATTCCATCTAACTGTTGAATTGGCAGTTGGCGATCCCGTAGGTTGCTTCCTACTCCCTCTATCGGCTGACTGATAAACTTCCAAATTAAATATTTTTCCCGAACATTTCAAAATTCATGCTTTTCCTTTCATTTTTTATTCACAAAAATCTACAGTTTATGAGGTGAGTCGTAAATTCTAACTCAAATTGTTAATTTTAAATATATTATTAATTGTTGCTTCATTATTTAATAAAGCAATGCATTTTTTAAAATAAAAAGAAGAAACATTCAGCCTTTTTTATCTTCTGATTTTTTACAAGGACTATTTAACTCATGCCCCAAATGGGAGTCAATGACCAATCACGTTTCAATGATTTCTGTTTTACAACCAATCAGAGTCGTGTTTCACCAAATATTTATCAGTGTTATAATTACCATATTAAAGAAAGCTCCTCCTTACAATATTGCGTTCCTTTGGCAATAAATAGTATGATCTGGTTGCAGTGATAAACAAAAGAAGCAGTAGAAGCGTACCTATCGTTTCTCATTTGTTTTCAAACATCGCCGTTTACATTAAATATATAAATATTTTAAAATAACTATAATTAAATAATGATTTGTGAGTAAACAGCTTAATTTTATTCGTTAAATAGTCCTAACAAATGCCACTCTTGATTTCCAAATTCTCTAGATAAATTCACTCCTCACTTCGTGAGGCGTGAATTTATCGATAATTTGGAAATCACTCGTGGCATTACTTATGATAATTTTTGTAAACACTTTCAAATACTATACAGCTCAATTCTATTTTGTGTCAACAAAAATGTGATTTGTATTACTCTACATAGTTTTGTTAGTGGCTTGTAATCGCGAATGACGAAATAATGTCAATTCATTACGTCACAGTGTTTGGTCCTATAAACCAGGCATGAAAAGGCTTACAAATGTGTAGTGTGATTAGAAATGCTCTATGTAATTGAGGTAGTTGTGCAATGAATGGAACGAACAAATTGCCTGCGTTGGTGCGACATATGCAGGCAGCAGTCGCACCAACGCTATTATTTAGCACGAGCCAGTGTGCAAACTTAGTTTCAAAAACTCAAATTAACTAAATGCAACATAGTGGCCAGTTAAACAAGGAAGTCTCATCCCACACTGCGCATTATCATGTAACGTCAGTGATATTTTTATAGGTGAATTTGCTGTCACAATTTGTGAAGAGCTCTTTTGTTGTCACGCACTGCTGGTAAATGTGTTCCCATGTTTCAGTACACGTGTCCCTACTTATATTTTACACTTCACAATAGAATTAACGATTGTAAATTTATGACGTAACTGTTATGACATTTAGCTAATACAGTTTCAAATTAACTGTAGCGTGGAAACACGGATTGCTTTATGTCGGATACGGAGTTGCATATGCAGATGTTTGATGGCGAGGACGATAATAATGATGATAATAATAATAATAATAACTATGATTTGAGGGAAGTAGATTATACAGGGAATGATTGGAAAGCATTAGCTCTGGATAGGGATGTATGGAGAGCTTATGTCCGCGCGGCCATGAACATACGGGTTCGATAGTGCCAGTGAGTAAGTAATAATAATAATAATAATAATAATAATAATAATAATAATAATAATAATAATAATAATAATGTGGGGCACGCCGTAGCGTAGCAGTTAAGGCACTGCACTACAAGCCGGAAGGTCGAGGGTTCAAGTCCCGGTAGGGTCAGGATTTTTAAAGTGACCCAAACCTTCTGGCGGCACTACGACGACCCTGGGGTCGACTCAGCCTCTAACGGAAATGAGTACCAGACGCTTGTTCTGGGGGTAAAAGCGGCCGTGACGCAGGGCTGGCAACCCGGCTGACATCAAGTGCCGATTGTCCAGAAAAAGTGGGAGCCTTAACCTTCCACTACCCCAAGGGCCTCCTGAGGCCTGTTGTGGGATCACTTTACCTTTACTACAAGCCGGAAGGTCGAGGGTTCAAGTCCCGGTAGGGTCAGGATTTTTAAAGTGACCCAAACCTTCTGGCGGCACTGTGACCCTTGGGTCGACTCTGCCTCTAACGGAAATGAGTACCAGACGCTTGTTCTGGGGGTAAAAGCGGCCGTGACGCAGGGCTGGCAACCCGGCTGACATCAAGTGCCGATTGTCCAGAAAAAGTGGGAGCCTTAACCTTCCACTACCCCAAGGGCCTCCCGAGGCCTGTTGTGGGAATACTTTACTTTACTTTTACTTTTAATAATAATGTATTTATATACAGATTTTCAATGTTTATATATCTTTGTGTGCCTAATTTTTGTTTTCCTTCTCCACTCGTCTCCATCCATTCACTCAATATCCATATACAGGGTGATTCAAAATTGACTTTACAACTTTACAAGCTTATAGAAATTTATATTTAGAAAACATGCAAAACTGGTTTTAATGTCATATGATAGCACAACTCATCAAGTTTTCACCGACATAATTTTATAGTACCTACTTCTCTCACCGCGTGCGCTAGGGCTCCGAGCAAAGCTATCCCTCATTTGTTCAACCACAGCTTCAGCCGTACGTGGACGGCCAGTATGCTTGGAATGACTAACAGAACAGTCAGCCCTAACAAATCTTTGGTGCCAAGAATAAATTGTTGGCCTGCTAGGAGGATCCTTACCATACTGGGTACGAAATCTACGCTGAACAATTGTCGCAGATTTAGTTTTTCTTCGAACAAAAACACACAATGAGCCGCTCGGCACCTGTGAAAGCAGCCATTTTGATATGAACTACGTTAGCGCACGCGGTGAGAGAACTAGGTACTACAAAACTATGTCTGTGAAAACTTGATGAGTTGTGCTATCATATGACATTAAAACCAATTCTGCAGGTCTTCTAAATAAATTTCTATAAGCTTGTAAAGTTGTAAAGTCCATTTTGAATCACCCTGTATTGTTCTCATTCCAGTTATTTATTGCATCCATAAGTTTCGAGATCTTCCTTTACTTTCTTCTTCCAGGTGGACACCATTCCAATGTTGTTCTAGGTAACCTTTCGTCATACGTGCCCATACCAATTTAATTGCTTGTATCTTATATAATCTACTATTGGATATTTAATATTATTTTTCTCGCATCAGTTTATGTATTCTTTTTTCCAATTTTGAACATCTTATCGCTCTCCTCAAGAAATCCATTGCCATCGGTATATGTTTTTGTTGATATATCTCGCTTTCACCCTTTCTAGAGAGGAAAGATTCTTCATTGTTAAATGTGTCCATATGTTTTCATGTCAGTATTGGTAGAATTTTTGTTCTAAATAATAGCATTGTTGATGCAGTATTAGGAGTATCAAAAGTAACACATTCAAGACTCGCATACCTACTGGCGAAGGAAACTTTCCTCATCGACGACCACAGAACAAGCGTACTCTTGCCCAGCACCAGCGCATCTGAGCAGCTGCTAGCAGCATTGAACAGAAAAAGGGAAGAAATACATCCAGAATTCTACAGCACCGGGGCAATGGTGGACCGTGCGTGGACAAAAGAAAATTTCGAAATGAGACACGTCATCACTAGGTTGGCAGTCCATGGATTCCACCACCTGATATGCAGCAACACAAAATTTCATGAAGCAAATATAGACTGTAAATGTACGCTATGCGAAAAATCGTGTGACCGATATCACATTGAGCTATGCACAAAAAGAACAAAGACAATGTGTGAATATGCAAATATGTAAATTTAAATTGTATTCTACTTTAATCCTGGCTATTTGGCTGCAATAAAATTATTATATTATATGTTTTTGTTGAATTTCCATACTTCAGCTCCATATGTGACAGTACTCTTCGTTATTATAATATATATTTGTAACTTATTTTTGCTGGTTATATGCCTGTTCCATAGGACACCATTTATAATTGCTGTTATGATTCTACCTTTATTTATTATGTTCTTAATATAATTTTCTTTCCTATCCTCTTTATCTACTTTTACCCCCAAATACTCAAATTCTTCACATCCTCTAATATATAATATAATAATAATAATAATAATAATAATAATAATAATAATAATAGTAATAAACGATTATAACTTGTAGAAAAATTGAGAACTGCTACTTGGAACGTTAGAGGATTAGCAAATAAAGAAGAAGAACTTCAAAATGAGTTAACAAAAGCCAATGTAGATATTTGCCTTCTCACCGAAACGAAAAAGAAAATGAAAGGTACTAAGGAATTAAAAGATTACATATTATTTTACAGTGGAGTTTCTCAGAATAAAAGGCATCTGCAGGAACAGCAATTCTAATAAAGAAACAATTCATAAATAAAATACATAGTTATAATTTTGTGAATGAAAGAATAATGAATGTTCGCCTGAAAACAGTAAGAGGACATCTAACGGTAGTTTGTATGTACGCACCCGAGGAGGGGAGAAAAGAAGAAAGTGCTGAATTCTATGAATCCTTACAAACACATCTGAACTCTCTTAATAAAACAGATTTTATTTGCTTAGAAGGAGATTTTAACGCCCGCGTTGGAAAGGAGACTGTAGAGAATTTGATTGGTAATAACGGCGAGAATACCTTAAACGAGAATGGAAAAACTCTTAGAAATTTTGCCAGCTTTAATGAATTAAAAATAACTAACACCCTTTTCCGTCATAAAGATATCCATAAATATACTTTGGGGCGAGAGGCACTAGATCAATAATAGATTATATATTGAGCAATAAGAAATTATCTCCTCATGTGATTGACACTCGTATATATAGAGGATACGATATTAGTTCAGACCATTTCATCGTCAGCTCTATTTTTCACATATCAAATAAATGGATTTACAAGAGGAAACAAAATATAACAAAAGTAAAAAGGACAAATTTAAAGTACATTTATTACAACAAGAGAGTATAAGGAGATTATACTCTTCACGATTACTAAACTATGTAGACCAAAGAGCTGTAAGCACTAATGTGAATTAAGAATGGCAAGATCTAAAAACTATTATATTAAAAGCTGCTGAGGAAGCCCTAGGGACAAAATCTACGAAAAGAAGGAAAAAAGGTTTATATATATATATATATATATATGGAATGAGGAAATTCAAGAAATGATCGAAAACAAAAAAAGAACATATTTAAAATACATCCAATCAAAATCAGAAGAAGATAGAATTGCTGACATTTACAGAAGCGCCATTGTTAAATAGATAAGTAAGGAAGTTGAAACGACTTAGCTGGGACAACTATTGAATACGATTGCCATGGATCACAGGATATGGCTTACAAGATTTTGAAACATCTGAACTCAACTGAAAAAGACACAGCCAAATTAAATAATATACCAGAAAACGAGTGGCTCAAATATTATGGAAAATTATGGACAGATATGTCAGAAATAAACATTGACCCCAAATTAAAGGAAATGGCACATGTAGATCTCCTTGAAATCAAAGAATTAGAGAACGCTCTAGAAACATTCAAAAATAAGAAAACCCCAGGAATAGACTGTTTAAATATTGAACTTTTAAAGTATGCTCCAAGAGAAATTAAACAGAGATTCTTAGATGTACTAAATGTGTGCTGGAGGATGTGCATAATCCCGGATGAATGGAAGAAAGGACTTATATACCCCATATTTAAAAAAGGAAGTAGACACGAGTGCACAAGTTACAGGGGAATCTGCTTATTGAATACAGCTTACACGATATACGCCAAGATTATTACTAGACGATTAAATATAATAAATGAGTATATATTAAGTGAAGAACAGTGTAGCTTTTGGAAAGGTGGGTCATGTTCAGATGCCATTTTCACAATAGAACAACTTATTCAAAGAGAAGAGAATTTAATTTGCCAACTTGCATACTTTTTATTAACTATTAAAAAGCGTTGATAGACTGTCAAAAATAAACTATGGGAAATAATGTATGACAAAGGGTTTCCAGGACACATTGTCAAAGTTGTGCAAAGCCTATATTTTAAATCAGAAATAATGATTGATAAAGCAGGTACAATGAGCGATAATACATTATAAATTAATCAAGGGGTCAGACAAGGATGCCCGCTATCTCCTGCACTCTTTAGTATATATATATATATATATATATATATATATATATATATATATAGACGAGATCATTGTACAATGGCAACCAAATCTAACCACAGAGTTTAAAGTTGGCAGTACGATTCTAAATACCAAACTGTTTGCAGAAGATCAGACAATCCTTAGCTCTTCAGAAGACAATTTACAAATAGCAGCATATAAATTAACCGAAATAGCAAATAAATTCAATATGACAATCCATAGTAATTCTGCCCGAGGGCAGGTCCTTCACTGCAATCATAGCATTTTCATGCTATGCTTGCAGCTTTACTAGGGAATTGTAGGTGTGGTAGCTTCCCGTTGCTTTCCACGCCGGTGAAGGATGATGATGGTGATGATGATAATGATAATGAGAAGGATGATGATGATGATGGCCATATGATTTCGGGGACCGTTTGGGCCTTAAAGTTTTCCTGACATTTGTCTTACAGGTGAGGAAAAACCCCACCCAGAAAAACTGTCCCGACCGGGGATCGAACCCGGGCCCGCTGCGTGACAAGACAGCACGCTACCTCGAGATCACAGCGGTGGACAATATGACAATTTCTGAAAGTAAATCGAAAGTAATGGCATTCAACGGGAAATACCATATGAGGTGTAAAATCAGTATTAATAACAGTATAATACAACAGGTGAACAATTTTAATTATTTAGGATGCAATGTATCATACTGCCAGAAGGAAGATATTAATATTAAATTAAATAGATTTTACAGAATGTGTGGCACTATAAGACGGACACTGAAAAATAAAACTTTGAGGAGCACATAACTAAAATTTTACAAAATTATGGCAGTGCCTATCTTAACGTATGCAAGTGAAAATTGGACTCTTAACCGTTCAGACAGAAGGAAAATAGAAACTGCAGAAATGAAGTTCCTACGTTCAGTAGCAGGTGTGACAATTTTGGACAAGAAAAGAAGTGAGGATATTAGGAATTGCTTAAATATTTTCAATTTAACAAATAGAATTGACAACATGAGAAACAACTGGTATGAACATGTCAAGAGAATGCCTACAGATAGAATCCCTCAGCTGTTACTAAAGCACAAACCAATAGGACATAGAAATGTTGGACGCCCATTTACTATATGGGAGAATTCATTAAATCCCACTTGATGTGAAAACAGGTCAAAAGGCTAATTTCATGAAGCAGAAGAAGAAGAAGATAATAATAATAATAATAATAATAATAATAATAATAATAATAATAATAATAATAATAATAATAATAATAATAATAATAATAATAATAATAATTTAATATCTTGCGCTGTAGCCAAGTGGTTACTGCATGATACCTCGGCGCACAGCTACGGGTCAGGTTTGGGTCACCATGGGGAAGAAATTTTCTCATAGAAACCTTATCCGGACCGGGGACCGAACTCACTGCGTACGAGACAACGACGCTTCTCCCAAAACCACAGCAGTGACCATAAATTTGAATATGTTTGTACAATTAATTCAGTATGAAATTAGTCTATAATATGTAGTAGCCTGTCCCGCGCCGTAGCCGAGTGGTTAAGGCAAAAAGTCTTGGCGCAGAGCTACGGGACTTGCGCTGGTTCGGGTCTCCATGGGGGAACAACTTTTTCTCATGGAATTTCGGCCAGTATGGGACCGGTGCCCACCCAGCATCGTGAGGCATTTTTGGGTAGCTACAATAAGTAGCGACTCCAGGTTGAGAATACCAGCTATAACGGCTGGGGGATCCGACATGCTGACCACATGTCACCCCTACGCTGGCTAGATGATCATCTACCTCTGTGATTAACACATGTGGATGTGAGGCCAGCAGCTGGCTGGTCAGGCAAGGGTCTTCTAGGCCTGTCGCTCTTGGAGTAAAATTCACTTAAGTAAATACAAATTTAGCATAGGAACTACAGTATACTGTCAATTAACTGCAAATCTAAGTTGTTGTTGTTATTATTATTATTATTATTATTATTATTATTATTATTATTATTATTATTATTATTATTATTATTATTATTATTATTATTATTATTATTATTATTATTGTGGAAGCAATATGGACATAAATGATGATTATTATAAACGCATTAAAAACTTGTTTACAAATTCGGTATCTAAAATGAAAATTGGAAAATATGTATTACAAGATAGTAGAGTAACAAAAGGCATTCGTCATGGTTGCAGCATATTACTCACACAACGGGAAGCTACCAACACCTAAAATTCCCTACTAAAACTGCAAATCATATCATGAAAATGATTAGATTGCAGTGAAGGACCTGCCCTAGGGCAGAACACTACATAATACATAAAGGATTGTCAAACTGGAGCAAAAAATGTTCGTAAATGGGAGTACCACTTGGAGATGAATCAACAGATGGAATAATTACACTGTTATTAAATGATGACCAGATAATCATTGCGCAAGAATATGAAAACACGGAGTTTATGTTCAGAAAATTATTGGACGAGTACGATAATTGGGGTTTGAAAATAAATTAAAATATATATATGGAATTTGGAGTAGAAACCGAAGATTTAGTATTAGGAGATCCGAAAGGGTATATTAGAGGATGTGAATAGTTTGAATAATTGGGGGTACCATCAGCACATTGTCCTTTATATCCCGCCTCATCACACTGTATATTATAACATGGAATTCCCTTCCGTCCTATGTCAGAGACTGTCAAATTATAACATCCTTCAAAAACAAACTAAAGAATTATTTAATAACAAACTAACTTATACTAAAAACTCCTGGCGGCTGCTGGCCTCACATCCACATGTGTGAATCACAGAGGTAGATGATCAGCAGCCAGTGTAGGGGTGACATGTGGTTAGCATGTCGAGTCCCCCAGCCGTTATAGCTGGTTTCCTCAACCTGGAGCCGCTACTTATTGTAGCTACCCAATTGCCTCACGATGCTGGGTGGGCACCGGTCCCATACTGGCCGAAATACCATGAGAAAAAATTTCTTCCCCCATGGAGACTCGAACCAGCGCAAGTCCCGTAGCTCTGCGCCAAGGCTTCCTACCTTAACCGCTCGGCTAGGCGCGGGACAACTAACTTATACACCTCACTGATAATATTATTTTAGCAACATTAATATATTTAATTATTTATCAAAATAATATTAAGAATAACAAATATTTTTATTTGTTTTGTTTTAAATATTGTATAATCGTAAAATTAGTTTTCTATATCTCATTATTTTCCTTTGTTTTTTATATACACTAGACAGGGACAATTTAATATGCCTTGCTTGTATACATTTTATTATTAGTTTTGGGTCTTAATTTTAACTAATATTAACTGGTTGCATTATAGATCGTAATATATTAGATATTATCTTTTGATCAAATTTTTACTTAGTGTTTAATATTAGAGTTAATTAAGATTGTTATATTCTGATGTAATATATGTTTGTCCTGGTGAGTGGAAGAGAAGGCCACATGGCCTTAACTCCACCAGGCTAAATAAATCTAATCTAATCTAATCTAAAAGTAGATAAAGAGGAGAGACAAGAAAGTCTATCAGAATGATAAGAATAAATAAAGGTAGAGCAATAACAGCAATGTTAAATTATGTACAATGGAACATGCATATAAACACGAAAATAAATTACAAATATATAATAATTCAATAGTGAGAAATACTGCCATATATAAAGCTTAAGCATGGAAATTTAACAAAAACTTTAGAATAAACTCTTATGTCGATGGAAATTGATATCTTGAAGAGAGTAGCCGCGCCGTAGCCGAGCGGTTAAGGTAGGAAGCCTTGGCGCAGAGCTACGGGACTTGCGCTGGTTCGAGTCTCCATGGGGGAAGAAATTTTCTCATGGTATTTCGGCCAGTATGGGACCGGTGCCCACCCAGCATCGTGAGGCAATTGGGTAGCTACAACAAGTAGCGGCTCCAGGTTGAGGAACCGGCTATAACGGCTGGGGGACTCGACATGCTAACCACATGTCACCCGTACACTGGCTGTTGATCATCTACCTCTGTGATTGACACATGTGGATGTGAAGGGCCAGCAGCCGGCTGGTAAAAGGGCAACCGCTGAAAAGTGGAAAGACCCTCAATCGGAATCGGAAGAGAGTAGCAAGATGTTCAAAATTGAATAGAAAAACAAAAGTCGTACAAATATATATATATATATATATATATATATATATATATATATATATATATATTCAATAGTAGATTATATAAGATATCCATCCATCCATAGTAATTCTGCCCGAGAACAGGTCTTTCACTGCAATCATAGCATTTTCATGCTATACAGCTTTACTAGGAAATTACAGGTATGGTAATTTCCCGTTGCTTTCCACACCGGTGAAGGATGATGATGATGTCCGGATGATTTTCGGGGAACGTTGAGCCCAAAGTTTCCTGACATTTGTCTTACAGACGAGGAGTAACCCCGAAAAAAAAACCTCACACAGGAGCCTGTCCCGACTGGGAATCGAACCCGGGCCGGCTGCGTGGCAATGCAGCATGCTCCTTCGAGATCACAGCGGGTGGACATATCAGCAGTTAAATTGGTGTGGGTATGTATGGCGAATGCAAGAAGAAAGGTTACTCAGAAAAAATTAGAATGTTGCCCACATGGAAGAAGAAAGAAAAGAGCTCGAAACTCATGGATGGTGCAATAAATAAGAACTGGAATGAGAACGAGAGGACAGGAGAACATGGAGTGGATGGATAGAGATGAGTAAGTAAAGTAAAGCGATCCCACAACAGGCCCGGAGGCCCTTGGGGTAGTAGGAGGTTAAGGCTCCCACTTGTTCTAGACAATCGGCACTTTATGTCAGCCAGGTTGTCAGCCCTGCGTGACGGCCGCCTTTACCTCCAGAACAAGCGTCTGGTACTCATTTCCGTTAGAGGCTGAGTCGACCCCAGGGCCAAAGTGCCGCCAGAGGGTTTGGGTCAGTTTAAAAATCCTGACCCCAACGGGTAGAGATGAGTAGAGAATGAAATAAAAGCTTTAGGATTATTATTATCATCATCACCATCATCACCGCCATTATTATTATTATTATTATTATTATTATTCCTGAAAAAAATTACTACTTATAATAAAAGTTTGGGAATTATTAAGCAAGTTATGAAACCAACCCTTGTACAAAAAACACCAGATTACGTTTATATAACACTTTGGCTAGACCAGTGTTGACCTATGGTAGTGAAGCATGAACACTAAAAAGACAACATGAAAGCAGAATAACGGCTTGTGAAATGAGATTCATGCGCAGAACAGCGGGTTACACCAGATGGGATCGGAAAAGGAACACCGATATCTTAAAACAATTGAAGACTATACCAATTTTGGAATATATTAAACAGTACTAAATTCGAAACATCATCTTGAAAGAATGAGTTCAAATCGGATCGCCAAAGCTGTTTATAATTATATACCAAGAGGACGAAGAGCTCTGGGCTGTCCTATGAAACGCTGGAGGGAAAATTGTCTATATTATTGTAACAGGCCTTGGCCTAATACTTGGAAGGAAGGAAGAAGATTATTATTATTATTATTATTATTATTATTATTATCATTATCATTATCATTTTTATTATTATTATTATTATTATTATTTATTATTATTATTATTATTATTATTATTATTATTGGTGGTGATAGTTTTAACATCTCATTATTATCTTTATCGTCATCCATCCATAGTAATTCTGCCCGAGGGCAGGTCTTTCACTGCATTTTCATGCTATGCTTTGCAGCTTTACTAGGGAATTATAGGTGTGGTAGCTTCCCGTTGCTTTCCACACCGGTGAAGGATGATGATGATAATGTTAAGGGCCATATGATTTCGGGGACCGTTTGGGCCTTAAAGTTTTCCTGACATTTGTCTTACAGGTGAGGAAAAAACCCGATAAAAACCTCACCCAGAAAATCTGCCCCGACCGGGGATCGAACCCGGGCCCGCTGCGTGAGAAGGCAGCACGCTACCTTGAGACTACAGCGGTGGACCTTTATCGTCATCGCCTTCTATATCTTGTTATATTATCACGATTGAAAAGTTTGATAATGGAGTTTGAACGTCTGTAAAGCCTATAATAATATGTATAGGTCGCGCAAGGGAATTTGAAGAATGTCCTTGACCGTAAATCCAATGGGAGAGCCTATCAATATTGCTGAGCTGTGAATTCCCTCTCTGCCACGTATACAAACAAAACAGTTCCTCTACAAAACATGTACAGTCCATAGAGAATTATAGTGAGACGCGGATGTGTTGATTTTAGATTTTAAACCATAGACTTTAATTATAATATTTTGTACACTTGCTGTCTGAAGTCTTAAAATTATAGTGCAATGTGAATGTCGGGTCCCCCAGCCATTATAACTGGTCCTCTCAACCTGGACCCGCTACTTATTGTAGCTACCCAAATGTCTCACGATGCTGGGTGGGCATCGGTCCCATACTGGCAGAAATTCCTTGAGAACATTTCTTCCTCCGTGGATACTCGAACCAGCGCAGGTCCCGTAGCTCTGCGCCATGGCATCTCGCCTTAATCACATGGCTACGGCGCGGGGAAGACTATAAATTGTTTAAATTAAAGTGACATTTAGTGGTTATTTAAAACATTAAAAGTGTGATATAAACCAAATACAGTGTGTGTGTGTGTGTGTGTGTGTGTGTGCGTGTTGCGTGTGTGTGTGTGTGTATATATATATATATATATATATATATATACTTCCTCCACGGATAAATATGTCCTAACTCACTGGCACTATCGAACCCGTAGGTTCATGACCGCGCGGACATAGGCTCTCTGTACATCCCTATCCTGAGCTAATGTTTTCCAATCATTCCCCATATAATCTACTTCTCTCAATTCATAGTTAATGTTATTCTCCCACCTCATTCTTGGTCTACCAACTGGGCGTTTTCCCTCTGGTTTTCCTACAAGAAGCTTCCATGCACGTCTTTCATCCCCCATTCGTGCCACATGTCCTGCCTATCGCAGTCTACGATAAAGATTACCTATATTATTTAATTTTTGTAGTGAGATTTAAAAAATGTTTAGCAGTGACTGTATTTGAGGAAGTTAGCAATGACGTGTGGTCTACTTCCTATTGGCTGAGACCTACATCTGGTTAGTACAGGACTCGTATCTAAGCTTTCATTACAAATTTCATTCGTCAGGAATCATTGCTAGGGTTATAATATGTGTTCACCGAGTAAACTTCCGTGCCCAAAAGGAAGGCGACAGTGATTCATGTACGATCACACGAGAAAGGAAATGACATAAATCTCTCAGGATTGCGTGTGGAGTCGAGGTTCTATTAAGTTTGTTGCACTAGTTTAACTACCGGCTTCTCTTACAGGTCATAGTCCTGTACAATAATAACAGTGATCATACAGATTGCAGCTCTCTAAATTCACACATTCAAACTGATACTTGCTGCTAAGAGATGTAAAAAAATGCTTATGATAATTAATGAGAAACTAATTATGTGGATTGGAATGCATTATTTTAAGTAACTCCCTAGCACTATAAAACCCGTAGGTCCATGGCCGCGCGGACATAAGCTCTCCACACATCCCTATCCTCAGCTAATGTTTTCCAATCATCCTCTGTATAATCTACTTCCCAGAAATCATGGTTAATGTTATTCCCCCGTCTCATTCTATGTCTACCAACTGGGCGTTTTCCCTCAGGTTTTTCTACAAGAGGGGCACGCCGTAGCGTAGTGGTTAAGGCACTGAGCTACAAGCCGGAGGGTCGAGGGTTCAAGTCCCGTTTGGGTCAGGATTTTTAAACTGACCCAAACCCTCTGGCGGCACTATGGCCCTGGGGTCGACTCAGCCTCTAACGGAAATGAGTACCAGACGCTTGTTCTGGGGTAAAGGCGGCCGTCACGCAGGGCTGACAACCCGGCTGACATAAAGTGCCGATTGTCTATAAAAAGTGGGAGCCTTAACCTCCTACTACCCCAAGGGCCTCCGGGCCTGTTGTGGGATCACTTTACTTTTTACTTTTTTTTTTCTACAAGAATCTTCCATACCTCTCTTCAATTCCCCATGCCCTGCTCATCGTAGTCTACGAAACATAATTGTTCTTATATACGTTTTCCTATATAGATCATGTAGCTCATTCTTCGTCTTTCTTTAGCCAAAAAAAAAAATCCTAATAACTTTTTCACAAATATTCGTAATCCTTTTTCCTCCCTTAAAGCAAGGGTCAATATTCGGCATATATATAACTGGAAGAATAATAGTTTCATATATTTTTAGTAGAATTTTTGAGAGAAGTTGGGACAAGAGTTCCTGTAATACATAATAGCGTGAATTTCCAAAATTAAGCCTATGTTTAATTTATTGTCAACTCATTATTATTTGTAATTATTGTTCCTAGGTATTTGATTTGCCACCTTTTCAAAATTTCCCTCATTTGCATTAACTGTTCGTTTCTGTTATATAATGGAATACACACAGTTTAGAATTAAAATGTTCAAAAATGGCTTTTTATCAAGTATTTTTTAACTTAGTGTTCCATAAGAACAATAGAGAATATATACATAGCATTGCTGCCGATAGGGTTAGCCATGGCAGACTGGTCGAAGGTGATAAGCCAGACGAAAAAGTACCTTGGTCGAAAGAGTGACGATATTTCACCGTAAAAATACAACCGTCAAGAAATGCGGACATGGGTTCAACTGGGGTAAAATTTTCCGGAATTCAAATAGTCCCCCATTCGGGGTTCTCCGAGCGGAGACTATTTCAGGGAACCCATGCCAAAGACTCAAACACAGGGACATGTTCCTAGGAACATGGAATGTTATGACTTTATACAATAGCGGGGCACTAGAGATATTAACGCGGGAATTAGATAAATCTCCCTTGGATATAGTCGCTTTACAGCAAGTTAGGTGGCCAGGAGAAGGTAGTCAGGAATCAGGAAGCTTTGCATTATACTACGGGGGTGCAGAAAGACCTGCATTTGGAACGGGTTTTTTAGTCAGAAGGAGGATTCTATCCGCTATCCGAGATATTAAGTTTGTTAGTGATAGGATATCATACATAATTCTAAACGGTATACGACATGATTTTATAATTGTAAATGTACATGCCCCCACAGAAGATAAAGATGACAAGATCAAGGATGAGTTCTATGAGGAATTAGAATGCTTATTTGATAGCCTAGAATTTGATAGACTAGAAATGCTAGTCGCAGAGCCAAGTTCATTAGAGGTTGAAATGGCGATGCAAAAATTGAAGATGTATAAAGCATCAGGTTCAGATGAGATCCCAGCAGAACTGATAAAATCAGGGGGAGAAAAATTGATGGACAAGATACGCTGGTTGCTTAGTACGATTTGGGAAAAAGAAGCTCTTCCAGATGAATGGAAAGAATCAATTATCGTACCAATTTGTAAGAAAGGAGATAAAACTGATTGCAACAACTACAGGGTCATCTCATTACTTTCAACTTCGTACAAAATTCTAACAAATATATTAGTAAGCAGAGTTACTCCCTATATTGATGACATTCTAGGAGATCAATGTGCATTTAGAAGAAACAGGTCTACAACAGATTAGATTTTTAGTATAAGACAGATTTTAGAAAAGAAATGGGAATATAATGGTACTATACATCAACTGTATGTAGACTTCAAAAAAGCATATGATTCAATTAAGAGGGAGAAGTTATATAGTATCCTGCTGGAGTTCGGAATTCCTAAAAAGTTAGTTAGACTTATACGAATGTCTCTAAATGACACAAAGAGTAGGTTGCGTGTAGGCAAACAGTTTTCGGACACTTTTGAAATCCAGAATGGGTTGAAGCAAAGAGATGCACTATCTCCTCTACTATTTAATTTTGTACTAGAGCATGCCACTAAATCTTTAGAGAATGAGGAAGGCTTACAACTCAATGGTATTAATAAGCTGTTAGTTTATGCTGATGATGTAGTATTATTGGCCGATAGCGAGGAGATACTAAAGAACAACATGCACACACTATTGAGTAATACTAAGAAATTAGGATTGGAAGTAAATATCAATAAAACTAAATATATGGTCACACGTTGAAATTCATTATATAATGGAAATGTACAGCTAATGACAAATGAGGGGAAATTTTGAGGAAGTGGCTGAATTCAAATACCTAGGAACAATGGTCACAAATAGGAATGAGATGCACAAAGAAATTAAACATAGGCTCAATTCTGGAAATGCGTGCTATTATGCATTGCAGAGATTCTTGATGTCCCAAATCCTTTCAAAAAAACGTTAAACTGAAAATATATAAAACTATTATTCTACCAGTTATATCATATGGGTGCGAAACATGGACTCTTACTTTAAGGGAGGAAAGGAGATTACAAGTATTTCAGAATGAAGTACTTAGGAAATTTTTTGGACCAAAGAGAGATGAACAGACAGGTGAATGGAGAAGACTACATAACAGTGAACTGCATGGTCTTTATAGGAAGCCAGATATAATAAGAACATGTATAACTGTAGGCTTTCACGGCCGGCGTCTTGATCCCTATTAGGTTCGTCTTCCGGGCATATAGGCCGTGGTCCAGTCGTTCTTCTACTCGACGTTTCGTCTACTGCTGCGGTAGACATCTTCAGGAGATACTGCGTGCTCTCTGTGAACTCCTCAACAGTCAGTCTGCAGCCGACTGTTGAGGAGTTCACAGAGAGCACGCAGTATCTCCTGAAGATGTCTACCGCAGCAGTAGACGAAACGTCGAGTAGAAGAACGACTGGACCACGGCCTATATGCCCGGAAGACGAACCTAATAGGGATAATAAGAACAGTTAAGTCTCGTAAACTACGATGGGCAGGACATGTTGCACTATGGGGAATGAAAGACTTGCATGGAAGCTTCTTGTAGGAAAGCCAGAGGGAAAACGCCCAGTTGGTAGACCAAAAATGAGGTGGGAGAATAACATTAACTATGATTTGAGGGAAGTATATTATACAGGGAAATGAATGGAAAGCAATGGCGTGGGATAAGGGATGTATGGAGAGCTTTATTGGGGTTGTTTTATCCGCACGGCCATGAACCTACGGGTTCGATAGTGGCCAGTGAGTAAGTATATATATATATTTGAGCACAGGGAATATACTCCTTAGCGCGACATGCCTAGCAGGCAGCTGCTGCCTCACATCCGCTTGTGTTAATCAAGAAGTGGACGATCAAGCAGCCAGTATATGGATGACACATGGTCAGTATGTCGGATCCTCCAGCCATTATTGATAATTTTATGAACCTGGGGGCGATACTCTTGTGGCTACTCATATTCGTTTCAATGTTTGGTGGACACCGTTCCTATATTGGCCGAAAGTCCATGAGGAAATTTCTCCCCCATGGAGACTCGCAATTAGCGGCAAGTTTTCCCTAGTTTCTACAACCAAAGTACCATGGCCTTAAACCATTCGGGAGGCCCGGGACGATCGTAGAAAATAAGGCAAGTCTAACCCAGGAGATATAAATGGGGTTTTCATATATCTTGTGAGAATAATACTAATAATAGCATTATTTTATCTGACTTACGGCATTAAGGCTTTGTCTACCACTCAACCAGGTGAGAAAAATGCAAAAATTTAACTCTAACATTTTTAATTAAAATAACAAAATTATTTATTATTATTAAATATTATTATTATTTAATATTATATTATTATTTTATTATTAATATTATTATTAATATTATTATATAATATTTTTATTAGTATGATTAGATTATTATTATTATTATATTATTATTAATATCTTATTTTAAGAATTTATTATTATTATTATTATTAACATGTATATTATTATTATTATTATTATTTATTATTATTATTATTATTATAACTATTATTAATTAATATTATTATGATTAATATATTCTTATTAAATTATTATTATAAATAGTATTCTTCTTAATCTTATTATTAATATATTATTATAACTAATATTATTATTAATAACTATTATTATTATTATATTATTATTATTATTATTAATCCTTTACTTCTTATTATTCACTCTTCTTATTCATTAATATTATTCTATTACTCTTATTATTCTTCTTCCTCTTCCCCATTCCACACTTATTCCTATCATTTTATTCCTCTTCTTCCTCTTCTTCTTCTTCTTCCTCGTACTCCTTCTTCCTCTTCTTCCTCGTCCTATTCTTCTCTTCTTCCTCTTCGTCTTCTTCCTGCCTTCTTCTTCTTCTTCTTCCTCTTCTTCTCTTCTTCTTCTTCCTCTTCTTCTTCTTCTTCTTCTTCTTCCTCTTCTTCTTCTTCCTCTTCTTCCTCTTATTCTCTGCTCTTATTCTTCTACTTCCTCTCCTTATTCATCTTCTGCTTCTTCCTCCTCTTCGTCTCCTTCTTCTTCTTCTCCTCTTCTCCTTCTTCTTCCTCTTCCATCTTACTTCTTACTTCCTCTTCTTCGTTCTTCATCTTCTTCTTCTTCCTCTCTTCTTCTACCTCTTCTTCTTCTTCCTCTTCTTCTTCTTCTTCTTCCTCTTCTTCCTCTGTCTTCTTCTTCTTCTTCCTCTTCTTCTTCTTCTTCCTTCTTCCTCTTCCTCGTTCCTCTTCTTCTTTCCTCTTTCTTCCTCTTCCTACTTCTTCTTCCTTCCTCTTCTTCTTCTTCTTCCTCTTCTTCCTTCTTCCTCTTCTGCTTCTTCTTCTTCCTCTTCTTCTTCTTCCTCTTCTTCTTCTTCCTCTTCGTCTCGTCTCTTCCTCATCTTCTTCTTCTTCGTCTCTTCCTCATTCTCTACTTCTTCTCTTCTTCTTCTCTACTTCTTCTTCTTCTTCTTCTTCTTCTTCTTCTTCTTCTTCTTCCTCTTCTTCTTCTTCGATTCCTCTTCTCTTCTTCCTCTCTCTCTTCTTCCCCTCTTCTTCTTCTTCGTTCTGCTTCTTCCTCTCTTCCTCTTCTTCTTCTTCCTCTTCCTCTTCTTCTTCTTCCTCTTCCTCTTCTTCTTCTCCTCTTCTTCTTCTTCTTCCTCTTCTTCTTCTTCCTCTTCTTCTTCTTCCTCTTCCTCTTCTTCTGCTCTTCTTCTTCCTTCTTCCTTCCTTCTCTACTTCTTCCTACTTCATCCCTCTTCCTCTTCTTCATCTTCTACTCATCCTTCTTCTTCTTCTTATACTTCTTACTTCTTCTTCCTTCTTCTTCTTCTTCTTCTTCTTCTTCTTCTTCTTCTTCTTCTTCTTCTTCTTCTTCCATCTTCTTCTCTTCTTCTTCTACCTCTTCATTCATCTTCCTCCATTCTTCCTCATTCTGCTTCTTCCTCTTCCTTATTCTTCCTGTGCTTCTTCTTCTTCCTGTCTCTTCTTCTATTCCTCTTCTTCTTCTTCTCTCTTCTTCTTCTTCCTGTTTTTCTTCTTCTTCCTGTTCTTCTTCTTCCTGTTCTTCTTCTTCCTCCTTCTCTTCTTCTTCCTCTTCGTCTTCTTCCTCTTCTCCTCGTCTTCCCTCTCATTCTTCTTACTGACGCTTCTTCTTTCTTCTTCCTCTACTTCTTCTTCTTCCTATTCCTCTTCTTCTTCCTTCTTCTTCTTCTTCTTCTTCTTCTTCCTTCTTCCTCCTTCTTCTTCCTCTCTTCTTATTCCTTCTTCTTCCTCTTCTTCTTTCCTTCTTCTATCTTCCTTCTTCTTCTTCTTCTTATTCTTCTTCTTCTTCTTCTTCTTCATTCTTCTTATTCCTCATTCTCTTCTTCCTTCCTTCTTCCCTTCTTACTGCTACTTCTTCTTGCATTCTTCTTCTTCATCTTCTTCTTCTTTCTTCTTCATACTTCCTTCTTCTTCCTACTTCATTCTCTCTTCCTCTTCTTCTTCCTCTTGCTTCTTCTTCTTCTTCTTCTTTTCTTCCTCTTCATCTTCTTCCATTCCTCCTTCTTCTTCCTCATCTACTCCTCGTCTTCCCTCTTCTTCGCTTATCTACCTCTTCTTCTTCTTCTGCTTCCCTTCTCATTCCTCCTTCTCTTCTTCTTCTTCTTCTTATTTCTTCTTCTTCCTCTTCTTCTTCTTCTTATTCTTATCTTCTTCTCTCTTCTTCTTACTCCTCTTCTTTCTTCTTCCTCTTCCTCTTCTTCTTCTGCCTCTTCTATCTTCTATCCTCTTCCTTCTTCTATCATTCTTCCTCTTCCTCTTCTTCATTCTTCCTCTCCTTCTTCTTCCTCTTCTTCTTACTCCTCTTCTTCTCCTCCTCTTCTTATCCTCTTCTTCTTTCCTACTCTTCATCTTCCTCTTTCCCTCTTCTTCCTTTACTAATAATATATACTTATTTTGGGGCACGCCAGCCCGTCGCGAGACTAAGTGGGTTAAGGCACATGCGCTACAAGCCGGGACGTCGAGGGTTCGAGTCCCGGTGGGGTCAGGAATTTTTAAACTGACCCAAACCTTCTGGCGGCACTGGGGGTCGACAACCAGCCTCTAACTGAAATGAGCACCACGGCGCTTGTTTCTGGGGTAAAGGCGGCCGTCACGCAGGGCTGACAACCCGGCTGACATTAAGTGCCGATTGTCAAGAAAAAGTGGGAGCCTTAACCTCCTACTACCCCAAGGGCCTCCTGAGGCCTGTAGTGGGATCACTTTATTATTATTATTATTATTATTATTATTATTATTATTATTACAATATATTTTGATTTACTCTAGATTTAAGGATTGAAATATAAAATGTACAAGAAAGAAAAAAAAACTATGAATGATATAGAATAAATTTAGTTCTGGATAAAATTTAATTAATATCTCAAGTAATTCTATAAGTGTGACTTAAAACTGTATATTTTCGGTTTAAAAAGTGGTCCACTGAAAATGGAGATTTTGTACTTTGCTTATGACCAGTCTCATGGGCTATACGGTGGTCGGTTCCAGATATCTACGGATCAGATGTAAACAGTGGCTGTAACGGCGAAAAAGCGCGCTTCACAAGCGGAAAAACCTTACGAGTAAATTTACACGCAATTACGGTTTCTGATCATATTTATTTAACTACAATGAAATGCAAAACTGGCAATAATAACGAAATTAACAATAATAATAATAATAATAATAATAATAACTTATAATGAGGAATGTGATATATCCTTTAAAATACAAAACTATAATAAAGCTTTAAGAATTATCAACCTAGTTTTTAAACCATCAAAAGTGCAGAGACACACAAGAATGAAAATCTATAAAATTCTCGCTAGACCCATAATCTGTTATGGCAGTGAAGCTTGGACCATCAGAACTCAGGATGATCGTCATATTACAGCCACGGAGTTGAAATTTCTGCGACGAACTGTAGGTTATAGCCTTCTAGACCGCCAAAGACATTCACCAATAGCCAGAGAATTAAACATCGTACCTATATCTGAATACCTCCAAGAATATCGAAACAATTGGCTAGCCCATATTCAGCGCATGGATCGTCACAGAATACCAAAACAAATTCTTCACTACATTCCTCGAGGCAGAAGATCTGTGGCTCGACCTTTTCGGAGATGGCGGGAGGACCGTAACGGGCCACTGGGCCTAATACTTGAAAGGACGATGATGATGATGAAAATAATAATAATAATAATAATAATAATAATTTTTTGGATTTCAGGATTGTCTGTTATTTACACAGGTATCCTCAACCAAAATATAGAATTGTTTTTCTCACACTTCTCGGTCTTATAATAATAATAATAATAATAATAATAATAATAATAATAATAATAATAATAATAATAATAATAATAATAATAATAATAATAATATTTAAATTTCAGGATTGTCTGTTATTTACACTGTTATTCCTCAACCAAAATATAGAATTGTTTTCTTCCACACTTCTCGGTGTAATAATAATAATAATAATAATAATAATAATAATAATAATAATAATAATAATAATAATAATAATATTTAAATTTCAGAATTGTCTGTTATTTACACTGTTATCCTCAACCAAAATATAGAATTGTTTTCTTCCACACTTCTCGGTCTAATAATAATAATAATAATAATAATAATAATCATAACAATAATAATAATAATAATAATAATAATATTTATAATTGTAGACTTTCACGGCCGGCGTCTTGATCCATATTTGGTTCGTCTTCCGGGCTTATAGGCCGTGGTCTGGTTGTCTTCTTACTCGACGTTTCATCTACTGCTGCGGTAGACATCATCAGGAGATACTGCGTGCTTTCTGTGAACTCCTCAACAGTCGGCTGCAGACTGGTGGTAGGTCGTTGGAAACTGTCTCTCTGTTTATAGCTAAACCCCGGGTGGAGGGGAGGTTTTCTGCGCGCACCGAGTTGTGCGCTGTATTGCCGTGTGCCGAAGTCATAGGCTTCGTTGTCGTGTTAAGCAGTGCTGGGATCCAAATTTTGTTTATCTTCAAGGTTTCTTCTTTTTTTTTTGTTGAAGGAATTTTTATGTTTGTATATTCTCTATGGCTTCTCTGTATAGTCTGGTGTAGTAATGTGATGTTTGTGATAATAACCTGGGTATCTTCAAATCTTATAATATGTTGTTGGTTGTTCATACAGTGTTCCGCTACGGCCGATTTTTCATTTTGTTTTAACCTGCAGTGTCTCATGTGTTCTTGTAATCGTGTGTTGATCATTCTCTTTGTTGTACCGATGTACACCTCTCCCACAACTGCACGGGATAACGATATATACCGGCATGACTCAAAGGATCTCTAGTGTCTTTGGCTGGGCGCAGTATATTGCTGATTTTTTGTGTTGGTTTGTAGGTTGTTGCTATGTTGTATTTCTTTAATAATCGTCCAATTTTCTCTGTTGTTGTTTTGATATAAGGTAGGTAAACCTTACCATTTATCTCTTCCTTGTTTTCGTTTTCGGGCCTATATTTCTTTGGATTTATCCAAAGAAATATAGGCCCGAAAACGAAAACAAGGAAGAGATAAATGGTAAGGTTTACCTACCTTATATCAAAACAACAACAGAGAAAATTGGACGATTATTAAAGAAATACAACATAGCAACAACCTACAAACCAACACAAAAAATCAGCAATATACTGCGCCCAGCCAAGACACTAGAGATCCTTTGAGTCATGCCGGTATATATCGTATCCCGTGCAGTTGTGGAGAGGTGTACATCGGTACAACAAAGAGAATGATCAACACACGATTACAAGAACACATGAGACACTGCAGGTTAAAACAAAATGAAAAATCGCCGTAGCGGAACACTGTATGAACAACCAACAACATATTATAAGATTTGAAGATACCCAGGTATTATCACAAACATCACATTACTACACCAGACTATACAGAGAAGCCATAGAAATATACAAACATAAAAATCCTTCAACAAAAAAGAAGAAACCTTGAAGATAAACAAAAATTTGGATCCCAGCACTGCTTAACACGACAACGAAGCCTATGACTTCGGCACACGGCAATACAGCGCACAACTCGGTGCGCGCAGAAAACCTCCCCTCCACCCGGGGTTTAGCTATAAACAGAGAGACAGTTTCCAACGACCTACCACCAGTCTGCAGCCGACTGTTGAGGAGTTCACAGAAAGCACGCAGTATCTCCTGATGATGTCTACCGCAGCAGTAGATGAAACGTCGAGTAAGAAGACAACCAGACCACGGCCTATAAGCCCGGAAGACGAACCAAATATGGATAATAATATTTCTTTAAATTTCAGGATTGTCTGTTATTTACACAGGTATCTTTAACCAAAATATAGAACTGTTTTCTTCCACACTTCTCGGTCTTATAATAATAATAATAATAATAATAATAATAATAATAATAATAATATTTCTTTAAATTTCAGGATTGTCTGTTACTTACACAGGTATCCTCAACCAAAATATAGAATTGTTTTCTTCCACACTTCTCGGTCTTATAATAATAATAATAATAATAATAATAATAATAATAATAATAATAATAATAATTAATAATAATAATATTTCTTTAAATTTCAGGATTGTCTGTTATTTACACAGGTATCCTCAACCAAAATATAGAATTGTTTTCTTCCACACTTCTCGGTGTAATAATAATAATAATAATAATAATAATAATAATAATAATAATAATAATAATAATAATAATAATAATAATAATAATGTCCACCGCCGTGGTCTCGAGGTAGCGTGCTGCCTTGTCTCGCAACGGGTCCGGGTTCGATCCCCGGTCGGGACAGTTTCCCGGGTGAGATTTTTATCGGGTTTTTTCCTCACCTGTAAGACAAATGTCAGGAAACGTTAAGGCCCAAACGGTCTCCGAACATCATATAGCCATCGAAATCATCATCATCATTCATATTCATCTTAGATTAAGTTTAAAATTAAGGACTCTCCTGGCGTATCATCATCACCCTTCATATCATCGGGGCCATGTAACCCTTCCTTCCGGCAGCCTCAACCCCAGAAGTGGGATATAATTACGCCAGTGCCAGGAGAGAACACCAGAAATGTCCAAAAAGGACAAACCTGGGGCATTAATAATTATAATAATATGAAACGTACCTTTATTTTGACGTTATATGTTTATTCGCGGGCACTCCGTAGGATCGTGGTTAAGGCAGTGTGCTACAAACCGGAAGGTTAAGGATTCGAGTCCCGGTGGGGTCAGGACTTTTAAACTGGCCCAAATCTTCTGGTGGCACCATACCCTTGGGTCGACTCAGCCTCTAACGGAAATTAATATCAGACGCTTGTTCTGGGTGTAAAGGCTGCCGTCACCCAGGGCTGACAATCCGGCTGATTTCAAGTGCCGATTGCCTAGAAAAAGTAGGAGCCTTATCATCCTACTACCCCGAGGGTCTCCTATGGCCTGAAGTGGGATCACTTTTATTTTTTATATTTATTCGCTTTCTGAAGTGTTGTCGCTGCCATCAGTAATTATGAGTTTCTCTACTTCTTCGAATCGCCCTGTGAGGGTTCTCTTTCAATAACGTTTTATAAACGTTTATAATGCCGGACATTAGCATCTTTTAAAAGAAATCTAAATTTATATCTGCTCTAAACTCGACTTCATTATTATCCAGTGTAAGATATATATATATATATATATATATATATTTAATTGGTGTTTCCCGTATAATGTATCATATTTATATTATTATTATTATTATTATTATTATTATTATTATTATCATTATTATTATAGCATCATTATTGTTATTATCCTATAAAATGTTGTTTGTGCATGACATTTACATTGCTACATTTATTGTATCTTTAACTGTTTGTAATTAGTATAGTGTATATCTATATTTGTCAAATATTTATTTGTATTTGTGCTGGTTGAGTGGAAGAGAGGGCCTTATGGCCTTATGGCCTTAACTCTGCCAGAATAAATAAATTATTATTATTATTATTATCATTATAATTGTTGTTTTTGTCCTGAACGAAATCCTTTCCCCTCTTTATGTTTCTTCACAGGAGACTTTTCGGAAGGACCTGACATAGAATTATCGGACATCTTTTCAGAAAGGGATACTGCATTTATTAAAAAAAACACTTGCACACACCTGCTAAATATAGCACATTCACCACCGTAGATCGAATATGTAGGACTTATTCAATTTTATTGAACAAAACACTTCATCAATACTTGAGCACTGAACTAAATTTTATTGTAATATCGTGAATGATGCTGACCGTGTGTTTCCCCGCCAGACACGTGCAACGCAACCAATGATGCACCAGCATTTTAAATAATGGTCGATGGAAGGGAAGGGCGGGGTCATTGCTTTGCTCTGTAGACATCTGATATTTAGTGTAGTGGTCAGCGTTTCTTACTGTTCTTATTATACATATCATGTAGCTCACTATTAAGTAGCTTTCTCCATTCACCTGTCTCTTCATCACTTTTTGATCCAAAAATTTTCCTAAGAACTTTATTCTCAAATACTCGTAATCTCCTGTCCTTTTTTAAAACAAATTATTTATTTTGTTACAATATCTTCATTACAGTTTAAATGTAATATTATGTAATAAAAACTCTTACATCATTAATTGAATAAACTGGCATAAATTTTGATTATGTTATAATTACTAATTTCAGTCTTAAAATAACTTTTTATTCAGTGTAATGTATTGTACCCTGAAAACTTTGACGAAATAGTATTGCTATAAGATATCACTTCCAAATAAAACCGAATGTTTTAAAACTCGTTTCACTTCCTACCGACCGATAATAATGCAGGGTCAGCAACACTTCCTTAAACATCTGCTTTCCCATCAACAATTCTGAGGTTCAGATTACATACTACATACTAGGGAGTTGATTTACATCAGTGCGTGTGTTTAGTGCATCTCGTCATTTTAAGTGTCACAGTCAAATTTAAAATAATGTCTTATTGCTTTTTAACTAACAAGTTTGCAGATCTACAAAGACTAAGTGTTGAGTTAGAAGTTAAATATAATTTTAATTATACTTATATTAGTATACAAAAATTATTAACAATATTATGTGTTAATATATAATTTTACGATGTCTTGAATGTTTCTGGAATGAGAGAATAATCGTAGGTATACATTTTGTGTTATAAAAGGAGAATAATGGGAAGTTTAGACATTAAATTAAACACTATAACAATAATTTAGCTTATAACATAAACTAATATTATCGTGCATTTTAATATCATCTTAGATATGTCATGAGTAGGGGATGCAGGATCAGTCGTTGATACCAATCCAATAAAATATATTGATTACCTCTTACAATATTACTTGTAACAGCATGAAAATTGTTATAAATTATTATCGATAGCTTAACATTACTTGCAATATTCAACATCAGACATTGGTGTAGGGTACAAGTACAAAATATTACAACACATTACAAAACTACTCTCTAGAAAATATTTCTTCTAATAGGCCTACCAGCTTGAATTCGTAGGTGCTTAGTAATTTAAATTAAACTATACATTAGCCAAAATCAGCACAAAATTGACCGCCTACTGAAGATATCAATAACGATTGTTATATTTAATGACGTTTATTAATGTACCAATTTATTTCAAGCGCGAGGTTCTCTTACGTACCATAAATTTACGACACGGGATTCACGGATTTCCTTCCTTCTGGGGAAAGCTACATTCAGAATTGTTACATCTTTAAAATTCCATTGATTCCTATCGAGTTTGAACCCGCGAACCTCGGAATCGGAGGCGTGCAGAGAAACCACTTGTCCACGATGATGATGATAATGTAATAATTGTATAAAAATAATGTACAGATAATAACAATAAAAAATATTCGTAAGTGCGCAAAGGACTATTACCAAGTACCTCCGTCATTGTTTGTACGAGCGAGCGATCTTCATTCACGCGAAAGGTATTGCGGGCAGTCTACACATAGGAGATTTTAGGGAAAATAATTTTTTTAGTAGTTTCCTTTCAAAACTCCACTTTAATACTAATTACAAAAAATTAACTGGTGTTCAGATAATAATGTGGCACTTTTTAATTTTATAAAATGTTTGGTGAGAAAGGTCAATAGCATATTAATTGCATTTACGCCCTTCAGAAAAACGTAAATATTAAGATACTTATTTTCAAGCGATAGAGCATAAAATCATCTATAATGTAACTATCTTTTCAAGTTGAGGGAGTTGTTATACTTCGAGAAATTTATTTTATAAAAAAGACTATTTAAAACAATACGATAAATTTACAGCTCTATTACTCTTTAATTACACCAAGCGAAGACTTGAAATTCGGTTCAGTTATTTAGTATATAATAAAGTTTCACTGTAAAAAATTGTAAACTTTTAAAGATGTGAGTGCAATTTTCACATTTTTTTTTTGCTGATTTCGTACGGAATGTCGCAAATGTAACATGCATATAAAATAAAACTGGCTCTACTTTTCTAAGTGCTCAAAATTTGAGACTTAAAACAATTTGACGGAAAATGTATGTTTTTAAAGTATTATAGTTACTTGATAGGCCCTACAAAACTATAATTTATACAATTTAATTCTGAAATTAGATATTAAATTAGTTATGTTAATTCACAAATACGGAGACGTCTTTATAGCTTAGACATTATCTAATGTTGAGTGATTCCGGGTTATGTGGCCGTGGTCCATAGTTGGTGTTGATACCAGACGTTTCGCCCTCAACTGCGGAGGGCATCTTCAGTGGCGAGTGCTTCTAGGCGTGTTTCCTGGTCGGAAGATCTACTTAGAGTGAGCGCTGCGACGTTGTTGTCCACTAGGGACAACAAGGAGACGACCATTAGCCATTCAGCAAGAGCCACGCCCACTCACCCTGCACCCACCACTAATACAACGTCCGCAGCGCTCACTCTAAGTAGATCTTCCGACCAGGAAACACGCCTAGAAGCACTCGCCACTGAAGATGCCCTCCGCAGTTGAGGGCGAAACGTCTGGTATCAACACCAACTATGGACCACGGCCACATAGCCCGGAATCACTCAACATTATGATTACCGGCCGTGAAAGCCTGCATTCAACTTAGACATTATCTATTTGTCGTAAAAGCAGCAAAATGATCTCAATAATAAATTAATTTGTACTTGTAAATTTTCGACTTAGATCATCCTGATGTTTCCGATCTATGTAATACAGTTGAGGATAAATTAATTACTTCTGTGTGTATGTTTCCAGGTTCTCTAAATTTTATGCCACGAACATTGAGGTTGCTGAGAGATGGAGGCGCAGAATTTAGGCACGCTTACGTCACGACGCCCATGTGCTGTCCATCGCGGAGCTCTCTATTGACTGGAATGTATGTTCATAACCACCATGTTTTCACCAACAACGACAACTGCTCGAGTGCACAATGGCAAGCCACTCACGAGACTCGCTCCTTTGCCACATACCTGTCCAACGCCGGCTACAGAACTGGTAAGTGATCCATCAAATTTAAATTTCTGCATGCATTCTTACTTTCTAATAGACTTAGCTAAGAAACATTATAATTTTTCACTATCACTCCATTTCTACTTATATTGATTTTCTTGCCAATAAATTGATGAAAACTTTGATTTTTCACTTTTAGTGATCGAATAACGTGATTGCAACGAATTAGTAGGCTTAATATTGGTTACACTAGATGTATTGAGACGTTTTTAAAGTAAGTTTCGAGAGGGTGTAGTAATTAAACGGGAAGATATTTACAAACCATTTTTTGTTGCATTGTATTCCCCAATACTTCAATTACTTTTCAACATAATCTCCACCATTATTCAGGAATTTGTCGAGTTGGGACACAAGTTTTTCTATCCCCTCATTGTAGAATCCGCCCGCTTGCGATGTGAACGACTTGCTGTTTTCACTTCATCGTTGCCATCAAAACTTTGGTCACCGTGGACGTCTTGAGGTGCAGGAAGAGATGAAAGTCATTCGGAGTCAAATCAGGGCTGTAGGGGGATAGTCTATTTGTTCCCAGCCAAATTTCGAGATGAGATTTTGGGTATCGCGAGCTGTGTGTGAACGAGCGTTGTCATGAAGCAACACAACTTCGTCGGTCAGCATCCCACGTCTCTTGTTTTGAATTGCGTGACGGAGCTTCTTCAAGGTCTGACAATAGTTTTCTCTATTAATGGTTTCACCCCAATGCAAGAATTCGATGAGTAAGGCTGCTTTTCTGTCCAAAAAAAACAGTAAACATGATAACATGTGTTGACATGGTTTGTTTGAATTTATTTTTCTTTGGCGATGCAGTGTGCCTCCATTCCATGGACTGTTTCTTCGATTCAGGTGTCATGTGAGACGAGACATCCAAGTTCGTCACCTGTCACGATATGGTCAAGAAATTCATCTCCTTGTTCATTGTGACCTGTGAGAAAGCTCAATGCACTGGAAGCTCGTTTGGTTTTGTGTTCCTTGGTGAGCGTCTTGGGTACCCATCGTGAACACAATTTTCGATATCGTAATCGATCTGTCACAATTTTGTAGAGAACACTCCTTGGCAATTGTGGAAAATTCAAGGAAAGTGAAGAAATTATGAACCTCGTGCCCTCACGAATCTTTTCATCGACAGCACGCACCAAATCGTCATTGATCAAAGATGGCCGACCGGTACATTGTTCATCATGCACAGAGACGCGGCGCTCGTTGAACTTCCTAACCCATCTCCTTACAATTCCATCACTAATGGCATATTCACAACACATCTCACAAAGTTGACGATGAACGTCAGCTGGTTTGATGTTTCTCGCATTCAAGAAACGGATAACAGATCGTAAATCACAGTCGGCGGGCGCTCAATCATTTTAAACATTTCAACTGATCACAACTAACCACACACGCGGACTGAAGCTCTGAAACTGCATGCGCAGCTTGCCTGAGAAGCGAAGAAGAAAATACGCATGCGCAAAATTATGATTGCAATGATACAACTGCTATGATTGAAAACGGAACTCAGTTTAAAGTATGTGACACAAGAAGTCGGAAGTGAATCTTCCTGAACCACTCCTTTGATTTGGCAGACACGTGAATGGAAGCATTATCTGGCTGAAAAATTAGATCTTCGCCAAATTCCTCATACATTCGTATCAATTAGGACTCCAGAAGCTCCTCATTGTAGGACTCAGAATTCATCTTGGTGCGTATCCATGCTATTTTTGATCTTCCTTTAAAGCAGAATGCTGCCCAAATCATTACACCTCCACCACCGAAGTTTCTACTCATTCTAACTTGCTCTTCAGTACGGAGGTCGTTCCAGTAATACTGCAGGCCATCAGGACCGTCTCATCACTGAACATTACTTTATTCCATTCTGAGGTCCAGGACATGTGTTCTTCAGCAAAAGTCATTCTAGCTTTCTTATGTGCATTGTTCAGAGGTAGTTTACTAAGACTTTTTTTTTTTTAAATTTGAGGTGCTTGTCTTCTGACAGAATTTGTCTTACTCGTCTGGCTGTTACTGGCAACTTCAAATCAGCCTAGATTTGAGAAGAAAACATACTCTTACCTTTTGCTTTACTAAAATGAGACGTTTAGTGCGCTCAGACAATTTTCTTCTCCGTCCATATTTCCCGTTTTTTTTTTTTTTTTTTTTTTTTTTCATATTGTGAGCCCAGTTTGACAAAATTATCAATTACACATCTTGAAGCCCCAATTTCGTAGGTATTTGTCTATTGCAAAAGCCCATCTCCTTGAAGGCACTAATTCTTGATTTCTCTTCATTTGATAGTGGCTTTCCACGTGGCATTGTACGTAGTGCTGACTTGTAACTGATGAACGATGCTCACAGACACGTCGTCTCCATGTAATTGCAGTGTTTTGTTTACATTTATGTATCTGTAAGAGCCAGAAGTTGACCTGGCTTTATACCGAATTCCACGCCTATGACAGCGTTTTCTTAGATTTTACGTATTATTTACATATATAATAAATACAAAATGAGGAGACCTGTATGCAATTATGTCCAAGATAATTATATGTAATCTATGACACACATACGGTATTTGCATAAATATTTCTAAAAGTTAGTGGCTTTATACCAATTTCCTCCATTGTATAGGGAAATTCGGGTAATGTGGACCCGTCTGTTTGAGTGGACTCTGTTAATATTTTCTTTAATTGGTGCTGCAGAAGAAAATGCTAACTTCTTCCCCTCTTCCACTTTCACGGGTTCAAGGCCAGTTTAATTTATTCTTTGTGCGAAGAAGGGTTTATTTGTGATATATATGAAAATTACCACTTTAAAAGTTTTTCAAGCTAAGAATCAATTCATAATTTCTGCTATTAAATATTATAAATGTTGAAAAAACCCTAAATATATAGTATTATGTAGATGGCGTTTTAATAATTTGACGGGTTTGCTTTGATATTCTGTGACATGGTGGCTGTATAAAATAATTAAACATAACAAATGAATTCGGCTACACGAATACATATATTTTATCAATGAGGATGCTATCTGTAAAAATCATTCACTTAATTAATTTTATTTAATATCCTTGTAATTTTACTAAACCCAAAGACCGTCGTTTTGTGCAGTTGAATGACGTGTCAATGTTATCAACAATTTTTTTTTCAAAACATTAAATAAAAATCAACGCTTTTTAATTATGATCAGTCATAAATATTTTCAGATTAATCTGTGCCTTTGTGCATAAATTAATAGAGTAAATAAATTTTAAAATAGTCTAAAAGCTAAGGTGGCCTCTGGGGTCCACATTAACCGAATATGGAAGTTAAAGTGAACCTTTCTTATAATGTAAAAAAAGTTTATAAATTATGAAGATGTTTCTATATTTGAATAAAATAACAATGATATTTCATAGTTACAACACTAATGATAATCACTGTAATTAAACTAAATTCAAATCTCTTAATTAAAAGAAGAAAAACAACAAATTCAAAACAGGGGTCTAAATTACCCGAAGTTCCTCTAGTATTAATTAATGTAATTTTAGACCTCGGATTCAATGAACCATACAGTTGGTTAATTGTTTAATTAGTTATGTTTATCTAAAGAAGCACATAGTTTTGTAGCTCAATTATTACTGGTTAACTTGGGGTAGTTTTAAATTGAAAGTGTTTATTTCACAAGAAAAGTGTTATACTATACGTCAGAAGAACGATATAGGGTAAAATATTGTATTTCTTGTTGTCAAGTGCTGAAATTCTTTGTAGCAATACCGTGTAATATGGTGTGAAGAATTAGACACAATTAACACTGGATGTCAGGATGTTGGTACACCTGGAGGATGTCCTGTTAATCAGCATACTTTCATGGTGGATAACAGCTTCTTGGAAACGGAATGTGTCCTTGGTTATAAAACCAAGTTAAACTTCCTGTGAATTACTTAATTTATTAGTTGTATCAACCATAACCCAACGGGGTTACATTTCAGGGGGCGAATATAAACTTCTCAAAGTCATCGCATAAATATTATAGCGCTAATTGCGTTCCAGATGTGAGCGCACAATGTATTTCCTTAAAACAGTGTTAAAATCTTAAAATATAGGCCAAGATAGACGATACAAAATTGTTACTTACTCTTACTTACTCACTGGCACTATCGAACCCGTAGGTACATGGCCGCGCGGACATAAGCTCTCCATACATCCCTATCCTGAGCTAATGCTTTCCAATCATTCCCTGTATAATCTACTTACCTCAAATCATAGTTAATGTTATTCTCCCACCTCATTCTTGATCTACCAATTGGGCGTTTTCCTTCTGGCTTTCCTACAAGAAGCGTCCATGCAAGTCTTTCATTCCCCATAAGTGCAACATGTCCTGCCCATCGCAGTCTACGAGACTTAATTGTTCTTATTATATCTGGCTTCCTATAAAGACCATGTAGTTCATTGTTATGTAGTCTTCTCCATTCACCTGTCTGTTCATCTCTCTTTGGTCCAAAAATTTTCCTACGTACTTTATTCTCAAATACTTGTTATCTTGTTTCCTCCCTTAAAGTAAGAGTCCATGTTTCGCACCCATATAATATAACTGGTAGAATAATAGTTTTATATATTTTCAGTTTAACATTTTTTGAAAGGAGATGGGACATCAAGAGTCTCTGCAATGCAATAGCACGCATTTCCAGAATTAAGCCTATGTTTAATTTCTTTGTGCATCTCATTCCTATTTGTGATTATTGTTCCTAGGTATTTGAATTCAGCCACTTCCTCAAAATTTCCCTCATTTGTCATTAGGTGTCCATATCCATTATATAATTCATTTCTACGTTTGACCATATATTTAGTTTTATTGATATTTACTTCCAGTCCTAATTTCTTAGTGTTACTCAATAGTGTGTGCGTGTTGTCCTTTAGTATCTCCTTGCTGTCGGCCAATAATACTACATCATCAGCATAAATTAACAGCTTATTAATACCATTGAGTTGTAAGCCTTCCTCATTCTCTAAAGATTTAATGGCATGCTCTAGTACAAAATTAAATAGTAGAGGAGATAGTGCATCTCCTTGCTTCAACCCATTCTGGATTTCAAAAGTGTCCGAAAACTGTTTGCCTACACGCACCCTACTCTTTGTGCCATTTAGACACATTCGTATAAGTCTAACTAACTTTTTATGAATTCCGAACTCCAGCAGGATACTATATAACTTCTCCCTCTTAATTGAATCATATGCTTTTTTGAAGTCTACGTATAGTTGATGTACAGTACCATTATATTCCCATTTCTTTTCTAAAATCAGTCTTATACCAAAAATCTGATCCGTTGTAGATCTGTTTCTTCTAAATCCACATTGATGATCTCCTAGAATGTCATCAATATAGGGAGTAAGTCTGCTGATTTGTTAATGAATGTAATAATATTTAGTTTGCCAACCGAACATGTTGGCTCGCATTGGGGAGGTTCCGGTTTATACACCACTGGCCATCAACACGACTGAGCTATTTCCTAGTTTTCCTCAGTCGTCAAGGCAAATTTCAGGTTGAAATTTATTTACCAGGTTCCATTTAACATATTCACCATTGTATATTAATACTAAAAATAAATACAATAAATAGGTCCGACAAGACTTTAGATGTTAAACGCCTATAAATAAAAAAGGGAATCAATTCAGGCAACTGTAAAGAAAAAAGTCTAAATCACAAGCACAGTTTATTTTTTATGTTTGTATTATTAACTTAACACATCCCATTGAAGAATAAATTTAATTTGAAGTTGGAAGAGCATTGGTACGGTAAACCAAAGGTCTCAGGTTCGCGTCGCGGTCTGCACGAAAATTTTTCTCTTCAAATTAAATTTATCCTTCAATGACATGTGTTAAATTAATAACCGGAACCCTTATAAATATTATAATAATTACACATATATCATAGGAACATTTTAAGTTACCTTCCCTAAAAACTTCAATAAAAGCCCTCCTGGCTTTTAAAAGCAATGTTTAAATTCCCAATAAACTCTTCTTAATCAAGAAGCCGCCAGGTACAAAGATGAAGCGCGAGAAACCGCTTCAATCATGTGGTTCGCGGGAATTACAATGTATATAAGAGAAAAAGTTGCGTCTAGATTGCAACTCGCCCCGGTAGCTCAGTTGGAAGAACATTGGTACGGTCTGCGCGAAAATTTTGCTCTTCAAATTAAAGAGTTTTATATGTTTATTGTTTCCGTGAATCGACTATAAAAGCTGAAAACGCGACAATCGTCTGTTTTTTTTTTTCGAACATGAAATCTATACAAGTTTCATAATTTTATATTTGTTGTAAATTTTCAATTGATTGCTATAGGTATTTGTCTTAGATATAATAATTTCATATAATATCCTCAACTCATGTCCAACTCAGGGTTGGGTCGAGGGATGAGATGAGATGAGATGGAGCCCCCATATTAGAGATCTGTGAATGACAAGGATGCCGGACGACCGCGCCTGACGCACCATCACACGGAGAGTTGAAAGAAATGAAACGAAATGGATGAGATGAGTATCGAGACATGATGGAATGAAATTGAGGCAAGAAACCCCGAGATAACCTGCCCAAGCTCCGCTTCTTCCACCATGAAACCCACATGGAGTGACCGAGACTCGATCTCCGGATCCCAGCGATGTTGTCTTATATACATTAAAATTTAAGTAAATATATATTAGACTAGTGTACCCGGCAGTCGTTGTCCTGCCCGAACGTTCAATTCTCATGTCATGGGCGGACGATAAAAATATGTTACTTTTTTACCAAAAATTCAGCAATTAGGACATAATTAGATATTATTAAATAAGTTCGCAAGGAAACCTCTTACAACCTTCTGTTGTGGCTCAAGAAGTGTGAATGATGACGTCATGAACATTAGAATTGAACCCTCCTTTGCAGATAAGTTAAGAACCGTCATATAACAATTATATTAGAGTGAAAAAAAAAAAGATAAATTGATGAGAGTGAGTCAAAACAGTTTTTTTTTTTTTTGCCCGACATTCCATGAGAAAAATGTCTTCCCCGTAGAGAATCGAACCAGCGTAAGTCCCGTAGTACTGCGCCAAGACTTCTTGCCTTAACCACTCGGCTACGGCGCGAGACTCTTGGTATTGATGAAAGACAAAAATGGTTATTGTGAGTTATCCGTAAGAGATAAACATATGCTGTCGCGGACTTTTTTGTAGAGCTTTTTGAGATAATCAATTCTGTGTACATTAATTTTGTGTATTTCGTATGGTTTAGGCAGCGTAAGCCATTTAAGCGTCCAAAGAGCTACTTTTTTCACGTTTTCCACTACAAAGGGCGATTTTTTAAGGGTGTGGGAGTTGGTATCACAACTCTCTTATAGCCTATGTTCATCCCGGGAATCTCCTGAACATTTTGCAAAAAGTCCCATCACAATCGGATCAACGGTATGGCCGCGCATGAAGTACGAACGAACAAACATTAATTTATATATATAATATTATGTACCGCAGTCTTAGCTAGGATGGTTTCATTGTAATGTGTAGTTCTTTGCATGATCGTCTCTCTCAATTTTTAAAAATCAGATTTTCGTTTGTGCTGTTTACATGCTTCTATTCTCCAATTTAATTATAGAACGTGTTCTTCCTATTCTTATATTTAAATGTTTTATTGTTACTACTATTATTGTTACTATTATTATGTAGAAATAAATAAATTGAAAAGTAGTAACAAACTGTTAAATTCTCAACTTGATTTGAATGAATTCCCTTTGTTAAATTAAAATAATTGAATAAATATTGTTGTATTGTTGCTTAGATCAGTTGGAACACAATTAATCATTTGTTAACATGTCTGAAGAAGGTACAGTGTACCGAAACAGCTGTCACTGAATTATATAATAAATATGAAAATCAAATAAAACTACGTTTTATTTCTATTTAATTAATAAATTGGATTTTCATCAAGTAAACACCAACTCAATTGATTATTATTAATCTTATTATTTTCAGTTATAATACTTATTATTTTAACTTATTGGAAATATTTAAATAATAATTGAATTCAAACTCACAATCTGAACAATTTTGCGATAATCAAGTTTACAGGGAGCCTAAAGCAGTGTAGTTGGTTAAGACAATGCGGTAAAAGCTGGAAGTCGCAAGCTCGATTCCAAATAAGATCGTTCTTCTTAAACCGACGTAAACATTTGAATGGCATGATGACTATTATTAGCATCTATCGGAAATGAATATTAGACGCATTTTCTTGGCTAAAAACGGTTGTGACGCAGGGCTGACAACCCGACTGACGTCTCGTGCCGATTTCTGTGCAAAGGGAATTATTTTCTCTATACGTACGAATTTTATTTTTCATAATTCCATGAAACATATGGATCCGAAATATAATTAGGAAATTTTAACATTTTTGTAATTATACATTTATATTCAGATTAAGGCAAGACGGATGTGAAAAATGGGTGAAGTGGCACGTAATCGAACATATCTCCGATTCTAATATCTAACTTTATTAAATAAAAGGGTTCATTAAAGGTAAGGGTAGGCCTACAATTATCGTAAGTATTCATAATTGTGTAGGACAATTTTTGTACCAAAGAGAGATGAACAGACAGATGAATGGACAAGACTACATAACAGTGAACTACATGGTCTCTATAGGAAGTCAGATATATTGGGTGGATTTCTCAACCGAAGTCTAAACCACGGCTCCGGTTTTCCAATGTTTTTATTGTTTCCATAACACTTATAAAAATAACTGAAAATTCACAGAAATTGTTATGAAATCATAGACATGATTCAGAAACTAGTTTTTGCAATTAACAGCCGTAGATGTTCAGTGTTTATGGTTGTTATGGAAACAGTAAAAACAATTGGAAAACCGCGGTCGTGGTTTACACTTCGGTTGAGAAATCCACCCAATGAGAAATGTTAAGTCTCGTAGACTGCGATGGGCAGGGCATATGGCACGAATGGGGAATGAAAGACGTGCATGGAAACTTCTTGTAGGAAAGCCAGAAGGAAAACGCCCAGTTGGTAGACCAAGAATGAGATGGGAGAACAACATTGACTATGATTTGAGGGAAGTAGATTATACAGGGAATGATTGGAAAGCATTAGCTCAGGATAGGGATGTGTGGAAAGCTTATGTCCGCACGGCCATGAACCTACGGGTTCGATAGTGCCAGTGAGTAAGTAAGTAAGATGTTCAGTGTTTATGGTTGTTATGGAAACAATAAAAAAAAATTGGAAAACCGCGGTCGTGGTTTACACTTCGGTTGAGAAATCCACCCAATGAGAAATGTTAAGTCTCGTAGACTGCGATGGGCAGGACATATGGCACGAATGGGGAATGAAAGACGTGCATGGAAGCTTATTGTAGGAAAACCAGAGGGAAAACGCCCAATTGGTAGACCAAGAATGAGGTGGGAGAATAACAATACATGTGATTTGAGGGAAGTAGATTATACAGGAGATTATTGGAAAACGTTAGCTCAGGATAGGGATGTATGGAGAGCTTATTTCCGCGCGGCCATGAACCTCCGGGTTCGATACTGCCAGTGAGTTAGTTAGTTAGTTATTCATAATTATGTTCATTTAGATATTTTAGAAACAGAAATATAATTCGTTGATTAAAAAATATTTTTTTACCCCTCTTCATAACTGGGGCACGCCGTAGCGTAGTGGTTAAGGCACTGCGCTACAAGCCGGAAGGTCGAGGGTTCGAGTCCCGGTGGGGTCAGGATTTTTAAACTGACCCAAACCTTCTGGCGGCACTATGGCCCTGGGGTCGACTCAGCCTCTAACTGAAATGATTACCAGACGCTTGTCCTGGGGTAAAGGCGCCCGTCACGCAGGGCTGACAACCCGGCTGACATCAAGTGCCGATTATCAAGATAAAGTGGGAGCCTTAACCTGCTACTACCCCAAGGGCCTCCTGAGGCCTGTAGTGGGATCACTTAACCTTTACCTTTTACCTCTTCATAACTATATCCGTTTAAGGTTAGTGATACTTTAAAAATGGGTTGCAAGTTGAGGTTTTGGGACCACGTAACTTTAGGAAAATAACTTTGGAATGACGGTTTGGAAATATGACAGGAAAAGGCAAGGCGAGCCAAACAAGTCAAGTATGAAGACTGATAAAGAAATAAATCGTGCTGGCCTCGTACTGTGAATAATAATATCTGCACGTACTTGTCCAAACTTTAAATTATGTGCGAATTTTTGTCTGGCTCCTTAAATAATATTTAATACTGCATCAAACGTTTAACTATACTTTTCATGTTGATCTAATGGCTCTGCATATAGTAATCATAACAGTAATTCTTTATTAAGACTATTTAAACTCATGCCCTAAATGGGAGTCAATGACCAATCACATTTCAATGAGTTTTTAATTACAACCAATCACAGTCATTTTCACCTCGATTTTATCAGTTTTAATTTTATCACTGTAAAATCAAGCTCCTCATTTTTAACATTCTGAATAGGCCATAGCATTATTTTGCAGTGACTACATGTGGCTACCAGATTGTATATATATATATAGTGCACGAAATTTAACACAAAGTGCTTGCGGGAGATAATATAAAAACATTTGTAGCAATTGATTATACCACAAAAAAAATAAAAACACTGTTTGCACTTTCTTAAACGTATTTTTTCCCAGGTAATAACGTTCCAAAAAATATAATTCTCATATTTACGTCATAGAACATCAGAAATATATATATATATATACACACACACAAATTTGCTTAACTGTTATGTTAGCCGCGAGATGGCAGTTGGAATAAATTTCCGCTACCTCTTGTGTGAATTGAGAATACTACATGTATAAGAAAATTGTATGCTTGTATTGGAATTCTTGGGTAGCTCAGTTGGTTAGAGCGCTAAAGGTACAGACTTTGGAGACTCGAGTTCAAATCCCGACTCAAGCATTCTTTTTTCTTTTCATATCATATTTGCCTTCATTGCCAAATGTCAAAAATATATTTATAATATATATATATATATATATATATATAATCATCGTCCGGTATAATGTCAGCTGCTGCCGTCTTCTGGAAACCAAATGCCATTCCTCTCTGTCCATCCATTGATCTTCCCTCCAATCCTCTGATATTCACAGCCGCTTGTACCCCTTCTATCCAAGTTTTCTTTGGTCTTCCTCTCTTTCTCCGTTCTATTGGAATCCATTCTGTAACAATTTTAGGCAGTCTTTGCTCTGGCATTCTTTTGACATGGTCATACCACTGTAATCTTTTCTTTTCTATAATGTCTATGATGTCCGGCTCCTCTTGCGCACCCATAATTTCCCTTATTTCTTTATTTTGTATTCTCTCCATTCTAGATTTTCCAGCTGATCTTCTTAAAACATCCATTTCTGTACTTAAAATTCTTTTCATTTCCCTGGTAGGAATTTGCCAGACTTCAGCACCATATGCTAAATTGCTCTGAATTATGGTTTGATATATTTGTAATTTTCTATTTTTTTGTAATATTTTTGCTCCACCAAACAGAGTTTAAAGCATTTATTGCTTGTTTTGTTTGTGTGATTCTATTTTTAATTTCCACTGTGTTATCGCCTAAATGGTAAATCCCTTTGTTATATGATTTCCAACTTTTATTTTCGAAATAGATCCTTTGTATAATGCTTTTATAGCTTCTACTAATTTTTTTGGTAATGTTAGAATCGTCTAAAGTTTCCCATAACATTTTTGGGGAATACTATCATATGCTTTGGTTAAATCGACAAAAAGCAAATGTAAATCTCTGTTAGTAGCTCTTTTTTTCTTCTATCATTTGTGTTATGCAAAATTTATTATCTGTGCATGACCTACCACTTCTAAATCCAGATTGTTTTCCATTTCTTTATCCTGATATTCTATATCAACCATTTTACTTAGTATACGTCCATATATATATATAGATTGATGTTTCTTTTGTTCTCCACTAAGGTGCATTTATACAATATTGCGATCCTTTGACTATAAGTAATATGATCTGGTTACAGTGGTAAACAAGTGAAACATAACGTTTCTCATTTGTTTTCAAACATCGTCGTTTACATTAAATACGAGTATATACATATTTTAAAATAACTATATTTAAATAATGATTTGTGAGTAAACAGCTTAATTTCATTCGTTAAGTAGTCCTAACAAATGCCATTCTTGATTTCCAAATTCTCTAGATAATTTGGAAATCACTCGTGGCATTACTTACATTAAAAGAGTTATAATTTTATTTTGAGAGTAGAGAAACTGCGAAACCAGAGCAAAGTTAATTTTTGAAACTAATTAAATACAGGATGTATCTGAAGTCACTATTCATTTCAATGAAGTAAGGCGATGATTGAAAAATCAATTTTATTGTGGATTTTTACACATATTCTACTGATTTTCTACATGACCGCCATCTAGGTAAAAACACATGCTCCATCTTTCAGCTGTGAAACGAAATGTAGACCTTAACATCATCATCTTCACTTCAAGGTTTAGGCAATTTGCCTGTTCCGAATTCACAGTGATTCCTTCCATCTCTTCCAAGGTCTTCCTACATATCTTAATTCCTTTGGTTTATAATAATATGCTATTTTGGGCAATCTTGTTTCTTCCATTCTGTGAACACGCTCTTCCCAGCCGATGCGGCGTTGTTGAGTTCCATCATTTATTGAATACATTTCTAATTCACTTCTTATTTCTTCATTTCTTATGTGGTCCAATTTTGCGCATCCTTTGGTCCTTCTTAGAAAAGTCATTTCTACAAAAGAATTAGAAAATTACACAATGATGTATAGTGGTGTAAAACAGAACATAAGAGTCAAAAATTGTGTAGCAACCTTAACATTTAAATTATAAAAAAAAAACTGCTGCTTCTATTATACCATTCCCTAAAACAAGCAGACGTGATAAGGACATTTTCGTAGAGTGAAACGTAGAATTTTCTACACTGTATTGCGAGGGGCGTTCAACTCTCTACTGAGGCGTGGAGTTGATGCGTTCGGACTATCACTGGTAATTTGAACTACTGCACTGTTTCTGTCGTCCATGACGTGCCTCATCATACACACTGTCGGTACGCTTAAATTTGTTTACAAGCAGACGAATGCATGCCTTTGTTTGGGACTGGTTTACGGAAATTATGGGTAAATTCAGGTCTGGCATCTTTATATGACAATCCACGTACCCGTGCACAAACAATGGCAACCCATTCTTCCGTGCTGAATTTGTTGCACTAAGCTAAGGATGTACGAAGAAAGTGGTGTTTACCAGGTCACTCTGTATAGTTAGAAAATAAAAATTCATGGCATTATTGCTTCCAAGATCAAAATTAATATTGATTTGGCTGTTGTGACCATCTATCAGAAAGTTACATTATGTCACATAGTTAACGTAACGCAATCTGTCAATTTTAATTGCAATATTCGTAAGAAAAATTAACTCGTTTAAAAATGCCTACGTTAGATCGTTTGTACTACAATTACTTAGAATCATCGTAAAAGCAATTCGCATTCAAGAATAATCGTCTTTATCGCGTAACGGTAAGCGTATTAAGTAGGATTCGTGTTCGATTCCCAGCTACATCAAATACATTTTTCTTTTAGTATTGGGTCAGGAATGGTTACCACTCATCCTCGTGAAAGACACGCTAATTTCATGATTTTCTCTGCTGTTTTCTGCAAATTCAAGTGACTTGTTTCGTGGCAGATAATCTGGTACAGTTGAAAAAAAAACATTTATCAATAGCTTGACTTCTCTATCCCTGAGGTTGCATAGTTGAGACCTCGGAACAAGCCATTTTACATTTTTTTTTTCCATGCACTCAAAAATCTTAGGCCTATGTAATATTGATAGTCGGGAATATGTTCTAGATGAAGATCTAATTTTTTAGCTAATATTCTCTAGTAAAACTGCAAAGCATAGCATGAAAATGATATGATTGCAGTGAAAGACCTGCCCTTGGGCTCAACACTATAGATAGATAGAACAGTGATCGTCTCATTTTTTAAAGTGCCATAGTTATCAAGGTCTTTTTTTATTTAATAATTTAAAAATGCTTTTGAACTATTATTCTACCAGTTATATTATATGGGTGTGAAACATGGACTCTTACTTTAAGGGAGGAAAGGAGATTACGAGTATTTGAGAATAAAGTACTTAGGAAAATTTTTGGACCAAAGAGAGATGAACAGACAGGTGAATGGAGAAGACTACATAACAATGAACTACATGGTCTTTATAGAAAGCCAGATATAATAAGAACAGTTAAGTCTCGTAGACTGCGATGGACAGGACATGTTGCGCGTACGGGGAATGAAAGACGTGCATGGAAACCTCTTGTAGGAAAGCCAGAAGGAAAACGCCCAGTTGGTAGGCCAAGAATGAGGTGGGAGAACAACATTAAGTATGATTTGAGAGAAGGAGATTATACAGGGAATGATTGGAAAGCATTAGCTCAGGATAGGGATGTATGGAGAGCTTATGTCCGCGCGGTCATGAACCTACGGGTTCGATAGTGCCAGTGAGTAAGTAAGTAGGTGCTTCGTATGTTATACAGTAAGAATGTCACGGTGAAGAAATACCCACAAATTGACTTTTGAATTAAAATAAATAGTTCTGCATTATTGTATGGTTAAGTTTAGGAAACGTTAAGCTATTGAGGAAGCAGGAGAAGTCTGGCACTAGAGGGAACGTTTACTGTATACAGTTGCAGCAACTCTTCAGTTGCAATATAAAAAATTATAATAAAACATTGTAGGCATTTCGGGATCTGTCCCATCTTGACCGGATGGTTGTTCGCTAGTATCCGAACAATAGCGAACAACCTTCTGCTGAGGATGGGACTGGTCCCGAAATGCCAACAATGTTTTAATTATTCTAATAATTGAGGCCTGCACACAACGTACATAATTTTATAATTTTGTATTATATTTCCTTTTTATAATTTGACGAATAACTGAACGGAATTCAACCATGAAATGTATTAAAATTGTCTCTTCAGTTGATTTTATCCTTCGGATTTATTATATAAATAATGTATTTATTAATTCCATTTTCGATGCCAGTTTGTAGTGTAGTATGAATACAGTTTGTTGATTTATTTTGAGCAGTTTGCGATGATGTCATTCGTTATTTACTATTCCACAATTTAGTTGGAGATTTCAAAATAGAATGAAGAATGGATAAAGAAGATGATTTTAATTCATATCTTAAGTTTATAGAAGAGGGAAATTCGTGCTTCAGTTGTATAAAAACGCATGTAGAGACAATTGTAAAAAATCTTGTATTTGCTACTGCATATTACTTGTGCTAAAATTAGTATTACTTACTTACTTACTCACTGGCACTATCGAACCCGTAGGTTCATGGCCGCGCGGACATAAGCTCTCCATACATCCCTATCCTGAGATAATGCTTTCAAATCATTCCCTGTATAATCTATTTCCCTCAAATCATATATAATGTTGTTCTCCCACCTCATTCTTGGTCTACCAACGTTTTCCTTCTGGCTTTCCTACAAGAAGTTTCCATGCACGTCTTTCTTTCCCCATACGAGCAACATGTCCTGCCCATCGCAGTCTACGGGACTTAACTGTTCTTATTATATCTGGCTTCCTATAAAGACGATGTAGTTCATTGTTATGTAGTCTTCTCCATTCACCTGTCTGTTCATCTCTCTATGGTCCAAAAATTTTCCTAAGAACTTTATTCTCAAATACTCGTAATCTCCTTTCCTCCCTTAAAGTAAGAGTCCATGTTTCGCACCCATATAATATAACTGGTAGAATAATAGTTTTATATATTTTCAGCTTAACGTTTTTTGAAAGGAGTTGGGACATCAGCTAAAATTAATATACCAGTTACTTTCTCCGAACGTTTCCCTATTGCTTGTTCAAAATTATAAATTTCGATTAATATGATGTTTGTTGAATATTTACCTTAGTTTATCTTCTCCATATATATGTGTTTTGTATCTTCCACGCCACTGGGCCTTATATGGACATAACCTGTCGGGACATTATTTTTAACTCATTATCACACGCATACTTTTTGATCTCACAAACACGTGGATAAAGTGATCACCTCAATGCCAGGATTATCTCCGAGATAACACGAACATTTGAGACAAGACTCACCATTCTCTTCATACATGCATCACACGCATACTTTTTGATCTCACAAACACGTGGATAAAGTGATCACCTCAATGCCAGGGTTATCTCCGAGATAACACGAACATTTGAGACAAGACTCACCATTCTCTTCATACATGCGCACTAAATAATTCGAATGTGATATGGATGATTGTGATGGCTAGATGATGTTTGGGGACAATTTGGTCCTTAAAATGTTTCGATATTTGTCTTGCAGGCGAGCAAATACCCCGAAAAAATCACCCAGGAAACTTGTAGCTACTGAATGGGGATCGAACTTGGGCCTGCTGCGTACGAGGAAACGACGTTACGCCAAGATCACAGTCGTGGACGAATATTTAATAATAATAATGATAACTTATGTTACATTTTAGGTCTTAAACCATTGTCTATCACTCAGAGAGATTAGATGAATTTACAATAATTAATTTTATAACTAAGCTACTTATCTAAGTAAAATTAATGATTACAGTGGGTAAAGGTGAAGTGGTCCCACTGCAGACATTAGGAGGCCCTTTTTATACAATATAGACGAAATGTCAGCCGAGTTGTCAGCCCTGGATGGTGGACGTCTTTATCTCATACGAAATAAGTACGGATAACTAAAAAAAAAAACAATTTTGTCTTTTAGCTCATTTATGCCAAGGAGTTCGGGATGAGTAGATTCCCAGTCAACATCGGGTAATCAGCACGGGGAACCTTAAAATAATTATGATATACATTTATAACTATTTTTCATTTTACTTATTCAACTAATCATAAGAAGTACATTAATTTTTGTCTTTCAACTCACTTATGCCAAGAAGATCGGGATGAGTAGATTCCCTGACAACGCCGGGTAAACAGCACGGGGTATCTAAAAATAATTACGATATAAATTTTCCTTTTACTTATTTAACTAAACATAAAACACATTAATTATCGTATATCAGCTCATTTATGCCAAGTAGATCGGGATAAGTAGATTCCCAAACAACGCCGGGTAATCAGCACGGGGTATCTAAAAATATTAATTTATAATTATTTTTGCCCCTACTTATTCAACCAAACATAAAAACGCTTTAATTTTCGTCTTTCAGCTCATTTATGCCAAGATGATCGGGATGAGGATTCCGGGCAATGCCGGATAAACAGCACGGGGTATCAAACAATAATTACGATATAAATTCTCCCTCACACTTATTCAACTAAACATAAAAACACGTTAATTTTCGTCTTTCAACTCATTTATGGCAATAAGATAGCGATAAGTAGATTCCCGGGCATCGCCAGTTAATCAGCACGGGATATCTAAAAATAATTACAATATAAAATTATAATTATTTTTTCCTTTCACTAATTCAATTAAACATAAGAAAGAAAACATTTTTTTTTCTGCACAGCAGCTCATGCCCGGTGTTAGCTAGGGTTTTGTACCATCTGGTTTTTGTTTCGCGTGTCAGATATTTTGAATTTAAATACTTTATTTATTGAAAAATAGCATTTCTTAGTATTTTGTAATCATTCATTTATGTGTTCCTAGATATTATTATGTTTATATAGTCCATTTAAACAGGAGTCCATATTTTTTTTCAGTTATAGAAGTATTGTCAATTTCACTGTTTGGAACTTGCTGATAGTAAGTGTTAATTGTAACAAAACCATCACAGTCTTATACAATTAAGAGCTACGACAAAATATGGATTTACCCTAACCTTAAATTGGAGAAACAATAGTTCATCCTGCCAGTTATTTATATTAGTCATTCAAAATATCTCTGCAGGCTGAAGAATTACGAAGCTCGAGTTTGTTGCTACACGTGACGTCATGTAAGGCAGTGTATACTGTCAGCGTCCCACGTCCCATTCCCCTCAGCTCTCATAGATAGCAGTGTCACGTGGTCTATTCCTGCATAAACACGACTGCAGTGCCCTCCGTCAACAACTGCACTTACTCCTTGAACGGGTAATATATTTCGGACCGCAAAGAAAACATAATCATATGTTATTGTACATTACTATGTAATTTGAGGCAAATGTAAGTCATTTTCACTCATTTATGTACAATTAAAAATTAAAACCAGACCACGGCCATTTAGCCCGAAAGACATAAAATACATTAATCATTTCACTCATTTCTTTTTCTATTGTTTCATCTAATATATAACAATGAACGTTTGTTTGTTTGTCCGTATTTTATGCGCTGTCATACCGTTGATCCGATTGTGATAGGGGTTTTTTGCAAAATGTTCAGGAGATTCCAGGGATGAACATAGGCTATAAGAGAGATGTGATATTCAAACCCTACACCTTTAAAAACGACACAATATACCTAATAACAGTTACGGTTGATTTCGTTCTTACTGCGGTCCGCCACTTTTAAATAACTGAGACAAAATTTTCGTGTCTTGCCAATTTAACTGTTAAATGACCTGACCTGACCTATACTGGACCAACTAGACCAAACATGACTTACACTGACCGAACCTAACGTAACCTAACCGAACATAACCGAACCTAACCTAGCATAACTTGAACATAACCTAAACCTAATATGAACCTAACCTTAACGTAACCTTAACCTAAATTGATCCTAACCGAATTTAAACCCAACCTAAACAGAACCTAAAACGAACCTAAACTGAACCTGCACTTAACCTACACTGACCCTAAACTGAGCCTAACACTAATTTAACCCGATCCTAAACCGAACCTAACCCAATCGTGCCTAACTTGAACCTAACCTGAATCCAAACCCGAAATCAAAATCCGAATCCAAAACAAAAAACCAAATACCTCAAACCAATACTGAAAGAAAAACTGAACTGAAAACTGAAACCCAAACTGAACCCGAACTCAAATTGAACCCGAATCCGAACTAGAACCCAAACCCGGACATAACCCGAACCTAAACTTGACCTAAACCTGACCTAACCTGTACATTACACTATCCTAATCCGGACCTAACCCTGAACTAACCGAACCGAACGTAAATAAACCTAACCTAATATATTCAAATCTAACATATCCTATCCTGTCCCAATCTGACCTGACCGATATCTGACCTAACCGATACCTAACCTAACCCAGAAACATAATCTAAAAGTTCAACCGATCCGACCAAAATACCCCCCGCTCAGGCTCCGAAGATGAAATACAGGGTTCCGATATCTTTATGATTAGTTGAAAATAATCATCGTTTCAAGTAGTAGAATGGCCTACTACCGATGAAATTGCCTCTAAAACGACCAAATTACCAGTGGCTATTCAAACTACCTCTATAAAGACCAAAAACTATTATAGCCTCACTCGGATGGTTAACAGTTTATATAAAAGCGGGTGCCGCGCGGCAATACTTGACATGCGATGTTGTCACGTTTCTCATAGCGCTATGAGCGTTTATTACACAAGGACAGAAGACATGGATTATTATTTATGTTATTATTTAATTTACTTGAAAAAATATATCTTGGATCTATAATAGATAAATCTGGTACTTGTGAAAAAGATATTATTAACAGAGCAAATTGTGCAAGGAAGGCGATTAGATCCCTGAATGGTCTTTTATGGAATAGAAATTTGACCAGAAAAACAAAAAAAGGGATTATACAGACAATAATAGAAAGTCTACTTACATATGGATCAGAAAGCTGGACAATAAATGAAAGGATGCAGAAAAGAATCTTGGCGACAGAAATGGATGGATTACGGAGAAGTATGAGAATATCCAGGCTACAACATATTCGAAATACATATATCAGACAAGAGATGGATGCACAGGAAACTGTTATCGATAGGGTAACAAAGAGAGCTCTACAATGGTATGGACATGTACAACGGATGCTGGAAGACCAGTGGCCTAAACAGGTGTTGGATTGGATGGTACCAGGTAGAAGGAGAAGGGGAAGAAGTAGAAGAACATGGTATGAGGGAATATATGATGCCATGATGAAGAGGGGTATGGAAGATGGACAATGGGAAGATAGGAATCTCTGGAAAGCAGGAATCAAGGGCAAACTGCTGTACAGTGGAAAGCCTGTATTAAGTATTAAGTAAGTATTTAATTTTCTGTTATTATTTGATATTAGTCCACCGCTGTGGTCTCGAGGTAGCGTGCTGCCTTGTCACGCAGCGGGCCCGGGTTCGATCCCCGGTCGGGGTAGTTTTTCTGGATGAGATTTTTATCGGAGTTTTTCCTCACCTGTAAGACAAAACTCATATGGCCATTATAATCATCACCATCATCCTTCACCGGTGTGGAAAGCAACGGGAAGATACCACACCTACAATTCCCTAGTAAAGCTTCAAGCATTGCATGAAAATGCTATGATTGCAGTGAAGGACCTGCCTTCGGGCAGAATTACTATGGATGGATGGATTTGGTATTGTTTAACTTTTAAAATTAAAATTATATATGTATTTATTTTTATACTAATGGTATAGTATTATTATTGAGTGATAACGAGGAGATACTAAGGGCCAACACACATACTCTATTGAACACTGAGAAATTGGGACTGGAAGTAAACATTAATAAAACAAAATATATATTCACACATAGAAATGCATTATATAGGCTTAATGGGAATGGAACGTCTAATGACAAATGAACGAAATTTTGAGGAAGTGGCTGATTTCAAGTATCTAGGAAAAATAATCACAAATAGGAATGAGATGCACAAAGTAATTAAACATAAGCTCAATTCTGGAAATGCGTGCTATTATACAGGGACTCATCTCTTTCCAGCTCCTTTCAAAAAAATGTTAAACTGAAAATATATGAAACAGTTATTCTCCCAATTATATTATATGGATGCGAAACATGGACTCTTACTACTCAGCCTCTAACTGAAATGAGTGCCAGGCACTTGTTCTGGTGTAAAGACGGCCGTCACGCAGGTCTGACAACCTGGCTGACATCATGTGCCGATTGTCCAGAAAAATGGGAGCCTTAACCTCCTACTACCCCAAGGCTTCCTAGCCCTGTAATGGGATACCTTTACCTTTTATATTATATGGATGCGAAACATGGACTCTTATTTTAAGGGGGAAAAGAAGATTACGAATATTTGAGAATAGAGTTCTTAGCAATTTTTTTGGATAAAAAAGAGATGAACAGACAAGGTGAATGGAGAAAAGTACATACTAGTGAGCTACATGATATGTATAAGAAGCCAAATACAATAAAAAAAATTAAGTCTCGTAGGCTGCGATGGGCAGGACATGTTGCACATATGGGGATGAAAGAGGTGCATGGAAACATCTAGTAGGAAAATCAGAGGGAAAACGCCCAGTTGGTAGACCAAGAATGAGGTGGGAGAAAGCATTATCCATGATTTGAGAGAAGTAGATTATATAGGGGATGATTGGAAAACATTAGCTCAGGATAGGGATGTATGGAGAGCTAATGTCCGCGCGGCCATGAACATACGGGTTCGACAGAGCCAGTGAGTTGGCCATAGTTTGGATTTTAATTTATTATTGTTATTATTATTATTGTTATTATTATTATTATTATTATTATTATTATTATTATTATTATTATTATTATTATTATTAACTGTTTGGTCTGAAATATTTTCGCATGGCCGCCACACGTTGAAATCACTTACATATTAAACTAATATAATATGTAGATATTGTATTATTATTCAAGCTACATTATCATAAGTAATGCCACGAGTGATTTCCAAATTATCGATAAATTCACGACTCACGAAGTGAGGAGTGAATTTATCTAGAGAATTTGTAAATCAAGAGTGGCATTTGTTAGGACTATTTAACGAATAAAATTAAGCTGTTTACTCACAAATCATTATTTAACTATAGTTATTTTAAAATATTTATATATTTAATGTAAACGGCGATGTTTGAAAACAAATGAGAAACTATAGGTACGCTTCTACTGCTTCTTTTGTTTATCACTGCAACCAGATCATACTATTTATTGCCAAAGGAACGCAATATTGTAAGGAGGAGCTTTCTTTAATATGGTAATTATAACACTGATAAATATTTGGTGAAACACGACTCTGATTGGTTGTAAAATAGAAATAATTGAAATGTGATTGGTCATTGACTCCCATTTGGGGCATGAATTAAATAGTCACAATAAATCACTGATATAACTATTAATTACGGTATACAATTTTATAATTGGATCGAATGCCCCACATCGTTCCTAGTTTTAATTGAAACTGTGTGAAGAATAGGAAAGTTTATCTAAAGAGACCCTCATCCGAGATTGTTTTCTTTAATATAATCATGAACATTAATTACAAACCAACTGTGACACTGCTTACTATGAGCCTGTCAATGTAATTTATTGTTCCTTGAACTATTAAGAGGTTCTTCCTCTTGTGTCACATTATCCATTCGGTCTGAAATATTTTCCCATGGCCGCCACATGTTGAAATCACTTATTAACCAAATATAATATGTAGATATGTTGTATTATTCGAGCTACATATCACAATAAATCACCGATAATTATAACAATTAATTACGGTATACAATTGTATAACTGGATCGACTGCTGCACGTTTCATGTTTTAATTGAAACGGAGGGAAGAAAAGCAATGTGGCAACATCGTCGTAGTAGCGGTACTCGGGATCTTTGTATTTAAATAACATACAACAGCTGCGGGGAAACAAAGCGAGCCGACTGTTAAGCATCATAGTGAGGCGATAATACCAGTAAACCAATTAAACTACATCTAAACTACCCGTAAACCGATAAGATATCAGTAAAACTAAATATATGGTCACACATAGAAATTCAGTATATAATGAAATGAATAGCTAATGACAAATGAGGGAAATTTTGAGGAAGTGGCTGAATTCAAATACCTAGGAACAATAATCACAAATAGGAATGAGATGCACAAAGAAATTAAACATAGGCTCAATTCTGGAAATGCGTGCTATTATGCATTGCAGAGACTTTTGATGTCCCAACTCCTTTCAAAAAACGTTAAGCTGAAAATATATAAAACTATTATTCTACCAGTTATATTATATGAGTGCGAAACATGGACTCTTACTTTAAGGGAGGAAAGGAGATTACGAGTATTTGAGAATAAAGTACTTAGGAAAATTTTTGGACCAAAAGAGAGATGAACAGACAGGTGAATGGAGAACTACATAACAATGAACTACATGGTCTTTATAGGAAGCCAGATATAATAAGAACAGTTAAGCCTCGTAGACTGCGATGGGCAGGACATGTTGCGCGTATGGGGAATGAAAGACGTGCATGGAAACTTCTTGTAGGAAAGCCAGAAGGAAAACGCCCAGTTGGTAGACCAAGAATGAGGTGGGAGAACAACATTAAGTATGATTTGAGGGAACTAGATTATACAGGGAATGATTGGAAAGCATTAGCTCAGGATAGGGATGTATGGAGAGCTTATGTCCGCTCGGCCATGAACCTACGGGTTCGATAGTGCCAGTGAGTAAGTAAGTAAACCGATAAGCTACCTCTAAAACGATAAAATTACCCTTTAACAGATGAATCTGCCTCTAAAACGATCGAATTACATGTAAACCTGCCAATTTACCTCTAACCGGACCAAACAACCACTAAATTGATAATTACGATATAAATTTATAATTATTTTTCTTTCTAATTATTTAACTAAACATAAAAACGCATTTAATTAGTTTAAGTGTAGCAGGGCACACCGGGTATTGGCTAGTTCTCAATAATAAATAGAAATGTTTTGGTTACGCAGCTGTTGTTAACCTTCTACAAAATTTTATTAGAACCCCTTTGCATTAATTACAACTTCCTCTCATTTTGTTTGTCTTGTGTTAAATTCTTATGGAGGTGTCAGTGAATAAAGAGTATCTTTTAGCATACAAATAGATGACCAACTCTCGCGTCTTGTGTAAATATTTATGTAACTGAAAAATAAACAACTTCCTTCATTTTGTTCCCTCGCCCTCAGTGGTTTTTATTCCATTTCCAGATCCGTCCAAGAAGTTGGAATTTATTTTAAAACGTACTCTCAGAGACAATGATTTAACAATGCATTGTTTCCTCCGTAGAACCGGAATATTTAAGCAAACAGTAACTCAATAAGGAAGTCCAATATGTAGCATGCGCGGAGGACCACCTGGGGAGTTAAAAACGTGTTCCACTCTTATGTAAAAACTGTTACCTACCTCAAAAAAAAATCAGGGATCAACAGGAATTGAAAAGAATATAGTGTACCTTAATGTTACGAATATTTTAACTGTTTTTTATTTCTCCATAAATTAACATATTTCAATTTTATGTACCAATGTTTTTATTATTGATTTCGTACATCTCAATGATGGACAAATCATATTTGAAGAGAAAAATTATATGCTCAGACCGGGACTTGAACCCGGGACCCTTGGTTCTCTAGACCAAGTGCTCTACCAACTGAGCTACCTGAGCAAGTACCGATCTAAACGTAAATCTTTCTTCTCTATATACATTGTAATTCCCGTCCACCAAATGCTATGAAGCCATGCTTCTATCTTGCAAATGGCGGCTCCTTTATTAAGAAGACATATTTGGGAATTATACATTACAGCCAGTACGGCTTTTTCCATGTTTTTATTATTGATTTCGTACATCTCAATGATGAATAAATCATATTTGAAGAGAAAAATTATACGCTCAGACCGGGACTTAAACCCGGGACCCTTGGTTCTCTAGACCAAGTGCTCTACCAACTGAGCTACCTGAGCAAGTACCGATCTAAACACAAATCTTTCTCTATATACATTGTAATTCCCGTCCACCAAATTCTATGAAGCCATGCTTCTATCTTGCAAATGGCGGAGATGTACGAAATCAATAATAAAAACATGGAAAAAGCCGTACTGGCTGTAATGTATAATTCCCAAATATGTCTTCTTAATAAAGGAGCCGCCATTTGCAAGATAGAAGCATGGCTTCATTGCATTTGGTGGACGGGAATTACAATGTATATAGAGAAAGATTTGCGTTTAAATCGGTACTTGCTCAGGTAGCTCAGTTGGTAGAGCACTTGGTCTAGAGAACCAAGGGTCCCGGGTTCAAGTCCCGGTCTTAGCGTATAATTTTTCTCTTCAAATATGATTTATGTAGCAAATTTATACCAATCAAATTATCTTTTTTTTTGTCAAATATGCCTCCAAAAATATAATTAAGTAGGTCTATTAGTTTTCAAATTATTAATTCAAAACTTTTTATGTTAATTTATGATATAACAAGAACAAGTTCAGTTCGTCTACAATTGCAATCATTTTAGTAGGACATAAAATATTAAATTTGATTCTTACTTTCTTTCCCTCTTTCATTCTTTACTTTTTTTTATCTTCCCTCTTTGTAGGAACGTTTACATGTCTCACATGTAGGTGATTTAAAATGTTCATTTCTGCATAATAGTCCTATGATATGGTCTCGTGGTAACATCTCTGCTCGGTCCCTGGAACGATTTCCGATCTCCTAGGTGATCGTTTCTTTCGGGGGTTTTCCTCACCTGTAAGACAAATACCAGGAACCTTTAAGGCCCAAACGGTGCCCGGACATCGTCTGGCTATCATTATAATATTCCCATGTTTAGTATGAATGTATGTGTGAATGGTGTATTTCGTTTTAATGTGTTGACCGAGAGGATACCCTAACATTAAGCTGTTTCATTTGGGGTCAAAAAGGTATAATAATAATAATAATAATAATAATAATAATAATAATAATAATAATAGCTTTATTTTACCTGGCAGAGTTAAGGCCTTAAGGCCTTGTCTACCACTCAACCAGGTTTAAAAAATAACAAAAAAAAAAATAGTCTTAAATCTAAATTACAATATATACATAAACGATTACAAGTTATGAATACAATACAATTAATATTTATAATGTATTTTGATTTACTCTAAAGTTAACGAATTAAATATATAATATGTACAAGATATATAAAAAAACGAGGAAAGGATTAATGACATAGTATAAAATTAAGTAAATGGAGAAAAGTTAATTATTAGACGACAGATAACTGTATAAGCGTGACTTAAAGATACCAAGTGTGCGGCAACCCCTGATATCTTGAGGAAGGAGATTCCAGGAGCGGGCAGAGGCTACTGTGAAGGAAGTAGAATAGGAGGAAGTGCTATGAATAGGAATTGTTAGCAGACTGAGGGTTATACTGCTATAAAGAGGTATGTGTGTGATCCATAGTTAAAATCCCTCTCCCGACAGAAATCATGCCTATGTAAGGCCCAGGTGGCGCGTGGTACGTAAAAGTACAAGGTGAGAGGTTAAACTGCTTTGATGCTTAAAGCTTCGAAAGCAAAATGCTTCTTTATCTCTTTACGTTAAATAAATTAATTGGTTTCTTAGCCAGAATAAGTCACTTCTCAACCAAAACAGCTTTGAGGGTGTTGAAGTTTAAAGTACCTTAACCCTTAAATTCGTAATGTATCTTTTTGGATACATCAGTTGGTTCAATTAATTTAACATTTTAAATAAATCAGAAGAAAACAAACAAAAAGAAACCATTTAAATATGTGTCTAATTATACAATATACCTAATAATAACAGTTGCACAAGATTCCGTTTTCACTGCGGTCCGCCACATTCAAATAACTAACAGAGGAAAATTGTGTTTTGCCAACAAATAGTGAACCTTTGCTTTCGTTTCCACTACTTCCCGGAAGTATGGAAGAAAGCAAAGGTAATCGCTATTTCTAAACCTGGTAAAGACCCAACCATACCGGACAACTTGCGTCCAATCAGTCTGCTACCAGTGCTGGGCAAAATTATGGAAAAAATTATTTTGGCAAAATTAAAAATTGCAATTTCTGAGAGAAACCTTATTCCTACTCATCAGTTTGGATTTAGAAAAGCACATAGCACTCCACTGCAGCTTGCAAGACTGGTTGACCATGTTGTTACGGGCTTCAACGCTAGGAAAAGTACTGTGGCGATATTTCTTGACATTGAGAAAGCTTTTGATACTACTTGGATAAATGGACTTATTTACAAACTTATCAAATTCAACATTTCGGCTCATTTAATTAAATTGATAGCTAAATACCTCACTAACCGACAATTTTATGTGTCGGTTAGTGGGTATAATTCTGACTGCAAGACCCTCTTGGCGGGAGTTCCTCAAGGTGCAGTACTCTCACCTATCCTATATAGCCTTTATGTTTCCGACTTCCCTACTTTTCCTAGCGTAAATATCGCATCCTTTGCTGATGATACGTGTCTGTTTTATCAGGCACGTTTTCGTTCCGTACCGTTCCACATTCGTGTGGTCCAAACTGCCCTAAATACAGTCCAATCCTATATGCGTCTGTGGAATATAAAACTAAATGCAAATAAAACAAAATTCGTTGTATTTGCAAAAACCCACAAACGCACTCCTGCCCGACTCACCTTAGGAGCTCTTAGACTCCGTCCAGAGACTTCAGCCAAGTATCTTGGAATCCATTTGGATTCCAAGCTTACGTTCAAAATTCATATTGAAAATCTAAAACATAAAGCAAACGCTGCCATTGCTCTTTTATATCCATTTTTCAAGTCGCCTATGCTATCTACCAGGATCAAACTTACTTTATATCAAGTTGCGATCCGCAGCATGTTGCTGTACGGTTGTGAAGCCTGGAGTATCCTAGCTGCTGGACATAAGAAAAAAAGTTCAAATAATCCAGAATAAATGCTTAAAAATTATACTTTCAGCTCCACTACGCACTAGGATCTCAGTACTTCACGACCAAGCACAGATGCCCTATATTGCCGATACAATTGAAAAAAGGGTTGTGCACATGTTGCAACACATAGAAAATCATGAGAATCCAATTGTTCGCAATATAGGGCATATGCTACAGCAACGTGCTGTACACCGAAACATATTCACCAGAGACCCCGATGACGGTCCACTTCCATGATATGTGTGCTGGATTCCAGCTAGGGACCATCCTCATATCATCCATACCTGCTACGGAAATGAACACATAAGCCGCGAGACAGCAAGGCTAAGGAACAAAACCCCTACTGAATAAACACAATGGTGTTTGGCCGCCAAGGGACCTCAACTGGTTCCCAAAAAGCGGCACACTGGGCAATGCTAGTCATTGCCACAAAACAGTCAGTCAGTCAGTGTTTTGCCAATTTAAGGGTTAACACAGACTGCGTTTTCACAAAAAAAATAAATTGATGGGACGTTTACATCTCATTTATGTGCAAGTTGTGTATTTATCCCGATCTCATGTACATTCTAAGAATCCTGAGAATTCTGATACTCCCACTGTGTAAACAGATAAGCACGCGTGTGGAATGCGGCCACATTAAATATATAATAAAATCATTGTGTATTAAATTGACATTAATAGAATCTATTAACGGTGCTCAATATCTGCTTTAAAATAATCGTGACTCATCTCTTAATTACTGTTGGCAATTCTAAATTTCACGAATCTTCAATCGGGACATGTTACCTCAGATGGTAGCGTTTGAGACTTATTCTAGATTTCCTGGATTCAAATACTGAAGCTTACGCACTTGACTGTTTTATTTTTCCTGGTTTTCCTGTCTTCAAGACAAATGCTCAATTACTGTAATTTAAACTTATTTTCAATTGTATTTTCAGTTACATTTCGTCATAAAGATCAGTCATAAAGATACCTATCATTAATATCAATCGCATTTAGCACTAGCCACGGGGAAGTAGACAGTAATAAATAATAGTTTTAAAAAAACTATAAAAAACACGCTTTCTTAGAAAACTAAAAAATGAAAAATAATTTTAATTTCCAATACGCTTGGGATAAAATTAAAGTGGTCAACAAAAAAAATCATCTCCAACACATATAGAATAAAACTAGAGTTACAACAAAAAGAAAATAATTTTACCATCAAAAGCGTGGGGTAGCCTACCCTATATCAATTAATATATTTGATAATAAACAGATATTGGTAAAGGGGCACGCCGTAGCGTAGTGGTTAAGGCACTGAGCTACAAGCCGGAGGGTCAAGGGTTCAAGTCCAGTTGGGGTCAGGATTTTTAAACTGACCCAAACCTTCTGGCGGCACTATGGCCCTGGGGTCGACTCAGCCTCTAACGGAAATGAGTACCAGACGCTTGTTCTGGGGGTAAAGGCGGCCGTCATGCAGGACTGACAACCCGGCTAATATAAAGTGCCGATTGTCTAGAAAAAGTGGGAACCTTAACCTCCTACTACCCCAACGACCTCCGGGTCTGTTTGTGGGATCACTTTACTTTTTAGATATTGGTAAAAGTAAGCTCTCTAAGAAGAAAATGTAAAAATCATAAAAAGCACCCCACGCTTTTGATGGTAAAATTATTTTCTTTTTGTTGATAACTCTAATTTTATTCTACGAGTACATGTGTTGGAGATGATTTTTTTGTTGACCACTTTAATTTTATCCCAAGCGTATTGGAAATTAAAATTATTTTTCATTTTTTAGTTTTCTAAGAAAGCGTGTTCTTTTAGTTTTTTAAAACTATTATTTATTTTTTATATTTTTTAGTTTTAATATTTTACAGAATAAGATAAAATGTAAATATCTTTAAATTCGATACTATTGTAGTATGAGCTAAAAGTAATACTCTTCTATAAAAAACCCTCCCAGCCGGATTTGAACCAGCGACATATGGATTACTGAAATGACATATCAGTAAGAGTTCACTGCTCTACCGACTGAGCTCTTACAACGATTGACTAAAATGTCGACAAGTCCGCAACCTATTATACCAGTTTTAATTTTTTTCATTTTCGGATGATTTTGGCCAGGATTTTAGAAACAAATATGAAATTATTGTATTGTCACGGGTCCTCTACAAGTATACAAAGTTTCAAGTCGATCCAGTGTTTCTAAGTGGGTGAAAATCGCGTTGAAAGATTCCGTTACATTGATACAAAAACACTTTTTTTGATTTTCTGATGATTATGGCCAGGATTTTAGAAAATAAATATGAAAGTATTGTATTGTCACGGGTCCTCTACAAGTGTACAAAGTTTCAAGTCGATCCAATGTTCCTAAGTGGGTGAAAATCGCATTGAAAGATTCCGTTACATTGATACAAAAACACTTTTTTTGATTTTCTGATGATTATGGTCAGGATTTTAGAAAATAAATATATAATTATTGTATTGTCACGGGTCATCTACAAGTATACAAAGTTTCAAGTCGATCCAATGATTTTAAGTGTGAAAATCGCGTTGAAAGATTCCGTTACATAGATAGATAGATAGATACAGGTCAAGCTAATATAAAGCGTGTAATAAATATGGTCAATGCACTGAGTAAACATTTTTTTTATATTAAGTCACTTCTTTCTCCTTTTTCGTTTACACTGTTTTTCTTCTTGTTTTGCTTTATTGTTTTACCTTATTGTTTCTAACTTTTTGTTAACTTTGTTTTATTCTCACATATTGTCACACACCCAGACCCAAGGTGGAGATTTAAAATCCCCTACCCCGCCGGGAATCGAATCCGGGTCGCCGGAATGGAAGGTAGGGAATCTAGCGACTACGCCACGGCGACGGACATTGTTAGGTCCTCAAAAATCACTATATATTTTATTACAATGTTTTAATTAATTATAAATAACAATAATAATAATAATAAAATTAGTGTATTTTGTATTTATGTAATTAAATTGAAAAAGTTCATAAAGGAAATGAATGTAAGAAGGAACAAATTCCAGAGATTGCACTTTTGAGGAAAAAAAAAAACACTGTGAAGTTTAAACTAATCACTTTATAAAAATCTTCATGTTTTGAAGTTATTCTGGAAACTTGTCATTAGTATCTGATGATTAAGGCTAGGATTTTTATGTAATATTAACATGAAAAATATGTACATATGTATGTATTAACATTATGTAAAATATGTAAGATTACATAAAAATTCCTTAAATTATTTAATATTAGATACATTAAAATTAATTTTATATAAGTTTATATCAAACATTAACTTTAACCCTTAAATTGGCAAAACAATAATTTCTTATGCCAGTTATTCAAATGTTTCGGACTGCAAAGAAAACAAAATCGTATAAAACTCTTAAGATATTATTGTAGGCTACATTATTACGCAATTTGATACAAACTTATGTAATTTATAATCATTTGTGTTTTATTGTTTTATAAACAATAATAATAAATAAATGTATCTTAAAAGATACATTGTGAAGTTAAGGGTTAAGATAGATTAAATTTTAAGAAATGGTCAGTTAAATACTTGACAATATGGTAAGAAAGGTATTGTCATTTTTCTATTATAAAATGATTCCATTATAAGTCTTAGGGATATTGGGAGGTTAAGGCTCCTATCTTTCTAGAGAATCGGCAAGAGATTTCAGTATTGTGTGATAGCCGTCTTTACCCCCACCACATAATATTGGTATTCATTATTTTATAGGCTGAGTTGGGCCCAGGATCATGATGCCACCAGAAGATTAAGCAGTTTAAAAATCCAGATCCCATCGGGCCTCCATCCTCGATTTTCCAGTTTGTAGGATATTGCCTTAACCAACTATACCATGGTGTGCCCCTTAAATATTTCTACTATTTCATTAATAAACAGAGTAGATCGTTAAGGTTTTAAAAGAGATCATGCTATGTGGAACCCTATACTTAAGTTTTTAGAGTCTTCCTGTATCTATGTTTATCATAAGTAATGCCACGAGTGATTTCCAAATTATCGATAAATTCACGACTCACGAAGTGAGGAGTGAATTTATCTAGAGAATTTGGAAATCAAGAGTGGCATTTGTTAGGACTATTTAACGAATAAAATTAAGCTGTTTACTCACAAATCAGTATTTAACTGTAGTTATTTCAAAATATTTATATATTTAATGCAAACGGCGATGTTTGAAAACAAATGAGAAACGATAGGTACGCTTCTACTGCTTCTTTTGTCTATCACTGCAACCAGATCATACTATTTATTGCCAAAGGAACGCAATATTGTAAGAATGCTCTCTAGTGGAGAAAAAATGAAACACATCAATCTGTATATTAATTAATTTGATGTCGTATGATGCAAATATGACAATTATATTTTTCTGGATTATTAAAAGTAAAGTGATCCCACAACAGGCCTCAGGAGGCCCTTGGAGTAGTAGGAGGTTAAGGCTCCCACTTTTTCCAGACAATCGGCACTTGATGTCAGCTGGGTTGTCAGCCCTGCGTGACGGCCGCCTTTACCCCAGAACAAGCGTCTGGTACTCATTTCCGTTAGAGGCTGAGTCGACCCCAGGGCCATATTGCCGCCAGAGGGTTTGGGTCAGTTTAAAAATCCTGACCCCAACGGGACTTGAACCCTCGACCCTCCGGCTTGTAGCTCAGTGCCTTAACCACTACGCTACGGCGTGCCCTGGGAAAAAATACATTTAAGAAAGTGCAAACAGTGGTTTCTTTTTTTGGTGGTATAATCAATTGCTACAAATGTTGACATGTATGCACTATATATACAATCTGGTAGCCGTATTTGTTATAGGCTCAGTCACTGCAAAATAACGGTCAGACCTGTTCAGAATATTAAAAAGGAGGAGCTTTGTTTAATATGGTAATTATAACACTGATAAATATTTTGTGAAACACGACTCTGATTGGTTGTAAAACAGAAATCATTGAAACGTGATTGGTCATTGACTCCCATTTGGGGCATGAGTTAAATAGTCAAATTAAATAAATAGAATTCTTCTTTGACCGTTTCTCAGCAGTTTTTGTATAAAAAGTTGCAGTGTACAATCAGGTATGAGTTTTTTAGTGTAAACAAATATTGTCACAAATATTATTTCAAATTATTTTCCGCTTATGTAAATACTTTTTTTTTAATTAAGACCCATAATATGTAAATTTTACATTTAAAATCTTTAAAATATGTAACAATATGTAATTATGATCAAATATGTAAAAATATATAATGATACATTTTCATATGTGATAAGTAAGTTTCTAATTCGGGGATATTTATCAATTTTACCCATTTACAAGCAAAAGGAAAAAATATGTAATTACTAATTACATACAAATCCTAGCCTTACTGATCATTAACAATGTATAGCCGTTAAAACTTCTCAGTTTAAAATAGTAAAAATGTGAACCCTATACTCAACTTTTCCTTCCCATGTGAACAGTTTTCAGAGTCTTCCTGTACTTATGTTTATCATGTTTAGTAAATATAATTCTTCTTTTACCGTTTCTCAGCATGGGGAGCTTATGTCCTCACGGCATTGAATCTATTGGTTCGATAGAGTTACGTAGATAGTGTTAATATATTATTTACTTACAAACATGAATCCTGCGGATCCCATATCATTCTTGGTGGATCCCTGGCGATCCGCAGAAAATATTTTAGATATCATTGACTTAATGTATCTCCCATTTGAAATAATAGCGAAGAAAAAGTTATATATACTGAATGAACTATGGTTACACTTAGAAACCAACAAGTTAACTATGGCTACCTCTGTGGGTATCTGATTTATTCCCTCTTAATCCAGTCACGAGTGTTGTCTTAAAATCTTCAAATAATATAAGGAACTCGCAAAGAGGTTACAGCATTTTGTATAAAATGTCTGTTCGGTCAATCTGTTAAATTGTAGTAATAGTGCGCAATGGGTTTGTTTTCCAAAATGATACTGGACAAAAGTTTGCAACCATACTGACTGGTTGGCACAGTTGGTATCGTTTGAGCCCCGTAATCGGAAGGTATCGAATTTAAATCCCGAGCCTGTCAACCTGGGAGTATTTTTTTAAAACAAATACTAGGTTGGAATTTCAATACCACATTTCATATCTTCCTTAATCACCTATTTATATTCCACTAGCTAATACCCGGTGTGCGCTGCTACACTTACATGGATTTCATTAACGCAGTTAATCCTCTCGTCTAATAGGTCCATTTATGTGCCACACGCCACCCGGGTCCTATAGTGACACGGCCTGTCGGGAGAGGGATTTTAAATATGGGTCATATACATACTTTTTTAGCCACACAAGCACATGTAGTGTCTCCCGAATGATGGATCAGCTCAATGTCAAGGCCCCTTCCGAGACAACACAACATAATGAAGAAATACACCATACACACATATTCATACTAAACATGGCGAATATGATGATGGCCAGATCATGTCCCGGGACCATTTTGGCCCTTTACGTTTCCTGACATTTGTGCTACACTTATATAGATATTAAATGCATTTCTATTTTTAGTTGAATAAGTAAAAATAAAAAAAAAAAACTATAAATTTATATGATAATTCTTTTCAGATCTCTCGTACGTCTGAAAATGAAATAGACCGAACATGGCGGTTGTTAGAGTCAATGTTTAATTTTGAATTTCAGGTAAACCCACACTTATAATGGTAGGATGTTTCTCAATTTTGGCTAATACCTACCTCAGTTTATTTTAATAGCATATACTGAGTTTCGTTGTGAAACAACGAAAATTGCGTCCGCTACAACGATTTTTATATTTCCATTTTAAGTGAACTCTTACTCATAATGGGTTTTAGAGAATAATAGATAGCGGCTAAAACTCGCCGTATCTGAAAATGTCCATGTATACCTTTTCAAGAAGATCAGTTGTGCGGTTTTGAGGTCTATAAAGAAAAACTTTCACATATTCGTGTGTGATTGTGTGTGTGTGTGTGTATATATATGCTTGAGATGCCTGGATAGCGTATCAAGTTAGAGGTCCTGGGTTGAAATCTCGGTTCAGGCATTTTCTTTTCATGTCATACATTATGTGGCATTCATTTCTAAATGTCAAAATTTACTTACAATATCGAAATAAAGAAGCGTCACTGCTATAAAGTAAAAATGATCTTTAATTTGCTTACTTGTTATATAGAAGCCACGAAAGATCAGTGAGACCGAGTTCCCGTTACCTCTCATGATAGAGAATATACAGTACATAAAGGAAAAATAAATGTTTGTGCTAGGATATCTGGATGACGTTAATGATAACTATTTTATCCTTAGGTTTTGCTGGGTTGGTTCTTTTTTTATTAACCCATCCTTTATTTAACACATTATTATTTATATAGGTGTCCACCGCTGTGGTCTCGAGGTAGCGTGCTGCCTTGTCACGCAGCGGGCCCGGGGCAGTTTTTCTGGGTGAGGTTTTTATCGGGGTTTTTTTCTCACCTGTAAGACAAATGTCAGGACACCTTTAAGGCCCAAACGGTCCCCAAAATCATATGGCCATGATCATCATCATCCTTATCATTATCATCATCCTTCACCGGTGTGGAAAGCAACGGGAAGCTACCACACCTACAATTCCCTAGTGAAGCTGCAAGCATAGCATGGAAATGCTATGATTGCAGTGAAGGACCTGCCCTCGGGCAGAATTACTATGGATGGATTTATATAGGTAGTCCACCGCTGCACAGTGTGCTTCAGAATGGTCCACCGCTGTGATCTCGGGATAGCGTGCTGCCTTATCACGCAGCGGGCCCGGGTTCTATTCCCGGTCGGTCAGGCTCCTAGGTGAGGTTTTTTTTGGGGTTTTTCCTCACCTGTAAGACAAATGTCAGGAAGCTTAGGGCCCAACGGTCCGAAAATTATCCGGCCATCATCATCATCCGTATCATTATCGTCATCATCCTTCACCGGTGTGGAAAGCAATGGAAAGCTACCACACCTATAATTCCCTAGTAAAGCTGCAAAGCATAGCATGAAAATGCTATGATTCCAGTGAAAGACCTACCCTCGGACAGAATTACTATGGATGGATGGATTTATATAGGTGCACTAACGTATCAAGTTAGAGATCCTGGGTTAAAATCGCGGTTCAGGCATTTATTTTTCTTTTCATATATATAAAATACTTTTCAATTTATTTGCATAAGATACACAAATACAGACAATAGACAAAGCTTACACATCAATACACACAACAATGGACGTTGGCTTAGAATCTACTAATACAACTCAACTATCCTAAAGGTGATATGACTGAAGACATCTCAGAACAAAATTCATGTAAGCAATTGAAATATCTACAATATTAATAATAGAGTATTTATTTTCATTATTACGTACAGGAGTAAAGGTACATTCACATACAAAATTTAATTGCGATGACATAAACGTATGACATGAAGACAAGATTAGCATTCCATTTATTACCAATGACAACAGAACGCCTATGTGAAAATAAAACAATTGAAGTGTGAAAAATAAAAATGGAGAATGTGATGATTGAGTTTATGCTCTACAAACTGCATTATCTTGTGTGTGTATGTGTGTGTGCGTGCGCGCGCGCGCGCGTGTGTGTATTGGGGAAGGTTTATTGTCAGGTTCCAATGGGTTGCTTGGATAAAAGCCTCACTGTTGGGAGACAGTATGAAGGATTATTAATGGGGTAAAGAGGTGTAGATGGGATTTAGTGGCGCTAGGAATACGGAAGGAGTTCTCCATGTGTGAGAACTTGGGTTGCTCAGGTTGGAATGCCGGTAGGCATGAGTTCTTATCTAGGGATTCCACGAGGACTTCGAATGTTTTTTTATACTTACTTACTCACTGGCACTATCGAACCCGTAGGTTCATGGCCGCGCGGACATAAGCTCTCCATACATCGCTATCCTGAGCTAATGCTTTCCAATCATTCCCTGTATAATCTACTTCCCTCAAATCATAGGTAATGTTGTTCTCCCACCTCATTCTTGGTCTACCAACTGGGCGTTTTCCCTCTGGCTTTCCTACAAGAAGCTTCCATGCACGTCTTTCATTCCCCATACGTGCAACATGTCCTGCCCATCGCAGTCTACGAGACTTAACTGTTCTTATTATATCTGGCTTCTTATAAAGACCATGTAGTTCATTGTTATGTAGTCTTCTCCATTCACCTGTCTGTTCATCTCTCTTTGGTCCAAAAATCTTCCTAAGAACTTTATTCTCAAATACTCGTAATCTCCTTTCCTCCCTTAAAGTAAGAGTCCATGTTTCGCACCCATATAATATAACTGGTAGAATAATAGTTTTATATATTTTCAGCTTAACGTTTTTTGAAAGGAGTTGGGACATCAAAAAGTCTCTGCAATGCATCATTCCCCATACGTGCAACATGTCCTGCCCATCGCAGTCTACGAGACTTAACTGTTCTTATTATATCTGGCTTCTTATAAAGACCATGTAGTTCATTGTTATGTAGTCTTCTCCATTCACCTGTCTGTTCATCTCTCTTTGGTCCAAAAATCTTCCTAAGAACTTTATTCTCAAATACTCGTAATCTCCTTTCCTCCCTTAAAGTAAGAGTCCATGTTTCGCACCCATATAATATAACTGGTAGAATAATAGTTTTATATATTTTCAGCTTAACGTTTTTTGAAAGGAGTTGGGACATCAAAAAGTCTCTGCAATGCATAATAGCACGCATTTCCAGAATTGAGCCTATGTTTAATTTCTTTGTGCATCTCATTCCTATTTGTGATTATTGTTCCTAGGTATTTGAATTCAGCCACTTCCTCAAAATTTCCCTCATTTGTCATTAGCTGTCCATTTCCACTATATACTGAATTTCTACGTGTGACCATATAATGTTTTTTATTCTTGTCTGAATCACACGAAATAATGTAGCACTGTACACTCTTAGGTTTGAATTACCTCGCACTGATCTCTAATCGGCGAGGTCGTCAGTTGTGGGTTTACCCCGCTAGTGGCTTTGTGTAATTGTAGAAGAGAAGTGACTTAAATTTTGTGTATGAAGTGAATTGACTTTGTTTAATTGTATACGAGAAGTGACTACGTTTAATTTTCAGAACGAAGTGTTTTCGAGAAGTGACGAGGAGAAGCCTCTCTCGCCTATTAGGTAAACTAGTTACTCCCACTACATCGATCTCGTGGACCTGAGATCAGTGCTTAGGCACATATAACAAAACATATAATTGGTTAATGCACTCTCCTATTTTAATCATGGGGGGTGTTACAAATTTATCATTGGCGATTTACGCCATCAGAGTTGGACCTTTTTCCCGTGCTGGCTTCATGTACAGTCGGGTCACAAACATTAGCTAGGCTTGGGTTTTTCCTAGGCTTCAGACGCTAGAAAATTGCCATATTCCCACACTTTCTGCTAGCGTTGTTTGTCTCAGGGTAAAACCCCCGCTTGTAAATTTAGCTAATGGGTTATGGTTATCACGATAAATCAGTTAACTGCAGGCTTAGAAGATATTTCTACTCAATCTGTCAAGCAAAGGATTTTGTCATTACTAAGTTATTATCACGTGTCAGCAACTTCCGTCTTAACAAAAGAAAGGGTGACATTACCTGTGTTGTCATTACCCTACTTAATAACTAGTCCTTCCATTACATTGATACTGACTTCTTTGGATCATTTTATATGACATACATAATCAGGCTCCACTCGCTTCCCTGATCAATTTGAATATAAATATGACCTAAGTCCAGTAACTGCTTCGTTCAATGATATTCTAATTGTATCTGATTTTTTATTGCCAATTAGGATTTATTTATAGAGTTACTCAGGAGGCTGAGTGAATGACTTGCCACAGTAGGTGTGTGCGTGCGTGTGTGTGTGTGGTCTACTACATTTGAAATCTAGACGTAGATGGTAAGTTAGTCTATTGAATCAGAGAAAGATTACTTAAGGGTATTTCCATAACCATCTCAGTTAAATGCAAGACAATGACCTAAAACAGTTCCGCCATTGCATGAGAATAAACCATTGATGAAATAATCAATCTGGTCTATCCATTTTTTATCTTTAAATAATTCAAGTATGTATGTTCACCGCTATGGTCTCGGGTAGCGTCGCTGCCTCGTATGCAGAGGGCCCCTGGGTAATGTTTTTTCTCGGGGGTTTTCCCCGAGGCCAAAACGGTGCCCGAACATCATCTGGCCATCATAATAATAATCATCATCATATTCAGTATGGTTGTGTGTGTGTGAATGGTGTGTTTCGTTTTAATGTAGGGTTGTTTTGGAGGAGACCCTGATCACTAATTCGGGAAGGCCCTTCAGATCCTTGTGTGGTCAAAAAAAATGTATGTGTGATCCAAAGTTATTCCATCTCCCCATAAGTGATGCTGCTGTAAGGCCTGAGTGGTGTGTGGCACCTCATAATGTGACAGGTTAAACAGCGTTAATAGAATGGAATATTCTTCTTCTTCCTTCCAAGTATTAGGCCAAGGCCTGTTACGGTCCTATAGAAAATTTTCCCTCCAGCGTTTCATAGGACGGCCCAGTGATCTTCGTCCGCTTGGTATATAATTATAAACAGCTTTGGGGATCTGATTTGAACTCACTTTGGGCGTCATTAGTTTGATCCTTCCGGGAAATTCTCGTATAAGACTTGAAAGCATAATAATAGTCCCTTCAATTGGTTGCTGGCCAAAGGAAGGCAAGACCAGTGATGGGGCTGCCATCTTATAGCCTCTGGTCAGGCTTTTCTGGAGAAGAAAAGAAAATAAAGGAAAGAAGAAATAGAAGAAAGGAAAGACTCCCTAGCCCTCGGATGCCCTAATAGCGTCGGAGTCGAAAAAAACAAGAGTTAACCAAGAGAGGTTAGATAGTAAAGTTAAAAGAGTGCAAAACACAAGTAAGTGGAAGAAATGTTTTGCTCAGCTTGGGCACCTTGTGGTCGCCATCCACATATCCCCTAGATGAGGACCCCTGAGGTCTAGAATGGAATATATTTATAATAAAGGCAACGGTTGTTTTGGAATAAAATAATCAATTTCATAAAAGACTTAATTTCTCTTATTTTTATGTTAAAAAATTCCGGGTTATGTGGCTGTGGTCTATAGTTGGTGTTTGTTTTTCATCTTCGGAGGGCATCTTCAGTGGCAAGTGCCCTAGGACTAGGGAAGGTTTGTAGCTCCTCCTCGAGGTCTTGGGCCCAGCCCAAATAAGTGACGGTGTGTGTGTGTGTGTGTGTGTGTGTGTGTGTGTGTGTGTGTGTGTGTGTGTGTGTGTGTGTGTGTGAATGCTTGATGTGTGTCGAACCAGGAACACCATAACATACTACATATAACCGTAGAGTTGATTTAATCTCATTCATTCCATAAAGTAAAGATGGGTGACACAATGAACCAAAAAAATTAAGTTGCCGTGTTGGGATTTTAAAAAAATCTGAATCCATCTTTACTAATCTAATCTAACACACAGCCTACAGGATATCATAGACGCGAAATGGCCTCAGATGTTAAGACATTTGTAAGTAAGAATCCTATAAAAATATAATATCCTTTTTTTCATCAATATATTAGAATATATTTATAATACACTACCGGTAAATTATATTTTCACTTTTTAATTTTTTTCTCGAATTATGTTTTAAAATAATTGTTTAAATGTAAACGTATTCGCTTTAAATTGTTGGAAAGAGTAGACTGTTTTAGCGAATTCCAAAAGAATGAAGTTCTTGAGGTTCTTCTCATAAAAATATTTTTAGAAAAACTACGGGTCTTCGCAGATCTTCGTAATAGACACCGAAAATGACCATGACCAAAATTTAAACACATATAACAGTCTGTTAAGGCTTTAGCGGCCGGATATTTTTTCGGAACAAAACTCGGCATATAGCAATCAATTAAAAAAAAGTAAGTTAGAGTTGACCAGCAAAATCTGGTCAATAAGAGTAGGAATTCATATGAAAAACAAACATTTTTAAATTGCTTTAACTCTAGCAATTTTAAACTTTTCGTAACAAAACTCAGCATATGCTATTGGAATGAAAATAGGAAGGCATTCTCTAACACTCAGTGGAATTATACTATTGGAAGTAGGGATTTTACATGAAACCTGATATTAAAGAATCGCTATAGCTGCCGCCATTTTGATTTGTCGCAATTTATCATTAGGCCATACAGTAGTTAATTAACCCTTAAATTGACATTGTATCGTGTAAGAATCAGTCAACTTATTTAATATATTTAATATCCATCCATAGTAATTCTGCCCGAGGGCAGATCTTTTACTGCAATCATAGCATTTTGAAGCTATGCTTTAGAGCTTTACTAAGGAATTGTAGGTGTGGTAGCTTCCCGTTGCTTTCCACAACGGTGAAGGATGATGATGATAATGATAAGGATGATGATGGCCGGATGATTTTCGGGGATCGTTGGGCCCTAAGCTTCCTGACATTTGTCTTACAAGTGAGGAAAAACCCCGAAACTGCACCCAGGAGCCTGTCCCGACCGGGAGTCTAACCCGAGCCCGCTGGGTGACAAGGCTGCATGCTACCTCGAGACCACAGCGGTGGATATATTTAATATAACAAATAGAAAAATGATTCAGTAGAAATTATTTAAATTTGTATTAAATTATACAACAATATACAAAATGAAATAACTTACAGTTATGCGTAGTTTTCACTGCAGTCCGATATATTTTAATAAGCTGTAATAGGAAATTGAGTTTCTTAAATCTGATAGAAGAAAGACACATTCAGTAAACCACCAGAGTTGGACCTTAAATTAGCCTTTCTGAAGAATTCGTCGTAGTTCCTGGCAACGAACTTTTTTTCTTTTAAATTATTCTAAAGTCGGGCAACCTCTGATTTCCTGTTATGCAGAATTTCAATTTGCAAGAAATCGACACAAAAAGGTAACCTTCTTCTTCTACTACAAGGTTTAGGCTATGCAGTCTGTTCCGGCGAAGTTAAAAGTGGAGTCTATCTTCTATGTGGTCGGCCAACATCTCTTGTTCCTCTGGGATTATACAGGAAGGTTCTTTTTGGTATTCTTTCGTTGTTCATTCTCTTTAAGTGTTCTGTCCATTTCTTATTATTTTCGCTGATTTTATCTTCAATTTTATATATATTTAATTCTTCTCGTATAGTTTCATTCCTTATTCTATCCGCTCTTGTGCATCCTTTCACATTACGTAAAAACAGCATTTCCGCAGTCTGTATCCTGCTTTTATCCCTTGATTTCATTATCCAATTTTCACTCCCATACAACACAAAGGAACAGCCATTGTTTTTACATAATTTAAGTTTCGTATCTTTCCTTGTTTTTCGACCTAAGGTTCTTTTTATGGTTCCACAAATAGCCTGAAATTTATTTACTTTATTTTCTATATCTTTATTTTCTCTATACGTTATATCACATCCTAAATATTGGAAATGTGATACTTGTTCTATTATTTTGTTATCCAGTACAATTTTTGATCTAATTCCATATTTACCAATTAATGCCATTACTTTTTACTTATTTATTGATATTTTACAATTATATCTATTGGCTATTAATTTAAATTTATATGCTAACATTTGGAGCTCATTTTCAGATTCTGCTAAAAGTACAACATCGTCAGCGAATAATAAAACATTTATTTTATCTTTATTATCAATTAATATTCCTTCATTAGTTAAAACCTTCTTCCATTCTTTTAAGATATCGTCCATATAAATATTAAATAATATAGGTGAGAGTGAACACCCTTGTCGTACTCCTTGGTTTATTGGAAAAAAAGTCTTATTTTTAGTCAACTGAGGGTCAATACAAATATTTGTTCCATAGTACAAGCTCTTAACAGTTTCTATAATCTGAATAGGGAGGCCTTTTTCTTTTAGGATATTCCACAATATTTCCCTGTTTACTCGATCAAATGCTTTATCTAAGTCTATAAATAACAAATGTGTTTCCAGGTTTTTTTCTTGTATTTTGTTTATTATCTGATTCAGGGCAAATACTCCATCGGTACAAGATCTTCCTTTTCGGAACCCGTTTTGTTCTTCTGCTAAAGGTAATGAAAATTACAAATATGGTATAATTTTACTCATTTATGTAAAAAGCTAAAACTAGGAACTGAAACGAAAGAAATAAGAGCACAGTTATCTGTTGAAGACAGTTCCCATGGTTGTCTTCGCCCTATACTCAATGTGGCGTACTTATACAATTGAACAGGTGCTTCAGACAAGCTGTTGACATTGTTGACTGGCCTGCAATGTAATGTGGCATGCCTTAACGTGACACGGAATCTCCTGCCATATGTATTCATGTAGATATAACTGCCCAGCATCCGACACACCTTTCTCACGTCCAGTTTCCCTGTTTCTACTCCATCAGGGATGTCCACTTGATTTAACTGCTATCAATTCAAGAAATTGAACTTAGATGTTCTGTCTTCTTAGCTAATATTGTTACAAACATGTGAGCAGACACTTAACAAGTATATTAGGCCTATGTTTTATATTGTAATCCGAGGGGGACAAGAAATATAGGTGGACCTTTAAATAAATGGCGTGAGCAATTTTGAGTCGGAACATACCAATATATCTGATCCTTGAAGAGGCGGTAGTGATAATATATTTTATACCAAGAATATGTTTGACCGCTGTGGCCTCGTCTGTAAGAAGCGGATTCGGGTTTGATCTCCGGTCGGGACAAGTTTCCTGTGAGACAAATAAGAGGAGGCTTGTCCCCTTATATAATCCGGCCATCATCATAATCATCATATTCACAGTGTTTAGTATTCATGTGTGAGTGAATGATGCGTTTCGTTCTTGATGTTGTGTTGTCTCGCAGTAGGACCTGAATTGAGCTGTTAACTCATTCGGGGCGGGGGACCTCCATGCCGTTGTGTGGTCAAAAAGTATGTATGTGTTCCAACGTTTAAAATTTCTCTATTATACGACACAGCGGAACGTTTACCTTCAGCAGCATCGCACAGACGTAGATACTAACCATGTACAGTAAGGAACAAATAGCAAATGAAGTACTTACCCAGCTTACTTAGGGCACTGCACTCCTCGACGCCACAGACTGACGTGAATCGAATGTACGCGGGATGACACAGCATTAGTTCGCAAATCATCCACAAATGAAGCAGGTCAATATTCCGTTGTGTCGGATAGTACAGACAAGTGATGCCGCAACAATGCCTCGGCGGCGTGGGTCATGAAAAGTAGTACCTATAAAAGAGAGATTAAACTGCGTTGGAGAAGAAGAAGAATAATATATTTATGATTTTTTGAGATCATGTATGTAATATTACTGCCTGATAGATTAATTTTTAGGGGGAATGACTAGACCGATACATTATTTTCTGAATATCATGTTTAAATTATTTATGTTGTTTAGGCCTAAAGTTATTTGTACGCTCTGACTAGCATCTTACAGATCCTGTGTTCAATTCTGTGATATTTTTTGTGGATGCGGTCTGGAATAGTGTATTTTAATATTTAATTTTAGGAAGTTATATTTTGAGGTTATTTTAATTATATTATTTTTGGTCTGGACATCTTACCTCAATATTAATGTTGATTTGTTCTTGGACATGTTTCAAAACAATTCTGTTTTATCGTCAGCTTTCCCAAATGTTGATTTGTTCTTGGACATGTTTCAAAACAATTCTGTTTTATCGTCAGCTTTCCCAAATGTTGATTTGTTCTTGGACATGTTTCAAAACAATTCTGTTTTATCGTCAGCTTTCCCAGTCTCAGTCTGGGAAAGCTGACGATAAAACAGAATTGTTTTGAAACATGTCCAAGAACAAATCAACATTTGGGAAAGCTGACGATAAAACAGAATTGTTTTGAAACATGTCCAAGAACAAATCAACATTTGGGAAAGCTGACGATAAAACATAATTGTTTTGAAACATGTCCAAGAACAAATCAACATTTGGGAAAGCTGACGATAAAACAGAATTGTTTTGAAACATGTCCAAGAACAAATCAACATTAATATTGAGGTAAGATGTCCAGACCAAAAATAATGTAATTAGTGTATTTTAAACTTCGTTAAGACACTTGCAGCTGTTTAGATTGAGAAATGGCTTATTCTGGTTAAGAAAACTGAAACTAAGTTTGAGAAGATTAGTCCCGGTGTCTGATTTGCGCTTCGGGACCAATATATTTTTAAGCGCGTAAAAATCCCGAGTGCGGCTTTTTAGAAGTAAGGCTGTCGATTCCGTGTCGTAGATTTACGACACGCCGAAGTACCTATTGCCTGAAAGAAAGTTTTTTTAAGAAAACTTGTCTATATTTTCTCGTCCAATTTAGAATTGGTTCATAAAGACCTGATTTGTTAAACATTACCAAGGTTGAGTGACCGCATCACGCCAATCAATTGACTTCCTGTATTACCATCCACTAATTTCACATTAGGGACTGCATTTTTATTAATTAGAATTTGAGATCGCAACAGAGTGTAATTAATAGTAAGACCTGGAAATAACTTCTTCTTCTTCTTCACTTCACGGGCTAGAGAAACTGTCTGTTCTGCCTCACAGCTGTTCTGTCCATCTTTTCACTGGCTTGTAATTAAATGCTGCTTTTAGTAATCTTGTTACATTCATGTCCCGCGCCGTAGCCGAGCGGTTAAGGTAGGAAGCCTTGGCGCAGAGCTACAGGACTTGCGCTGGTTCGAGTCTCCATGGGGGAAGAAATTTTCTCATGGTATTTCGGCCAGTATGGGACCGCTGCCCACCCAGCATCGTGAGGCAATTGGGTAGCTACAATAAGTAGCGGCTCCAGGTTGAGGAACCAGCTATAACGGCTGGGGGACTCGACATGCTAACCACATGTCACCCCTACACTGGCTGTTGATCATCTACCTCTGTGATTGACACATGTGGATGTAAAGGGCCAGCAGCCGGCTGGTAAAAGGGCAACCGCTGAAAAAGTGGAAAAACCCTCAATCGGAACCGGTTACATTCATTATTTATACATGTTCAAACCATTTATCTCTATATTCTTTGATTTTTCCATTCAGTGGATATATATATTTAATTCTGTTCTTATATCTTAATTCTTTATCCGACCCAATTTTGTGCAGCCTTTTTTCTTCTAAGGAAGTTCATTTCTAAGCTTTGTGTTCTACTTTATAATTTTCTGATCATTACCCAAGTTTCGCTCCCATAAAGTAATGCAGGAACTGCCAATGTTTTATAAAACTTCAATCTAGTATCTCTTCTTGTTTTGCTCTTTAATGATTGATTATAGTTCCTCATATGATTTAAAATTTCGGCGGTTTCATATTTATGTCCATTTCAGTTTTTGTGTTTATAGTAAAATTACAACCTAAATAATTAAAATTTGCTACTTGTTCTAGAGACTTGTATATTATGATTTTTGATCTTGTATGTTCATTTCACCATTATTTTGTTTTTTCTTTTGATATTTTAAATTTAACTTGATTAGAATTTTGGAAATATAACTTTAAAAAAAACAGAATGAATGTTTTCTGTAGGGTCTAACAGTGAAAGCTAGATATTATATGCATTACATTTACAGTATATCAGTTAACAAATTATGTTTCATTTATATAAAAAAAAGTCCCGCGCCGTAGCCGAGTGGTTAAGGCAAGAGGCCTTAGCGCAGAGCTACGGAACTTGAGCTGGTTCGAGTCTCCATGGTGGAAAATTTTTCTTATGGAATTTCGGCCAGAATGGGACCGGTGTCCACCTAGACAGTGAGGAATTTGGGTAGCTACAAAAAGGTTGAGGCTCCAGGTTGAATAATCCAACTATAGCTGTTGGGGGACCCGATATACTGACCACATGTGATACGGCTAGATGATCGTCTAACTCTGTGATTAACACATGTGGATGTGAGACTAGCAGCAGGATGGTAGGCCAAGCGTCATCTAGGCCTGTCATGCCATCAAGTTTATGTTATTAGATAAGCCTTGAGAGGCATTTGGAATGGTTGGAGGTTGAGGCTCCCATATTTCAATATATCAGCCGGGTTGTCAATCAGTGTCTGACGCCGCCGTTACCCCCAAAACATTAGCGGTCTTACTAGTAAAAATCTCTAATACAGGCTTTCATCAGTTGTTTAATTATACAATATATAAACCTTATGTAGATCACGTATAATTTCCTTACTAATAAACGTTGTGCCGGAGCTATATAACAAAATAAAAAACACATACAATACGTCACATATTCGTCATCATAATGACGTCAGAACAATGTTACTCGCAGTTTGTAACAGAAATAAAACATCGACTAGTGATTAATTGTGTAAGAAATGAATATGTATAAGAATAGAGAGAGATTCCCTAATTGAGGAGGTACGGAAAAAATAAGTGTGTTTTAATTTATATACATTTCCCTTTACGCAATGTCAAATAAAACGTAGAATTGGTTTCACAGATAATGTGCTGCCATCTAACGTCAAGAATTTCGACCAATTCTTGGAAACTAATGAAAGCTTTCCCCATTACTTATGAATTATATGCAGTGTTTTAAGATGCGTTAGAAAACGTTCCAAATAGTAGGAAATGTTACCGACAACAAAATATTTCAAAGCGAAAAAAAAATCACTATAGTTTGACCGGGAATCGAACCTACGACCTCACGCATCGTAGTCAGAAGCTCTAACCACAAGACTACCAAGTTAACATGTAGCTTCTTGCAATAATAGTACCAGTATACTTAAATACATTTTTATATCGCTGTGTGCGTTATGTATTAAAGACGCAAGAAAGTTTTCTTAAAATAATATTATGAAGCATTTAAACTACATTCAGGTTAAATCTTGCCTACAGCAGTTATTGTAGAACATATCCTTTTGTGATTCAATGTTCAATTTTAAAATATTTTTAGGCCTAATCGAGAATGAGTGTAACGAAAGGCATTTTATGATGCCTTTATTATCCTACCCAGAGCTTTATTAATATTATTTATGCCCTGTGCATCCATCAAACAGTCGTTAAAGTGTTGCATTTTGGGTTCAATTTAAGGAAACTTTCATCAAAATCATAAGAAAACAATCAGTTGATCTTGATGTCCGACATTTTGTCTAGTTATAGAATCTTTAAGGGGCACGCCGTAGCGTAGTGGTTAAGGCACTGCGCTACAAGCCGGAAGGTCGAGGGTTCGAGTCCCGGTGGGGTCAGGATTTTTAAACTGACCCAAACCTTCTGGCGGCACTATGGCCCTGGGGTCGACTCAGCCTCTAACTGAAATGAGTACCAGACGCTTGTTCTGGGGTAAAGGCGGCCGTCACGCAGGGCTGACAACCCGGCTGACATCAAGTGCCGATTGTCAAGAAAAAGTGGGAGCCTTAACCTCCTACTACCCCAAGGGCCTCTTGAGGCCTGTAGTGGGATCACTTTACTTTAATAGAATCTTTAAACAAGGCTGGAAGCATGTATAACGATTCCCATGTAAAGTTGTACACCTCTTCTACACTGAACAGCTAATACAGTGTTTATTAGTAAGAATTTTCAACTGAGATGTGAATAAACCTTGTATAAAAGTTATATATGGATTATTAGTAAGAGGGATACTCTTTTCTGTTAAAGGCCGAGTCGATCCCGCCTGTGAGTTTTAGACAAGTTTAAGAATCGTGACCACATCGGGACCGTAACCGCCGATCTTCCATCTTGTAAGCCTAAACCAACTACGCTACGACATGCCCCGCCATTTACATTAATATTAGCTATATTAATCTATGTTCCTGTCTTAACGTTTAGTGCATAAAAATGCATTAATACCAACTATTTCTGCCTGTTTTGAATTTTCGGATCTGTTGTGCCACGAATTTTTTATAGCTATATTTCTTCCTGTTATTTGTAGTAGGTTATGACTCTCAGCTTCAACAATAATGGTTATTTCTCTTGGTTTACTCCCTCATTCACAAACATTTTCAAACAAATGCAGACGTGACAGAACGTAATTCCATCTAATCGGATAAAAATCTGGGTACGGAGTTGTGTGCACAGAAAGTGAATGGATTTAATGGACGGGAATTACGTTACTAAATACTTCTGTTACACCTGTGTTTAAATGCGTATCAAAACTGCCATCCCCCAATGTCATCGATTTATTTTGGTTCAAAGACCTCTGAAGCTTTTTAAATGATAAAATACAATTTTGATTTCTATTAATATCTAAGTCTTTTTTAATTAGAGAATTTTGCGGATAAACAGCTCAATATGTTGTGTCGTAAAATGAAGACTGGATTAAAATAACATATCCAACCAGTGTCTCATTTTATATCTGATGAAAAATAAAGCAGCATTGTAGGGATTTTAAATGAAAATAATGTTGTTAGTGCTATATCAATGAAATGAAAGTGTGTTTAGCAAATACAGGGCTTCCAATATAAAACCGGACCGGCCTCGCGGAGTTCCACCCGGCACGCAGTGCTGTCTCTTCCTCCCGCAATTCACCCTGCCTGCCACCCGTCCTTGAACTTTTCTTACCTTACAGAAAATGCTGGAAATGTTGTCCTCCCGCAGTTAAACAGGCATTATACCGAGTAAACACATTTAGATTGACACGCTGTAGTTTCTGATTTCATTTCTTATGTTGTTCTTCAGTTCTTCCAATGTGTGCGGATTTGTTTTGTACACTTTGTCTTTCAGGCTACCCCACAAATTTTGGCCAATTTCGTCTAATTTTTCTTCGGTGAGAACCGTACGCCTTCGCGTGTGTTTCTTATTTTGTACTGAACCAGTGGTCTCAAATTTAGTCACACGATCGTGGATTGTCGATCTGGAAGGAGGTAATTGTCCAGGGAAGTTCCGAATAAATTCCTCGCGAACGCGAAGAGCTGATTCGTATTTATAATAACATTTACACACATAAATGCGCTGCTCTAATGTCAGCTGACGTCTCATCTTGTCGAACGATAGTAAACTGACTAGTTCACGGACGAGCGGCTGGCAGAGTGAAATGCGGACGAGGAGAGAGCGCTGTCTGACGGGTGAAACCCCGTGAGGCCGGTCCGGATTTATATTGGAAGCCCGTTATTACGTATGTCAAGAAGAAACTTCCTCAGCAGAACGAAAAAAAAGGTAATTCTGTATGATATAGCTGAATATCTGAACGTAAAACTTTTTCATAAACGCTTGAAGGATATTAATTTTATGTAATGGTGTATTATATTTCTTAAACCGTATTAAATATTTTCAAAAAGTTCACAAATTTGGAGGTGTTCTTACACGATGGCTTATATTTTGACTATTTCATGAGTATTTTTTTAACTTTATAATTTATTTGAGGAATTATGAACATTAATACAGCATACTAATATTGAATTAGACACAATTGTAAGTTACAAAAGCTTAGGATAATTTTACAGAAAACACTATTAAAATACGAATGCGAAAAAAAAGTTACTTTAAAGAGCTCGATATATCTGGCTTGGAGAAATATAAGCAAATATTGGTATATCTGACTTGACATATTTTACAATGTCATTCTACAATATATATAAGTAAAGTATTCCCACTACAGGCCTCAGGACGCCCTTGGGGTAGTGGGAGGATAAGACTCCCACTTTTTCCTGACAATCGGCACTTGATGTCAGTCGGGTTGTCAAGCCCTGCGTGACGGCCGCCTTTACCCCCAGAACAAGCGTCTGGTACTCATTTCCGTTAGAGGCTGAGTCGACCCCAGGGCCATTGTGCCGCCAGAAGGTTTGGGTCAGTTTAAAAATCCTGACCCACCGGGACTTGAACCCTCGACCTTCCGGCTTGTAGCGCAGTACCTTAACCACTACGCTACGGCGTGAAAATTGCAAAATAACAGTCAGTTGCTACCATCGACGCTGTAAGGCAAAAACGTCGCAAAACAACAACAGTTACTTACTCACTGGCACTATCGAACCCGTAGGTTCATGGCCGCGCGGACATAAGCTCTCCATACATCCCTATCCTGAGCTAATGCCTTCCAATCACTCCCTGTATAATCTACTTCCCTCAAATCATAGTTAATGTTGTTCTCCCACCTCATTCTTGGTCTACCAACTGGCGCCTTCCTTCCGGCTTTCATACAAGGAGTTTCCATGCAAGTCTTTCATTCCCCATACATGCAACATGTCCTGCCTATCGCAGTCTATGAGATTTAACTGTTCTTATTATATCTGGCTTCCTATAAAGACCATGTACTTCATTGTTATGTAGTCTTCTCCATTCACCTGTCTGTTCATCTCTCTTTGGTCCAAAAATTTTCCTAAGAACTTTATTCTCAAATACTCGTAATCTCCTTTCCTCCCTTAAAGTAAGAGTCCATGTTTCGCACCCATATAATATAACTGGTAGAATAATATGTTTTATATATTTTCAGCTTAACGATTTTTGAAAGGAGTTGGGCCATCAAAAGTCTCTGCAATGCATAATAGCATGCATTTCCAGAATTGAGCCTATGTTTAATTTCTTTGTGCATCTCATTCCTATTTGTGATTATTGTTCCTGGGTATTTGAATTCAGCCACTTCCTCAAAATTTCCCTCATTTGTCATTAGCTGTCCATTTCCATTATATACTGAATTTCTACGTGTGGCCATATATTTGGAATTCACTTCCACCCTATGTCAGAGACTGCCAAACTTTACCATCTTTCAGAAATAAATTGAAAATAAAATCACTAACAGAAACAACTCACTAATACTACTTTTTAAGAATTAATAATGCGTTTTTGCATTATTTAATAAAAATAGACTTAGGATTTGTTAATATATTTACCTAATGCCTTGTATAAAAAGCGTAGATTAATTCATTGTAGTTTATTACTTTCTTTGTATTTTTTTTTCTTTTCTTTTTATGTATAGTAGATTCGAGCTGTTATTCCTTTTTTTATTCATTGTATCATTAATTTAATTTTAATTGTATTTAGTTTCATTCTATTATTAGACATTAATTTCATTATTATTCAATTACAGATAATTAATTGTTCAATGACTATTATTGTAACTTTTTTTTGTATTCATATGTAACATATGTTTGTCCTGTTTAATATGACTATTATTGTAATTTTTTTGTATTCATGTGTAACATATGTTTGTCCTGTTTAATATGACTATTATTGTATTTTTTTTGTATTCATATGTAACATATGCTTGTTCTGGTGAGTGGAAGAGAAGGCCACATGGCCTTAACTCCACCAGGCTAAATAAATCTATTCTATTCTATTCTATTCTAGTTTTACTGATATTAACAAAACAGTTAGTAGCACATATTCTGCTGATGATAGAAGCCGGTTTTCGAAAGCCCTATAGTTCTTATAAAATAATAAAAATAAAAAATTAACCTAGTTGATACGACGGTACCTGCCAGGTATACATTTTATTTAACATTTTATTTCGTGACTATTTACCTCAAGGGAATTTGAATTTGAATTGTATCATAAGTAAATCCAGGAGTGATTTCCAAATTATGGATGAATTCATGATGTCACGAAGTGACGAGAGAATTTATCTAGATAATTTGCAAATGAAGAATGGCATTTTTAGGACTATTTAACGAATGAAAGCTGTTTACTCGCAAATCATTATTTAAATATAGTTATTTTAAAATATTTATATATTTAATGTAAACGGCGATGTTTGAATACAAATGAGAAACGTTTATTATGTTTCATTTGTCCATCACTGTAACCAGATCATATTATTTATTGCCAAAGGATCCCAATATTGTAAGAATGCTCGCTAGTGGAGAAAAAATGAAACACATCAAACTGTTTATAACCAACATTATAGGTTATTAATTAATTTTAATGTCCTTTGATGTAAATATGTCAATTATATTTTTTTTTGGAACGTAAATACCTGGGAAATAATATGTTTAAGAAAGTGCAAACAGTGTTTTTTTTGTGGTATAAACAATTGATACAAATGTGTTTCTATTATATCCCGCAAGCAGTATCCGGTTACATTTGTGCACTATATATACAGTCTGGGAGCCAGTTGCATTCTAGGATTCTTACATATTTATATATAAATTGTTATATTCAACGTATTTCTAGAAAGTCAGTCACTGCAAAATAATGCTCTAACCTATTCAGAATGTTAAAAAAGGAGGAGCTTTCTTTAATATGATACACTTAAGTTGATAAAATCGTGGCGAAACACGATTGTAATTGGTTGTAAATCAAAATTCATTTAAACGTGATTGGTCATTGACTCCCATTTAAGGCATGAGTTAAATAGTTAGTGTTAAATATTAAAAAAAAAAAAACATTTTGTACCTGTTGTGACAGTCTTACAAAACAAATTATATTTGTATAAAATATTCATCTAGGCCTTTCGGAACCGATTTCAATTCCAAAGCCGTTCATGTTTATTTGACGAATATATTGTAGAGTGAGTTGATGTGGTAGGGCGTATTTTCGTTTTATTTATTTTATACTTTTTTTAAATATTTAATAGTAACCTCAACGGAACAAAATGTTTCTTAAAAGCATTTATCTGTATTGTTTCTTCAGTTTGAAATAAAAGGCTTTTCTCTGTGATAATGAAATTATTAATATGCCTATGTTTTTTACTTAACTTAGTTATGAATAATATTTTACAAAGTAATTTAAAAATAGCATGACTCTTTTAGCCACGTCATCAATTTATTTTCTACAGGTATTTTTAGTTCAGAGCTCACTTTTGCGTTATTATTATACTTCATCTTCTCCTTCTTCGTCACGGTTTAGGCTTTTTGCTAGCTTGTTCTGGCTCCAAATTGCTGCTCTTTCCATCTTGTTATTGTTATACATTTTAAAAATGTATAGTATGCTACCGTTGATGTTATTGAATACATTTTTTACCTGATGTATTAGTCGTCCTAAACTAAATCAACTTCTGTTTATAAAACAATCGTCAAACAAAAAAATATAGGCCTTTCAGAATACATAATTCTGTCATCTACAATGGCACTCCATAGGCTACATTTTTAATTATATTATTTTTAGTCTGGACATCTTACCTCAATATTAATGACATTAATATATTTAATTATATTATTTTTAGTCTGGACATCTTACCTCAATATTAATGACATTAATATATTTAATTATATATTTTTAGTCTGGACATCTTACCTCAATATTAATGACATTAATATATTTAATTATATTATTTTTAGTCTGGACATCTTACCTCAATATTAATGACATTAATATTGAGATAAGATGTCCAGACTAAAAATAATATAATTAAAATAACCTCAAAATATAACTTCCTAAAATATTAATTACAACTTCTTAAGTTACAAGGAAGAAACAAAACCAGAAATTGTGTTTGTGTTATAAATAACGAAAAACAAGATGGCGTCCTCCATACTCAACTTTAATAACAATTTTTTCGAAACTACATATTAAGTCAAAAAGTTTCTAAAATTAAGAGAGAAGAAATTTAAAAGATTAGCGGACATTAAATTCATCAACCAATGTTTAAAATTAGAATTGGTTCCCATGTTCATTAGAAAAACCGTCAAGGATAACAATAACAGCAAACAACAAAAAAATTTGGAAAACAAATTACTAAAACTAGAAAAGAATAAACACTATGAAGTAATCAGTAATCTGAATATTGAAATTTATTTGTTACATATCAAACTGTCTAAAATATTAGGAAACATCATGTGGGAAAACCTAGAAAATACATTTTTCACTTTTTTGAACATAACCATGAAAAAGAAAATTGAGAAACAAAAGACAAAGATAAATAATTTGTTAACTAAATCAAAGGCAAGAGAAAGGAAGAATACATCAAATAAAATCAAACATCAGAATAAAACCAGAAATGAAGAAAAATCAGAATCCACCAGAAATTATGTTACAAATTTTTCAAAGGCAACCTTTAACCTAAAAGAGACAAAATTGTTAGAAAACGCTCTAAAAACAGCAATAGATTATTCCAATAGAATAGAAGAATACATAGTGGACATTGAAAATTCAATAGAAGGGTTAGTTACAGAAGAAAAAATAATCATCAGAAAAAAAATGTGAAGAAATTTTGAATAAAATAAAGAATACAAATAAAAACCCAGTTTGTAAGAAAAATTTAAAAACACTCAAAGAAATAAATAACAAAAAATGTCTTTTTTGTTATATACGCAAAATCCAGCTAAGGGTAACGCCAAATTATTAACGTTTGGACCAAGAAGATTATTCAAAATAGAATGGAAGAACTTTTGAAAAGAAAAGAAAAAGAGTATACAAAAAATTAAGAATGACCCCCTACCAAAAACCATAAAAAAAAGTGGAAAACTGTTTTAAAAAATGTTAAAATTCTATCCACAAAAAAACATTAATATTGAGGTAAGATGTCCAGACTAAAAATAATATAATTAAAATAACCTCAAAATATAACTTCCTAAAATTAAATATTACATTTTTAATGTTTGACGATGTTTTATAAACAGAAGTTGGATTTAATTGAGGACGACTAATACAACAGGTACGAATTTTATAATGTTACTGACGTGTGCTGCTACGCCTAAATAAATGATAATGCATTTTTGCGTTTAGTTCAATAGGTAAAAGGAAAAATAATTATAAATTTATATCGTTATTATTTTTAGATGCCACCCTGCTGATTACTCGGCGTTGCCCAATAATCTACTTATCCCGATCTTCTTGGCATAAATTAGCTGAAAGACGAAAATTTATTTTTTATGTTTATTTGAATAAGTAAAAGGAAAATAATTATATATTGGCTCTCTGCGTTGAGCTAGCTAAAACAATCAAAAAAAAATGTTTAATTATATCTATTTCCCTAAAAACTACCATCCAAATAGTGTAATTGTTGCAATTTCATCTTCCAAAATTTAATATTCAAGCAATCCACTATAAGTAAATTCACGATCGTAATTATTTTTAGATACCTCGTGCAGTTTACCCGGTCCTTGCCCGGGAATGACTTTTCGTATCCCAATTGTACTTGGGGGGGGCCCATAAATGAGCTGAAAGACAAAATTCGTTATTTTGAGTTATCCAAAAAAGAATACCCACTGTGCGCTGTCATGCTGGCCCGATGCTTGTTGGCATCACATGAAACGTTAAAATGGTTATAGCGACTTATACATAAAACATACTACACAACTGCTGCCACGGACTTTTTTGTTGAGTTTTTTTTTTTTTTTTGAGATATTCAATTCATGTGTACCCATTAATTTTGTGTATTTCTTATGGTTTAGGCAGTCGTAACACCATGTTCACTATAAAGGTGTTTTAGGAATTGAGTTATCACAACTTTCTTCTACCCTGTGCTTATGCCGTGTGGATCTCCTGAACATTTTTGCCTAGTGAAGAAAAAAACATCCATCACACTCGTCATCACCCCGTATGGCCGCGCATAAAGTACGAACAAACAAACAAACATTACTTTTTGTATATTAAATTATTTTATTTAATATTTTCAAGGCCTTAGGTTGGAGCTTATGCAAATCTAATTCTAAATGTGTAACAAAATTTAACCATGTTTTCCTATGTCTCTTTCTTATTTCCCTCTTAAAAATAGCTCTACAGCGTTTGAATTCTATTTCATTTTCTACTGTCTTTGTGTTCAAATAGGGTTAATAAATTCTATCTTCAAGCCACAGTTAGTCCAAAAGCATTCAAGACTGAAAGTGTATAAAACACTGGCTCTTCCAACTCTTTTGTATGGTAGCGAAGTATGGACGTTGAAACAGAGGGATATACAGAGACTTACATCTGCTGAAATGAGATACCTTCGGAGGACTGCAGGATACACACTACTAGATCACAAAAAAAATGAAGACATCTTAGAAGAATTACACATGGAATCTTTAGAAAACAAAATTTCTGATTATAAGTCAAGATGGATGCAACATGTTCATCGAATGGAAGATCACAGAATACCCAAACAAATGTTAAGATATCAACCTGCAGGAAGAAGAAGACCAGGACGTCCACTCAAAAGACTTCTAGATGGTGTTTCTCTTGAGGCCGAAACACGTCAACAAATGGCCTAAATTCGTGAATGTACTATGATGATGATGATGAAATTATTTTATTTTTTTATTTAAGTCATTTGAAAAAAATCTTATTGTGAAACTGATATTGGGATAAAGATAAATTGGAGAGTATCAGTTGTATTCCTTTAAAATATGTTATTAACAGCTTAAAAAGTTTATTTATTTATTTATTTATTTTTTGTTAACGAGAATTCTCCTCAATACAGATGTTTGTGTTCAGTCGAACAATATCAAAATATACAATAAGTAACAATATTGACATCTATAAAACTATTATTCTACCAGTTATATTATATGGGTGCGAAACATGGACTTTACTTTAAGGGAGGAAAGGAGATTACAAGTATTTGAGAATAAAGTTCTTAGGAAAATTTTTGGACCAAAGAGAGATGAACAGACAGGTGAATGGAGAAGACTACATAACAATGAACTACATGGTCTTTATAGGAAGCCAGATATAATAAGAACAGTTAAGTCTCGTAGACTGCGATGGGCAGGACATGTTGCGCGTATAGGGAACGAAAGACGTGCATGGAAGCTTATTGTAGGAAAGCCAGAGGGAAAACGCACAGTTGGTAGACCAAGAATGAGGTGGGAGAACAACATTAACTATGATTTGAGGGAAGTAGATTATACAGGGAATGATTGGAAATCATTATCTCAGGATAGGGATGTATGGAGAGCTTATGTCCGCGCGGCCATGAACCTTCGGGTTCGATAGTGCCAGTGAGTAAGTAAGTAAGTATATTGACATCTAAAATACACAAAGTTAGATGTTACTTTTTCATAACTCTACACTGTTTATGATTGTTTTATGTTTTTATTTCTTAAAATATAAATCAAGATTATTAGCTTTGGTATAGAAAGTTCGAAAAGAAAATTATTTTACATTTGTAAAATATGTATCATCTGTATCAACATCCTGCATCCAATTCAGTGTTGGGGTGGATAATTTTAATTCCTCCCCTAAGGCCCTGTCTATCCGGCCGCTGTCAGTTAGGCCTATTTCATCCTGGTGATTACTACTACAGAACCCCTGCAATCTGGTTACCGCGTATCTAGAGAGGCCTGCACTTGTCTCTTCTGATTAATGTGGTCACGCCAAACCTTCAACCAAGTCTGCTGTTCTGACAGTCAAAATCTCTCTCCCCTGTAACACACACATTTATAAATACGTTAACATATCATGAATTCTGCCCATATTTAGAAGTATGAACTGTCGATAAGGTTAATTCGATGATTTCTGTCTACTTAGATAACATACATTAAATATTAGCAATTAATTAATTTGCTTCTGAAAGTTTTTAGAACGAAGAGTTGTGAACGGGCAGGCGAATGGAGAAAATGTTGAGCTACATGATATTCACAGCAAACCAGATGTAATAAAAAGAGTTAAGTTTCCTAGGTGGACTCTTACTTTAAGGGAGGAAAGGAGATTACGAGTATTTGAGAATAAAGTTCTTAGGAAAATTTTTGGGCCAAAGAGAAGTGAACAGACAGGTGAATGGAGAAGACTATATAACAGTGAACTACATGTTATTTATAAGGAGCCAGATATAATAAGAACAGTGAAGTCTCGTAGACTGCGTTGGGCAAGACACGTAGCACGAATGGGGAATGAAAGACGTGAATGGAAGCTTCTTGTAGGAAAACCAGAGAGAAAACGCCCAGTTGGTAGACCAAGAATGAGATGGGAGAATAACATTAATTATGATTTGAGCGAAGTAGATTATACAGGGGATGATTGGAAAACATTAGCTCAGGATAGGGATATATGGAGCTTATGTCCGCGCTGTCATGAACGTACGGGTTCGATAGTGCCAGTGAGTTAGTTAGTTAGTTAGAATGTGATGTGTAGGACATATGCCAGGAATTAGGAATGAAAGAGTGACAGAAACTTCTTGTAGGAAATCAGGATGTTGCCATTAAATCCATATTTTCTAATAAAAAACACTTTTGTATTTAACATCTTAATTCATCTTAATTATACTGTTATGACATTTTCATTATTTCTAACCCCTCGTACATTCCATGCTCCTAGAAGAATGGCCCTTTTCCTTAGCATCTTTCGTACTTTATTAAATTTGTCCGACATTTCATTCTTGGGCTTTTTTTTAGCATTGTACATTTTTCAAACTAACAGAGAGCTATCCTGATGCGGCAATCTCCAACCTGGAAGACCAGGACATTTTAATCAAGGTTTTCTTCCTTCGGCCGTTGACGAACCAACGCTTAACTGCAAGAGAATAGCACAGGAACGGGTACCACATGGTATAAGAAAAATAAGACTTCCAAAAATAACGTGGGTTGATGGTATTTGAGGAGCATATGAGAAAAAAGGATTGGACGGTGGAGATTGGAATGACAGAGAGTTGTGGATGAGAACGTCAGTAGATTAATTGCGCGCAAAAATATATTGTGAAGCATTGTGAAACCTGCTAAATAAATAAAATATACTAAAAACAAATTTAACATTAAAAATTACACTACATTCTAGCTAGGGGATCCACATAAGAAAAGTCCAAATAGGCACCCAAGAATAAGGCAGGAGAATAATATTAATCATTATTACATTTGAAGGAGACAAATTATGCTAAAAAGCGAAGGAGAAAGCCGGACGGAAACACTGATGATGGACCAAGCAAGAAAAGGACAATGATAAAGGATAATTTACTATTGACAACATGGAATATAAGAGGGTTAAATAATAACCAGGCAGAAGTTTTATATGAAATGAAAAAGAAAAAGGCAAATATAATGCTCTTAACAGAAACAAAGAAAAAGTTGAAAGGGACACAGGATATAGAAAATCACCTCCTTGTATATCATGGTGTAGAAAGACAACAACGTGCATCAGCTGGAGTAGCTATAATGATAGACCCCATTTGGAGGAAGAAGATACATAGCTATACCTTTATATCAGAAAGGATAATAATTATTGTCAGGTTTAAAATACAAAGAGGATATATGACAATAATAGGTATATATGCACCAGAACAAGGGAAAAAAGAAAAAAAATTGAAACATTTTATAAAGAACTTCAAAAAGTAGTGAATAAAATAAATAAAATGATTATATAGTTATTGGAGGTGATTTTAATGGAAGAATAGGGTGCCATCCTATACCTGATATAATTGGCACACAAGGAGAAACAATAGAAAATGATAGTGGAAAAGAACTTCGACAATTTGCAATATTTAATGGATACAGAATTACTAATACCTATTTTAGAAAGAAAGAAATACATAAGTACACCTGGTCGGCTACAGGATTAAGATCAATTATTGATTATTTCTTGGTAAACAGAAAATTGATACCCTGGGTCACAGATGTAAGAGTATATAGAGGTTTCGATGTAGGAACAGGTCATTTTCTCTTGACATGTAATATAAAATTATTAGAAAGATGGAGGAAACCAACAATAAGAAAAATTTATAATGAAGAAACATATAAACATTTATTACAAGAAGAAAGTACAAGGAAGTTGTATGCAAATAGATTATCTCAATATATATTACAGCGAGAAATAAATTATAATATAGAAGAAGAATGGAGCAACATCGATTGGGATCTAAAGAAAGCAGCATATGAAGTTCTAGGATTAAGAAGGAAAAATTGTAAGAAGAGAGGATTAAGAATATGGAATGACGAAATTAAAACAGTTATAGAGGAAAAGAAGAAAGCATATTTACAATATTTACAAAAGAAAACTGAAGAAACAAAAGAAATATATTATAACAAAAGAAAGGAAGCAAAGAAAATTGTTAGGAAATCCCACCAAGACAGTTGGGAACGATATATATCTAATCTAGAACATGATCTCGTACATGGACGACAATGGATTGCTTATAGAACAATTAAACACTTAAATAAATCAGGAAAAGAAGCTGCATATATACCTACATCAATATCGGAAGAACATTGGATAGAATATTTCAGAGACTGTGGTACAATGAGAATGAAAACGAAGAAGAACCAAAATGTGAGAATTTGAAAGTAGATAAAATACAAATGGAAGAACTGGAAGAATCGCTCAAATTAACAAATAATAGAAAAGCTAGCGGACCAGATGACATCAATTCAGAACTAATTAAATATGCAGATATATTCTTTAAATTAAGATTCTTGAATTTTCTTAATGTGTGTTGGGAGAATCATAATATACTAGCAACATGTATGCAAGGTATAGTAAAACCAATTTACAAGAAAGGAGAAAGAAACCAACCATATAATTACAGAGGCATTACCCTCCTAAATAGTGGATATAAAATCTATGCTAGAATAATAGCAAAACGAATAAATCGAATTACTGAAGTAACACTAGCAGAAGAACAAAACGGGAAGATCTTGTACCGATGGAGTATTTGCCCTGAATCAGATAGTAAACAAAAGACAAGAAAAACCTAGAAACACATTTGTTATTTATAGACTTAGATAAAGCATTTAATCGAGTAAACAGGGAAATATTGTGAAATATCCTAAAAGAAAAAGGCCTCCCTATTCAGATTATAGAAACTGTTAAGAGCTTGTACCATGGAACAAATATTTGTATTGACCCTCGATTGACTAAAAATAAGACATTTTTTCAAATAAACCAAGGAGTACGACAAGGGTGTTCACTCTCACCTATATTATTTAATATTTATATGGACGATATCCTAAAAGAATGGAAGAAGGTTTTAACTAATGAAGGAATATTAATTGATAATAAAGATAAAATAAATGCTTTATTATTCGTTGACGATGTTGTACTTTTAGCAGAATCTGAAAATGATCTCCAAATGTTAGCATATAAATTTAAATTAGTAGCCAATAGATATAATTGTAAAATATAAATAAATAAGTAAAAAGTAATGGCATTTATTGGTAAATATGGAATTAGATCAAAAATTGTACTGGATAACAAAATAATAGAACAAGTATCACATTTCCAATATTTAGGATGTGATATAACTTATAGAGAAAATAAAGATATAGAAAATAAAGTAAATAAATTCCAGGCTATTTGTGGAACCATAAAAAGAACCTTAGGTCGAAAAACAAGGAAATATACGAAGCTTAAATTATATAAAACAATGGCTGTTCCTTTGTTGTTGTATGGAAGTGAAAATTGGATAATGAAGTCAAGGGATAAAAGCAGGATACAGACTGCGGAAATGCTGTTTTTACGTAATGTGAAAGGATGCACAAGAGCGGATAGAATAAGGAATGAAATTATACGAGAAGAATTAAATATATATAAAATTGAAGATAAAATCAGCGAAAATAATAAGAAATGGACAGAACACTTAATGAGAATGAACAACGAAAGAATACCAAAAAGAACCTTCCTGTATAATCCCAGAGGAACAAGAGATGTTGGCCGACCACGCAGAAGATGGACTCCACTTTTAACTTCGCCGGAACAGGCTTGCATAGCCTAAACCTTGTAGTAGTAGAAGAAAATTATGATTTGTTATTTACTCAGCATAGGGAAGTATGGAGTGTTTGGGTCCGAGCGGCCATGAATATGTGGTTTCCATAGAGTTAGTGACTTATTTATATATTCATTATTTTGTCTAGTTGTTACTACTTTCGTTCGGAACCGAGGTTTGCGTGCTGAAGTCCAACCTCATTTATTTTTTTGCAGTACGAAAAAATTCTTAGTATGACTTCCTTAAGTGAAGTATCTAAATCCATCTTTCCTTTGTCATAGATTTAAGGTAGGCCTATATAAAATAAACCGAAGCTTGACGAAAGAGGCCTGTGTGAAAAAAAAAAATGTTTAGGCCATTTCTCGCCCATCTTTGACTTGCGACGCTATTAAATTGACATAATGAGGATGTACACGCATGGATAGATTACATAATGATTCAATAAGAAATGAACTGGAGATATTTTCAATACTCGATAAACTAGAAGAGCACAAATACCGATGGAAAGAACATTTAGACAGAATGTAAATACATGATTATTAAAACGACCAACACCTACAAACCGCACGGAAAAATATATTTGGACGGCCAAGGAATTCATGAGATGAATTACAAATATATAATATAAACGAGAGAATACACACAAATAAACGTAATTGTTTGAACATATACAAAGAATGCCAAATAATCGTTTATCAAAACAGCTGCTTGATTATAGGCCTCTAGGCCGAATGAATGTAGGAGGACCGAAACGTCGTTGGAGGGACGACCTGCACCTGCAGCATATAGTGCACCGGGGAGCGGAACGGGCCAATAGGCCCATACCTTGATGATGATGATGCCAAGGAAACGATAGATTTGAGACCGGAACAGGTCGCATTGACCTAATCCTGGAAAGGAAGAAGAAGAAGAAGTAGAAGATTATGAAATAAAATACAGTACAACCTATATCGTAATATAATTCTCCCCAATCTGTATTCGAGATGCTATAAACAGACAAAATTCCCTTTCCCCCCCCCCTGGATATCTCTGCGAATTTGTATGTTTTCAAGTGCACAGTTTACGAATATATTCATGAAAGTGCTGAATGTGCTCTAAAAATTATGGAAGAAAATCTTGTAAAAGGCGTTTCACTAAAGTATAACATGGGTTTTCGACATTTTTCTTTATATTTACGTCGGTGTATACTAATTTTTCAAAAAACAATTGACATTATAAATATATCTGTATTTTTTTTTCATATTTTCTGATTTTTGTAGTGTAAAATGAAAATAAAGATTAAAAAAAGAGCAAACCTTCCAAAATCATTGATAGTTTCAAGAATTGTTAGCATAAATACATCCGAAATTAATCTTAGATCAAGGGCAACAAAACCACTTTTGACCAGTGTTATTGAAGATATTCAACATCATGCAGTTATTCAACATCTCAAGATGGGGGAAAAAAGTAATTTATATTTCAATTTCAGCGCAACGCTGTGGTCTCGATGTAGCGTGCTGCCTTATCACGCAGCGGGCCCGGGTTCGATTCCTGGTCGGGACAAGTTTCTTGGGTGATGGTTTTTTCGGGGTTTTTCCTCACCTGTAAGACAAATGTCAGGAAATTTTAAGGCCCAAACGTTCCCCGAACATCACCTGGCCATCATTATCATCATTAACATATTCATTAAGTTTAGGATTAAGGCATCTCCTGGCGGATCATCATCATCATCAATACCTAACATATACTCTGTCATCGTGACAGCGTAACTCCGCCTTCCAGGCGCCCCAAACTCAGAATGGCTTAGAATAACGCCATGCCAGAAAAGAATACCAGAATGTCGAAATGAAAAGTGGTGGAATTAATAAAAAAATAATTTTCAATATTTGATTAGAGATCAACATGATTATCAAGTAAAATACGAAATTTATCAATTTCTTGATCCTCATGAGTCCTGCGCCGTAGCCGAACTTCTTCTTAAGTAACTCTACAGCCCAATGCTGAACTTAGTCTGCTCCACTGACTTCCACAAGTCGTTTGCCTTACGTTCTTACATTCCACCTTATGATTTTGCATTTCTTAATATCATTGTACATATCATCCCACCATCTGGTTTATAAGCTTGGGGGCCTGAAATGCTGACATGTCACCCCTACATTGGCTGGATGATCGCCCATCCCTGTGTTTAACACATGTGCATGTGAGGCCAACAGCCGGGTTGTAGACCAATGGACTTCTAGGCCTATTACTCCATGGAATTTTTTTTATCTCGCGAGGATAACTGAGCAGCAGTTTGATATAGGAAGTAGAGAAATCCGACTAAGAAAACTTCAGCTAAGGTTGAGGGACTGCGTCATGCTATCTACTTGACTCCCTGTATTTTTCTACCAGCCAATGGCGACAACCACTTCATTCGATCTTGGATTAGGATAAGCGACTTTCATTACTGAACACATAGTATAAAGTACGTTATCTCGATTATTCGCAGACGCGTTTAAAAACATAACATATTCTATTATTTTAAATATATGGTCACACGTAGAAATTCAGTATATAATGGAAATGGACAGCTAATGACAAATGAGGGAAATTTTGAGGAAGTGGCTGAATTCAAATACCTAGGAACAATAATCACAAATAGGAATGAGATGCACAAACAAATTAAACATAGGCTCAATTCTGGAAATGCATGATATTATGCATTGCAGAGACTTTTGATGTCCCAATTCCTTTCAAAAAACGTTAAGCTGAAGATATATAAAACTATTATTCTACCAGTTATATTATATGGGTGCGAAACATGGACTCTTACTTTAAGGGAGGAAAGGAGATTACGAGTATTTGAGAATAAAGTTCTTAGGAAATTTTTTGGACCAAAGAGAGATGAACAGACAGGTGAATGGAGAAGACTACATAACAATGAAGTACATGGTCTTTATAGGAAGCCAGATATAATAAGAACAGTTAAATCTCATAGACTGCGGTGAGCAGGACATGTTGCACGTATGGGGAATGAAAGACGTGCATGGAAGCTTCTTGTAGGAAAGCCAGAGGGAAAACGCCCAGTTGGTAGACCAAGAATGAGATGGGAGAACAACATTAACTATGATTTGAGGGAAGTAGATTATACAGGGAATGATTGGAAAGCATTGGTTCAGGATAGGGATGTATGGAGAGCTTATGTCCGCGCGGCCATGAATCTTCGGGTTCGATAGTGCCAGTGAGTAAGTAAGTATTATATTATTTAAGTGTTTTAAAATTACATTATACTTCTAAGTAAATAACTCAGTGGCACTATCGAACCCGAAGGTTTATGGCCGCACGGACATAAGCTCTCCATGCATCCCTATTTGAATTAATATTTTCCAATCATCCCTCTGTCTACTTCCCTTAGATCATGATTAGCGTTATTCTTCTACCTCATACTTGATCTACCAACTGGGCATATTCCCTACGGTTTCCTACAAGAAGCTTCTATGCACCTGATTCATTCCCCATTCTACGAACTTAACTGTTCTTATTATATCTAGTTTCCCATATAGACCATGTAGCTCACTGTTTTGTAGTCTTCTCCATTCACGTGCATGCCTGTTCATCTCTGTTTGGTCCAAAATTTTTCCTCCGATTGAGGGTCTTTCCACTTTTCAGCGGTTGCCCTTTTACCAGCCGGCTGCTGACCCTTCACATCCACATGTATCAATCAAAGAGGTAGATGATCAACAGCCAGTGTAGGGGTGACATGTGGTTAGCATGTCGAGTCCCCCAGCCGTTATAGCTGGTTCCTCAACCTGGAGCCGCTACTTATTGTAGCTACCCAATTGCCTCACGATTCTGGGTGGGCACCGGTCACATACTGGCCGAAATACCATGAGAAAATTTCTTCCCCCATGGAGACTCGAACCAGCGCAAGTCCCGTAGCTCTGCGCCAAGGCTTCCTACCTTAACCGCTCGGCTACGGCTAGAACTTTATTCTCAAATACTCATAATCTCTTTTCTTCCTTAAAGTAATAATCCATGTTTCTCATTCTAACATTATTATTTGATCTACTTATTTTTACCTAAATTCGCTCTTCTTATGAACATTTTATAAACTGAAAATAGAAAAGAGTGGGAGGGAGAATATTTCGCTAGTTTTATTAAGCGGTACACAACATTAATAAACACGCCTATAATCTTCAACTTATTTCGATTATCATGTTATCATAAGTAATGCCACGAGTGATTTCCAATTTATCTAGAGGATTTGGAAATCAAGAGTGGAATTTGTTAAGACTATTTAACGAATAAAATTAAGCTGTTTACTCAAAAATAAAGTTACCGGTATTTTAAAATATATATGTATTTAATGTGAACGGCAATGTTTGAAAATAAATCAGAAATATGAGGTTATGTATATTCACTGCAACTTGATCATACTTATTTATTCTAAATATGGTCGCAATATTGTAAGAATGCACGCTAGTGGAGAAATAATTAAACACATCAAGTTATATATTATAATCAACATTGTAGGTTATTAATTTATTTTTTTTAGTAAACAGTTCTGTAAAATCAAGGAATCTGTTCATTATTTGCTATATTCAATGTACTTGTTGGAGAAAAATAATGCTCTGATCTGTTCAGAATATTAAAAAGGGAGGAGCTTTCTTTATCGCAAAATCAGGAGCTGATAAAGATAAATCGAAAAGAGCAAGGTGAAACACAACTGCCATTGGTTATGAAACAAAGTTCATTGAAACGTGATTGGTCATTGACTACCATTTGGGGCATGAGTCAAATAGTCTTATTAATTCAATGAACTGACGCTAAATCTGAATTTGAGATGCTTTACAATGTGGCTGTCAGTTGTTATAGAACAGGATATTCCGTACAGCATTAACAATGTAAAAATATTCCTTATTCTAACCGCAGAGCACATTACTGTCGCCACAAGTGTAAAGATGATGTCTATCCACAGCTACCGTCATAATTACTACTTTCCTCAGACACGCCTTACAAATAGTTCAAAAAAGAAGACGCACTTCAACTCATTCACCCTTTGCCGGAGGTTCCTGGCCGTGCCGACATGGGTCCCCATAGATCCCTTCTTGAGTTAATATTTCCTAATCCTTTCCTGTAAAATTGATGTACCTCAAACTTGCTTACTTACTTACTCACTGGCACTATCGAACCCGTAGGTTAATGGCCGCGCGGACATAAGCCCTCCATACAATCCTATCCTAAGCTAATGCTTTCCAATCATTCCCTGTATAATCTACTCCCCTCAAATCATAGTTAATGTTATTCTCCCACCTCATTCTTGGTCTACCAACTGGACGTTTTCCCTTTGGCTTTCCTACAAGAAGCTTCCATGCAAGTCTTTCATTCCCCATACGTGCAACATGTCCTGCCCATCGCAGTCTACGAGACTTAACTGTTCTTATTATATCTGGCTTCATATAATGTTGTGGTTCGCTACCGGAGGGTCGTTCTCACGTTGTTTTCTCCTAATAAAACACAACAGATGATCGCGAAAAATTCATCAATAGTTTTATTTAATTCTATAAAAATACAAATTAGATATTCGATCCCATCACACATTGCCCTTATATCCCTCCTCATCACATTACCTATTACTCGAAACCGTTTATCCTGCTAGAACATGGAATTCACTTCCACCCCGGTCCACGTACTATTGTCGTTTTCCTACAAAAGTTTTCGTGTCCCTTTTTCGTTCCCAATACGTGTTACACGTCCTGCTCATTGCAGTCTGCGAGACTCAATGTTCTTACTATATCTGTTTTCCATAAAGATAATGGAGTTCATTACTATTAAATTCACATGTCTCTATTTTGTTTAAGTCCAAAGGTTATCAGAAAAAGTTGTAGGCCCTACTTAAATTCTAGTAAGCTTTTCTTTCTTAAAGTAAGAGATCATCAGATCCCACATAACTGGAAGAATCGCTCTTTTGTGTACTTTTAGTTACCTTTTTTAATAAACTCCCGCTAAATTCTATATTAACATATATAAAAACCGCTGCATGCAGCAACCTATATTGTATTTTGCACAGACCCTACACATAAATATATATACCGAACACCCAGCTTCAGACAGTATGATTTAGACTCGTATTCGTTATAATTCCGCGTTTGATTATCCAACAAACCGGAGTTTTCTTGTGGTTTTCGTTGTTGTCAAGGCAAACGCGTTCATTACCATGATCCTTTTAATATTTAATCGTAATATTTTAATTCATTACAAATTTAATATCAGTGAAGACTTGTAGAAAAGTCTTGGGTACGGAAAACAATGCATATCCGTTACCTTTTGATAAAAAAGTAAATATTATAGACACGATATAGAGAAAGAATCTAATATTTTTAATAATAATATTAGAATAGATTAAAAAGAAACACATTTGAATATGTTAACATTTGTAAATGAAAATAGACCTACAAATGTCTCAAAAATCATCTTTTCTGCTTAAACTGAGCAAATAGTCTAAATAAATAAATAAACAAACAAACAAATCATCATTTGTTCTGATTGATTTAACACATGGAATAGACCTATATTGGTAACAGTTAATTCAACTTTTAACATCTCGGGTTATTAAAGAAATGATTTGAAGCTGGGCATGGAAGAATGAACAAATTTTCTCGAGTCCTTTTATTTTTTTTAGGATTAAATTCTTATACTTTCTTTATATAGCCCTATATGATAGTGACCGATGATTTTACCTCACTTCCTAAAGAAGTCGTGTGTGTATTTTTTTTTCTTGAGAAAAAGCATTGGCCATGGCTGATTTGAAATTGAGAATTTCGGATCTAATCCGAGCATGTTAAACCATTACGTCACTGACCATATAACACCTGTACATTCATCATTGTCATTATTTTTTTGTTGGTTTCAAAAGTCGGTATACGAGGTGAATTCAATATCAAATTGGAAATTTTTGCACTCTGTGATGATATGATGTTGAAGAAATTAGAGATGCAGAAGCAGATGCATAACTACGCTGCCCAAAACAATTAGGGGATATTGTAGAATAACCTATTAAGACTATGTTTTTAGGAACAGTATTAGATGCAATCACCTTGTATTACTCCAAAAGAATGTAAACAAGAGTTTGAAGTCATTACGTAACCTCTGTACCACACCAGATGTCAAAGAGATCCTGATTAGGAATATGGCAAACAAACAAAGCAACTTTAACATGGGTGAAAAATGTTTCTTTAGTATGGTCTCCTCGAACAGCCAGCACTGCCTCACACCTGTGTGGCATTGATGCAATGAGGTTAGCAATGAGTTCTTGGGGGATACGTGGCCACTCTCCCATAAGAGCAATGTGCAGCTCTGGAACAGTTGTGGGAGGTGCTGGTCTGCCTGCAATGCGCCTGCCTAATGCATCCCACACATGCTCAATCGGATTTAAGTCCGGGGAGGAAGCTGGCCATTGCATACGCTCGATACCCTCCACTTCCAGCATGTCGTCCACCAAGCCAGTTCTGTGAGGTCGTGCATTATCGTCCATAAAAAGAAAAGAATCACCTATGGCACCAGCATAAGGCACGACAAAAGGTCGGAGACTCTCATCTCTATACCTTACCGCAGTCGAAGTACCACCTTGGATGACGTAGAGGTCCGTACGTCCACCACTACTGACTCCTGCCCACACCATCAATCCACCGCCACCATATGGGGATCTTTCACGTACAAAAGCTGGATTGTTTCGTGTCCCTTTTTCTCTCCAGATAAATACACGCCGATTATCACATTCCACGATGAATCGCGACTCATCAGAAAAAAGAACTGACCTCCATTCAGCATGCCTCCACCCACGATGTTCCTCCGCCCAGTTTCTGCGGTCTCTACGCTGTTGTGGAGTTAACCTGGTATACACCATGGGCCTACGGGCATAGAGACTTCCATGCAGTCGATTAGGGACAGTTTGAGTTGACACCCTGCGTCCTGTTGCTGTTTGAAGTGTATTTCGCAGTTGAGTTGCATTCTGCTGTCTATTCCGACGGGCTGTTAAAAAGAAGTAACGGTCATCCCTTGCTGTTGTTGCCCTTGGTCGACCTTGTCCGGCTCTTCTGTGAACAGTATGTTCTTTGAAAATGATTCCAAAGTCTGGAAATCACGCTTTGAGACACCCCAATGACTTGTGCCACCTCTTGTTGTGTCTGTCAAGCTTCCATCCTTCCTATGGCCCTCCAAGCCATTGGTTCAGGTAAATCATGTTGTCGAGGCATCACTGTCCTTAAGGCAAGTCATTCACTAACTGAAAACTGGACTGGATTTAAAAACAGCAACAAAATATTCACCCCCACACCACCCTTTCACATCAACAGTACAGACACTGCCCTCTGGTGTGGTACCGAGGTTACGTAACAACTTCAAACTCTTGTTTACATTATCTTGGAGTAATAGAAAGTGATTGCATCTAATACTATTCCAAAAACATAGTCTTAATAGGTTATTCTACAATATCCCCTAATTTTTTTGAGCAGTGTAAATCTTGGGGTTAACGTGGGTATTTTATAAGGAGTGAAATAAACAAATTTGAATGTTGGGTAATGAGATGATATAATTTGTATTAGCGTATTTGCTCGCGTAATTTGCGCCCCATGTATTTTGCGCATCCTGATTTTTAAGGGATTAGTTTGTACATTATTTTTGGTCCGTGTATTTTTCGCAGACATTTTAGGTAAAGCCTACATTTTTTTCAATGTAGTAGAGATTTTCTTTCCCTAAATTGCACTGTCAGTTCTTATATTCCAACGTAGGTCATTTACTAGCAACTGAACTATCTGCTCCACAAACCCGAACAATGTTTGCCCTTGGTAGAGACAAGTTTTAGAAAAATAAATACTGGTATTTCAGATGACTTCCAACACTTCTAATGTATACTTGCGTTTATACTGTATTTCAAAATGGGAAAGAAAAATAATAATTACACAACACCATATCAATTGAAAGTGATAATTTTCGCGAACATATCAGTAATCGTGCAGCAGAAAGAGAATTTGGAGTTATCGAATCCAATGTGCGTTATTGGAGGAAACAAAAAGACGCGCTAATTAATGCAAGAAGTGACAGTACGTCATTTCGTGGCCCGAAAACTGGTAAATATCCCGCTATATAAGATTAACTTTTAATTCATCTTGAACAGTTGCGGAATGACAACATCACAGTTACATATGACTTATGACATGCTACATCTACGTGCACGTGAAATTGCTAACTCTCACAACATAGACGATTTGTATTGTTTCATTTGTATAATAATTATTATTGTTGTTTATAGATTTATTATTGCATAATTATTGTTTGTATAATTCAAGATTACTACAATGATATGATTTATATAAATTTATAAGAGATGACAAAATTACTGCATTCTTAATTACTATACTAGCCTACCATAATTGAGATAACTCAGAACAGGACATCTAATTTTAAAAATCCGCATATCTTAACCCAATCGTTTCAGGTTTAAATGCTCAGTGCTTTTCCCCAGAAACCAGATTTAAGTTACTGTAAATTACATTGCCTATTTTCAGACACTCAAAACAAACAAAATATAACGGTACTTCATATCACAATAAGGGTGAAGGCCAAACCACATTCCTCTACTATTCATAAATGTTAACAAAAGATAACTCTGCCAAGGGATGTAAAAAATATTGCAAAATATATAACAGTAGAGTTCAGTGAGTGTACCTCGTCTCCTGAGTTGGAGGTCATTTAACTGCCGGCGAGTCTACCTCGTCTTTTGAGGCGAATGGTTTAACCTCCCCAATTTTAAATCAAGAATGCGCAAATTACGCGAGCAAATACGGTATGTACTGCAATTTCACATGTTGCTTAACAATGCGCTTTTAAATAATTATAAAGATAATTTAATTAAATTTAATAGTAATTATAATAAACACAAAAATGTTGAAAAAATGATAATGTAAGAAAATATAATATAAATGGATTGGGCACAAATGTGCAAAGGTGATAACACAGCTAAAAATCACTAACACTAACTTGGTCTTGCGTAATCACAAATTGTTTTTATTCTTTGAGTACATGTTTCGATGTGATATCTTTCGCATTTCTGTTCACACGCTTGGCATATGCATGACATCTTCGGGTCATGGAATGTTTTATCTCTACACATTAGGTGGTGGAATCCATGCACGCTTAATCTTGTGATGACGTGTCGTATCTGGAAATTTGCTTCTGTCCAGTTCCTGTCTATCATCGCTCCGCTGCTGAATAATTCCGGCCATACTTCCTCTCTTTTCCTGCGTAGTCTTTGTAGCTCATGTTCATAGGGTTCTGTGGTTGGTAGTAGATATGCTGTTTTCAAGTGCTCGATAAGGAAAGTCTCCCTTGCCAGTAGGTACACTAGACGGCCTCTTGTCGTTTTTGATACTCCTATTGCTCTTTTTATGTATGTAGCTTTCACTTTTTTCAGTGTGTTCAGATTAGCTTCTGTAAGATGTGGCCATATGATTTCCATCCCGTAAGTTATTATTGGGAGGATCTTTGCATTGAATAGTTTCATCGCTGATTCCAGGCTTAGAGCTTGTATATTGCATATATCATTTATTGCCATTATTGCTTGCGTTGATCTTTCTGCTAAGTGTTTTATGAAGCTTCTTCCACTGGGTTGTAAAGTAATGCCTAGATATTTAAACTCCTTTACTATTTTGATGTTATCTTTGTCCAGTTTTATTTCTGTTGTGGCAGGGATCTTTCCTCCGTTTCTGAACACCATCATTTCTGTTATTTCTTTGTTTATATAGAAGCTGTGGGTTTTACACCATTCTTCCATAGTTGTTATGGCGTTCTGAAGTTTACTTATATCCGTTGATCCAATTACGATGTCGTCTGCGTATGCATATATGAAAATTTCTTCTCCTAGTTCTTCTAGTTTCCTTACCAGTTCTTCGGCTGCCATTATGAATAGCAGTGGGCTCAATGGGTCTCCTTGCAGTACCCCATTTGTCTGCAGTATAGTTTTTGATTTTGAGAGACCATCTGATATAACTATGCTATTTTCTTTCATTATTGATGTAATGATTTGGGTCCACGCGTTCTCCTCTCCTAGGATACTTTTCAATTTGCTTATTATTAATCCTCTGTCCATTAGATCGAAGGCTTTCGTAAAATCTACAAAGACAGCGTACAGCTTCTGTTTTCTATCGAGTGCTTCCTCTATGTTTTGAAGGAGGAGTTTCACTGCCGTTTGAGTTTATCTCTCTTTCCTGAATCCAAATTGCGCGTCAGGGAGCTTTTCTTCGATTTTCCCCCTTACTCTATTTGTTATAATTTTTGTTAGGTTCTTGAAGGGAACGTTTTCAAGAGGGATGCCCCTGTATTTGTTAGGGTCTTTTTGTATCCCCTTTTCCTTTGTATATAACTTTTATCGTCGAGTTTCTCCATTGTTCTGGAATTCTTCCTAGTTCCATACATTTGTTATATAGTTGTGTCCATATGGGACTCAGTGTGTCAATTGTTTTTGAGGTGTTCATTATACATCATATCTGGGCCGGATGTTTTTCTGTTCTTGCTTTGGTTTATTGCTTTTCTAATTTCTGCAGGGTTGATCGGAGTCCATTCTGTGTGTCTTGTGTTTTGGTCTTGATTACTTGTTGCTGGGGTGTCTCTTCCTTCCTTGTTTAGTATATTGGTGAAATGTTGTTCCCATTCCTTCATTTGTATGGCTTATGTCTGTTGTTGTTTTCTTGGTGGAAAAGCGATGTATGGGTCTTTAAGGGCTTCCTCAGTCATCTCTTTAATTTTTTGTTCGATATGAGCTTTCTTCTTTTCTTTTATCGGTCTTTTGTATTGTCGTCTTTCCATTGCGTAGTCTTCTTTTACTGCAATGTCTTCCAGGTTGTCTTGTATATGTTGTAGCTTACTTATGACTTGTTTTCTTTTGTTGTAGCATTCCTTGTCATACCATTATTTTGATTTCTTCATGTTCGAGTTTACTGGCATCGTGGTCCCTATGATGACCTGTCTATTATTGCGTTAGCTTCGTCTAGATTCCCTTATGAAAATATAAAAGAATAATAAAAATAATATTAGGGTATTATATTGCCTAAGGAAGTGTTCAGTATGTTAATTTCAGCTATTTTTGAGCCAGGCAATGTCCTTGATAGGAGGTTTTTCTTCAGTGCTGGATAGCTGAAACAAGAAAGGACGAGGCAAAGTGAGATACAGGCTACAGATAGTTAGTTTTCAATAATGTACTAGTAGTACGTATATATTATTCTGTAATTTTTTTCGATTATTCGCTACTAGTATGTGTAGTCAATACTTCTAATATTCATTGTAATCACAATTGAGGTTATGTCCGTTTCGAAACGGACCACACTAAAAACTGAAAGTGTTTAAGTACATAAGAACTAAACCTTGGAAGGGTGTACGTCTTCGGAAACGATCACAGCGAAAACTCTGTTTGTTTAATTATATAAGACCTAAACCTGACTCGAACTTATCATTCCTTGATAATGGCATGTGGGATCATGCCGAAACGTTGGAGTGAGTGGCCAGGGGCTGAACTTGAATCCAAGACGCGGAAAACCCAAGAAAACTTTCTTACTCATATATATATACGAGGGCGGATCGGAAAGTAACGCACAATAATTTTTTCTTGGTATTGCAGCTAGAATGTTGCAATTTCACAGAGATATAGTTTGAAGTTTTCACTACAGATGGTATTTTTTTCTTTCTCAGGTTCACCTCTTGCGAGAGAAGCTTGAACTATGCAACAAAGATGGCGCGCATGGTACAGTCGTCCACCTGTGAGGGACGGATCGGATCGGAAAGTAACGCACAATAATTTTTTTTAAAAGTTTAATAGTAAAAAAAAAAGAAAAAAATCACAAATGAACTTACATCTTTTACCTACTTTTCGACATAGTCACCAACTTCCTCAACACATTTTTCCCATCGTGTTACCAGTTTCAATATGCCCTGTTCGTAGAAGTCCGTTTGGTTGGAGTGTAGCCATCTGCGCACTGCTGATGCCTGCTTTGTTTCGGGCGTGTAGTGGTACGCCCAGGACTCATCACCTGTGACGATTCCTTCCAGAAAGTCATGTCCTTGTGCGGTGTACCGCGTTAAGTGGTCCAAGCTTGCCATCATTCGCTGGCCCTTGTGGTCGTCTGTCAGGTTCTTAGGCACCCAGCGAGCACTAACTTTACGGAAGACATTGCTACGGTCCATACAATCATCCCCATACACGCCACGCATGTCCATGTGAATTTCACTGGGTTTATGCCCTTTGGCCCACAAAAATCGAACAACACTTCTCTGTTCCTCACAGGTGGACGACTGTAGCATGCGCGCCATCTTTGTTGCATAGTTCAAGCTTCTCTCGCAAGAGGTACACCTGAGAAAAAATACCATCTGTAGAGAAAACTTCAAAACTATATATCTCTGTGAAATTTGAACATTCTAGCTGCAATACCAAGGCAGAAAAAAATTATTGTGCATTACTTTCCGATCCGCCCTCGTATATATGTACCTGATATGTCAGTCTTCCTCAATTAAAATTTGTTTTTGTTAAAAAAACTTCGTCAGTTAGTTGAAAACCACGTAGGCTTTTCATAACATGTTCCATCTTCGGCATTTGGTACCAATTGACATGCCGAAGATGGAACATGTTCTGAAAGGCCTACGCGGTTTTTAACTAATTTTTTTTAACAAAAATCCATTTTAACTGTGAGGATGACTGATACATTAGGTACTTACACTAATATTTATATAAATTGTTCAGTTATATATTGGATTGTTCAGTTATATTTGGATTGTATACAATTAATACTACTAGTGCGAATAAATTGTTCGGTTAATTTTTTATTATATACTGCTAGTACGTATAGATTGTTTAGTTTTGTATTATGGGTTTATGCTAGTAGTACATATAAATTGTTGCAGTTTTCTTAAACAATGTTTGATATAAGTTTGTGCATATGTGATTGGGCGTAGTGAATAGTCAACGGCCATACCATGTTGAAAATACCGGTTCTCGTCCGATCACCGCAGTCAAGCAACATTGGGCGTGGTTAGTACTTGGATGGGTGACCACTTAGGAACACCACGTGTAGTCCCGCGCCGTAGCCGAGCGGTTAAGGTAGGAAGCCTTGGCGCAGAGCTACGGGATTTGCGCTGGTTCGAGTCTCCATGGGGGAAGAAATTTTCTCATGGTATTTCGGCCAGTATGGAACCGGTGCCCACCCAGCATCGTGAGGCAATTGGGTAGCTACAATAAGTAGCGGCTCCAGGTTGAGGAACCAGCTATAACGGCTGGGGGACTCCACATGCTAACCACATGTCACCCCTACACTGGCTGTTGATCATCTACCTCTGTGATTGACACATGTGGATGTGAAGGGCCAGCAGCCGGCTGGTAAAAGGGCAACCGCTGAAAAGTGGAAAGACCCTCAATCGGAATAGTCTTAAAGTTAGATTTATCGACGTTTTATTACATGAGAATCACGGGAAATTCCAAATTATAGCCTTTGTTGAGTCACTGGATTTAGGTATAAATATATAGTACATTCACGAATTTAGGCCATTTGTTGACCTGTTTCGGCCTCAAGAAAAACACCATCCAAAAGTCTTTTGAGTGGACGTCCTGGTCTTCTTGTTCCTGCAGGTTGATATCTTAACATTTGTTTGGGTATGCTGTGATCTTCCATTCGATGAACATTATTTGGTCATCTGCAAACAGTATGGTGTTTAATTTTCTATTTTCTGATATTCTTATTCCAAATTTATATTTTTTGTTCCAGCAGCATATTACTTCATTGATATAAATTGCAAAGAGCGTTGGGGATGGGGGCAGCCTTGTCTCACACCACGATTTATAATTCCCTCTTCAGAAAATCTGTTATTTAATTTAATCTTTATGGTGTTGTCTTTGTAAATATTTTGTATGTTCTGCCGAAGTAAATTTGGTATATTTCTGTCTTCCAATATATTTAAGAGTTTTGATCTCTTGACTGTGTCGAATGCTTTTTCAAAATCTATGAAAGCAAAATGTGTTTCTAAGTTGAATTCTCTTCTTTTTTCAAGCAATAGTTTTTACAGAAAATGCTGAATCGATACAAGATCGTCCTTTCCTAAATCCATTTTGACATTCCATAAGGAATTTTTCACTGAAACTTTTCAATTTTCCATTTAAAATGTCTGCATAAATTTTGTAGCATTTGTTTAACAAACTGATTCCCCTATAGTTATCCATTTTTCTCTTGTCTCCTTTCTTGAACAGGGGTATAACAATGCTTGTCTTCCATTCTTGTGGTATATCTGCATTTTTTAATACATTATTAAAGAATATTAAATATATATAACAGTTAATGAAATTTCTCATGTTAATAAAATTGACAGAGGTATGGTCAGAGGTGTGCTGTAAAAATGTTCTCTCTTCACATTTTTGTAAAAAAAAAGTAAAACCAGAAAACAATCAATTATTCTATCAGAATGACAGCCAAATAAATCTAAATAAAAAACGAATATTGCTTATGTCAGTAAATAAAAACTTTTTACACGCTCGATTGCCTTCCGGCATCAATTCTCATTAACTACATATTTTGTTCGTTTTTATTTATCGAATAATGGCGCCATGTTTGAAGGATATATTATATTCTTGAGCAGATTATTACAGATTACCAGACTATTATTTATTATACTTGAAATGCCATGTTTACTTTTATTTCATTTTAAATTAAATTATCACGTGTATAATCTGAAGTTCCGCGCGCCGTAGCTGAGTGGTTTAGACAAGAAGCCTTGGCGCAGAGCTACGAGACTTGCGCTAGTTCCAGTCCCGAGGGGAGAAGAAATTTTCGAATGGAATTTCGACCAGTATGGGACGAGTGCCTACCCAGCGTCGTGACGCATAAGTAGCGACTCCAGATTGAGAAGACCAGCTAGAACGGTTGGGGACCCGACATGCTGACCACATGTCTCCCCTACACTGGCTACATGATCGTCTACCTCTGTGATTAACACATGTGGATATGAGGCAGCAGCCGGCTGGTAGATTCAAAGGCCTTCTAGGGCTGTCGCGCTTGGAGTTATAATGTGAAGCTTCTCACCTTAGCGGATAGTAGTTCCACTTGATTAGGTCAGTTTCCTTCTGAAATTTTCCTCCGGAATTTTTTCTCAACGTCACTATAAAATGTTGAGAAACTTAGAACATATTTCCAAATATCATTTTCCATAATACTCATAACCATTCAAGATAAATTGTAAAAACTTAAATAGTTATATCAATGGTGATAGAAATCATTCTCTTACTTACTTACTTACTTACTTACTTACTTACTTACTTACTCACTGGCACTATCGAACCCGTAGGTTAATGGCCGCGCGGACATAAGCTCTCCATACATCCCTATCCTGAGCTAATGCTTTCCAATCATTCCCTGTATAATCTACTTCCCACAAATCATAGTTGTTTCTCCCACCTCATTCTTGGTCTACCAACTGGGCGTTTTCCTTCTGGCTTTCCTACAAGAAGTTTCCATGCACGTCTTTCATTCCCCATACGGCAACATGTCCTGCCCATCGCAGTCTACGAGACTTAACTGTTCTTATTATATCTGGCTTCCTATAAAGACCATGTAGTTCATTAGAAATAATTCTCTAAAAAAAATAAATATATATGTATAGCTTCCGTCAGAAGAATCCAAATTCATGGACCATTTGTATGTTTACTGTAGGTAAAAAAAAATGAAGCCTGAAATTAGAGGTATCTGAAAAAAAAAATGTCGGTGTTTTAATGCCAGCTTTGAATAACTTAGACTATTAACAACAATCATTGTAAATACATTATTGGTATAAAGTTTAATGAGCATCATTAATTACATTAATTTATTCGTTATCAGAAAGAAAACCGCCAAAAGAATTTAAGTCATATCGTCCAATAAGTCTGATAACGTTATTGTCAAAATAATTAATTAAAAAAACTTTTTTAAACCGGCTGAAACAAATTATCCTTAAAAATGGCATATTTACCAGATAATTACTTTGGTTTTTGTAACAATCATTCTACTTAGAAGAAATTTGTAGAGTGATAAATAAAATTGAGGATGTTCTAGGGAAAAAAATAAATACTGCTGTTTCAATATGTAAATATTGACTAAGTTTCGATAAAGTTTGGCACTTAGGATTATATTACTTGTTGTCAACATAATATATTTGTAACAGAATTTTCAGTTAAAATATGAAGAAAAATTAACTGGTTTCTACAGCATATCGTCAGGAATACTTCAAGGTTCCGTGTTGGGCCCGTTACTATACACACTGTATACAGCTGATTTCCTCAAAACCAGTGAAATAAGCATAATAGTGGCTGTATTTGCTGATGAAAATGCCACCCTAGCATCAGTTAAAGACGCCGTGGAAGCCTGTGAAATCCTCAAGCTACAATTTTATGAAGCAAACGAATGGTTGATTACATGGCGTATACGAGCTAGATAAATTAAATCTATCCACATACCATTTGGAACAAGTACTGGAAGTTGTTCTGCCGTGGCCCTTTATAATAAAGTCATTCCAACAGCTAATAGTGTAAAATATTTGGGTATGGACGGTAGATCAACATGGCAAAATCATAACCAAAAATAACGTATAGAATTAAAATTAAGAACTTTAAAACTAAATTGGTTACTAAGACACAAATCAAAATTGAGTACAGAAAACAAACTCCTACTTTACAAAACCATATTGAAACCTATCTGCACTTATCGCATCCATTTATGGTAGCTACTCTAATATTGAAATTCTACAGTCCAAAATGTTTCGTTCAATTGACGTGGCTCCCTAGTATATGAATAATAACCTCATCAATTTAGATTTAGTCCCGCGCCGTAGCCGAGCGGTTAAGGTAGGAAGCCTTGGCGCAGAGCTGCGGGACTTGCGCTGGTTCGAGTCTCCATGGGGGAAGAAATTTTCTCATGGTATTTCGGCCAGTATGGGACCGGTGCCCAGCCAGCATCGTGAGGCAATTGGGTAGCTACAATAAGTAGCGGCTCCAGGTTGAGGAACCAGCTATAACGGCTGGGGGACTCCACATGCTAACCATTAGATTTAAAATTTTCCATACTAAAAGAAGAAATAGGAAAAATACACCATTCACTATATACGAAAAAAGGTCATGAACATTACTTGTAGGAAGTAGGGAAATCGCCCAGTAGGTAAGCCAAGAATGAGGTAGCATAATAATATTAATTATGGTTTCAGAGGGGTAAATATTCAGGAAATGATTATAAAATAATTATTAGCTCAGGAGATAATATCCGCGCGTCCAAGAATCTCTGGGTTCGTTAGTGCCATTAAGTTATTATTATGATATTATTATTGTTATTATTATTATTTATTATTATTATTATTATTATTATTATTATTATTATTATTATTATTATTATTATTATAACGCCGTAGCGTAGTGGTTAAGGCACTGAGCTACAAGCCGGAGGGTCGAAGGTTCAAGTCCCGTTGGGGTCAGGATTTTTAAACTGACCCAAACCCTCTGGCGGCACTATGGCCCTGGGGTCGACTCAGCCTCTAACGGAAATGAGTACCAGACGCTTGTTCTGGGGGTAAAGGCGGCCGTCACGCAGGGCTGACAACCCGGCTGACATAAAGTGCCGATTGCCAAGAAAAAGTGGGAGCCTTAACCTCCTACTACCCCAAAGGCCTCCGGGCCTGTTGTGGGATCACTTTACTTTACTTTATTATTATTATTATTATTATTATTATTATTATTATCAACATTATTAAATCGTTTTAAATTAGTTTTTTGATTTTTTAAATCATTATTTATTGACAAAATTTTAGCATTTTTAAAAATACAGTATCGAAATGTATTTAAAAGTAGAAAACTATGTCTCTTCTTAGATTGTTTTTTGCTGTGTATAATTCTATCTGATATATTGTGACTCTACAGCTTTTAGACAAATGAATAATGAAAAATACTGTAGTGTTTTATTAGTATTTCTAAAAAATGCTCTTGGGACCATTCATACAACTCAAGTTGCCCTTGAGTTTGACCATTTCAACTGTTTCTTTTTTTTTATATCATTTTGTGTTGCATTTACAATTCATCTTGCTGGTCTAAAAAATTAATGCAGAAGTATAAATGGACTAAGAAGCGAATGAGAAGAAGCAACCAATAAAATTATATTGGGTGAATGACCTGTCTAACCAAGTCTTGAAGAGAATGAATGGGACAGCTATTTCTTTTATTCTGGTATAAAACGAAAAAAAAAAAAAAAAAGAAATCGCCTAGCCGCGAACTGGGATTGTAAACTGAACCATGTAATGTATAATATGTAAACCTGATCATTAAAAAGCAGTTCCAGTGTTACTTTTTCTTCGAATGTTACATTACCTTCGTAGTGTTCTTTGCTTACAAACAACACACAATTAAATACAATTATATTAGCAGATGATTAAGTTTTGTTTTCAGCAATTGAACATGATTTACAACATCAGTTTTTAAATTACGGGGTATACTTAAGAATTATCATATAAAAATATCAGTTGGCAAAACGAAAGCAATGACAGTAAACTATTATGGGTAAAAATTTTGGTTCAAAATTAAATTATAGAACAAGTGACAGATTTTATTTATCTACGAAGTCACATTTTATTATATGATTACAAAAATTACATCAAAATGTTATAAAATACAATTGCTTAAATGGGGTTATGAGAAGAAATTTTGGAAAATCAATGCGAAAAAGATTTCAACTTAGATCCCATAGGCCTAATATAATATATCAACCATTTTTTATATGGTAGCGAATGTTGGACACTACGACAAACTGATGAAAGCAGAATCTACGATCAATAACAGGTATTACTTTGAGAGATCAAATGAGGATTGATGACTTTAGAACTAAGTGGGGTGTTGAAGAAATGACTGCGAAAGTCGAGCTTCATCGACATAAATGGAGACAGCAGGTTCTTAGGATGCCAGAATATCGTTTACAAAAAAAAAAATTATCACCCTGCAGGAAACAGAGACTTGGGTCGTCCTCATCGTCGCGCTGTTGGACAGATCAGTTCCAGTTGTAGTTCACAGACGGGAATAAATGCAAACATGTGTTTTGGCAGAATGAGAAATGCACTATGCGTCCAAGCGACGAGACGGAATGGCGAGTTGATAAACTCATGTGTTTTGGCAGAATGAGAAATGCACTATGCGTCCAAGCGACGAGACGGAATGGCGAGTTGATAAACTCATGTGTTTTGGCAGAATGAGAAATGCACTATGCGTCCAAGCGACGAGACGGAATGGCGAGTTGATAAACTCATGTGTTTTGGCAGAATGAGAAATGCACTATGCGTCCAAGCGACGAGACGGAATGGCGAGTTGATAAACTCATGTGTTTTGGCAGAATGAGAAATGCACTATGCGTCCAAGCGACGAGACGGAATGGCGAGTTGATAAACTCATGTGTTTTGGCAGAATGAGAAATGCACTATGCGTCCAAGCGACGAGACGGAATGGCGAGTTGATAAACTCATGTGTTTTTGGCAGAATGAGAAATGCACTATGCGTCCAAGCGACGAGACGGAATGGCGAGTTGATAAACTCATGTGTTTTGGCAGAATGAGAAATGCACTATGCGTCCAAGCGACGAGACGGAATGGCGAGTTGATAAACTCATGTGTTTTGGCAGAATGAGAAATGCACTATGCGTCCAAGCGACGAGACGGAATGGCGAGTTGATAAACTCATGTGTTTTGGCAGAATGAGAAATGCACTATGCGTCCAAGCGACGAGACGGAATGGCGAGTTGATAAACTCATGTGTTTTGGCAGAATGAGAAATGCACTATGCGTCCAAGCGACGAGGCGGAATGGCGAGTTGATAAACTCATGTGTTTTGGCAGAATGAGAAATGCACTATGCGTCCAAGCGACGAGACGGAATGGCGAGTTGATAAACTCATGTGTTTTGGCAGAATGAGAAATGCACTATGCGTCCAAGCACGACGAGACGGAATGGCGAGTTGATAAACTCATGTGTTTTTGGCAGAATGAGAAATGCACTATGCGTCCAAGCGACGAGACGGAATGGCGAGTTGATAAACTCATGTGTTTTGGCAGAATGAGAAATGCACTATGCGTCCAAGCGACGAGACGGAATGGCGAGTTGATAAACTCATGTGTTTTGGCAGAATGAGAAATGCACTATGCGTCCAAGCGACGAGACGGAATGGCGAGTTGATAAACTCATGTGTTTTGGCAGAATGAGAAATGCACTATGCGTCCAAGCGACGAGACGGAATGGCGAGTTGATAAACTCATGTGTTTTGGCAGAATGAGAAATGCACTATGCGTCCAAGCGACGAGACGGAATGGCGAGTTGATAAACTCATGTGTTTTGGCAGAATGAGAAATGCACTATGCGTCCAAGCGACGAGACGGAATGGCGAGTTGATAAACTCATGTGTTTTGGCAGAATGAGAAATGCACTATGCGTCCAAGCGACGAGACGGAATGGCGAGTTGATAAACTCATGTGTTTTGGCAGAATGAGAAATGCACTATGCGTCCAAGCGACGAGACGGAATGGCGAGTTGATAAACTCATGTGTTTTGGCAGAATGAGAAATGCACTATGCGTCCAAGCGACGAGACGGAATGGCGAGTTGATAAACTCATGTGTTTTGGCAGAATGAGAAATGCACTATGCGTCCAAGCGACGAGACGGAATGGCGAGTTGATAAACTCATGTGTTTTTGGCAGAATGAGAAATGCACTATGCGTCCAAGCGACGAGACGGAATGGCGAGTTGATAAACTCATGTGTTTTGGCAGAATGAGAAATGCACTATGCGTCCAAGCGACGAGACGGAATGGCGAGTTGATAAACTCATGTGTTTTGGCAGAATGAGAAATGCACTATGCGTCCAAGCGACGAGGCGGAATGGCGAGTTGATAAACTCATGTGTTTTGGCAGAATGAGAAATGCACTATGCGTCCAAGCGACGCGAGACGGAATGGCGAGTTGATAAACTCATGTGTTTTGGCAGAATGAGAAATGCACTATGCGTCCAAGCGACGAGACGGAATGGCGAGTTGATAAACTCATGTGTTTTGGCAGAATGAGAAATGCACTATGCGTCCAAGCGACGAGACGGAATGGCGAGTTGATAAACTCATGTGTTTTGGCAGAATGAGAAATGCACTATGCGTCCAAGCGACGAGACGGAATGGCGAGTTGATAAACTATGAGGTCTTACGTCACTGTACACAGTACATTATGTGCATACAGCATCAAAACAAAACATGCAACGTCCTCCTCGCGATCCTCATCATCGCCTGGAAGCACAGAAGATGCGTTAATTAATTTATTTATTTAGAAGATTTCACAATGTTTCACATCCTCCTTCGCGCAATTAATCTGCTGTAATTCTCCTTCACATCTGTCATTCCAGTTTCCATCGTCCAATCATGCTGCTCGAAACACCATCAGCCCATGTTATTTTTGGCCATCCTCTTCTTCTTCTACCAAGTGCCACGCATTCTAGATTCCTCTTGGGAATCCATCGTCTGTCATTATTTTTTACATAATCATAACATTTCAATTGTTTGTCTTTTATGAAATCCACAATTGAAGTTTGAACGATCATATTTTGTTTAATTACGCTGTTTCTTATTTTATCTCTTCTAGAAATTCCAACTGAACGCCTCCAAAAATCCATTTCTGTAGAATATAATTTCAATTCCCATGTTTTGTACCGTATGTCATTGCATTTATTTGCGTTTATTTATTTAATTATTTACGAGTATTATAGCTGTAGGAAGATAGCTTTCTGTCTTCCATATCAGTGGCCGGTATTTTGTTCTTGCCAAAGTCTGTTACAGGAGATTTTAAATGTCTACATTCAGCCTGCTTGTGTCTCTCTTGTCGTCAGCTGGCCTGTGATGTCTTTGGCAGTGGTATTCGCTTACAACTACAGAGCCGATTCCGATTGAGGGTCTTTCCACTTTTCAGCGGTTGCTCTTTTACCAGCCGGCTGCTGGCCCTTCACATCCACATGTGTCAATCACAGAGGTAGATGATCAACAGCCAGTGTAGGGGTGACATGTGGTTAGCATGTCGAGTCCCCCAGCCGTTATAGCTGGTTCCTCAACCTGGAGCCGCTACTTATTGTAGCTACCCAATTGCCTCACGATGCTGGGTGGGCACCGGTCCCATACTGGCCCGAAATACCATGAGAACATTTCTTCCCCCATGGAGACTCGAACCAGCTCTGCGCCAAGGCTTCCTACCTTAACCGCTCGGTTACGGCGCGGGACAGTACAGAGCCAAGAACAGTTATATAGCCTACCTGTCTAATGCGCATTACAGAGTTACTTTTCTCTGTCTACAGACGGGTGGTCCAGATTATTCCTTATAAGTGTAACTCCTACAAATGGAAGAAATCAAAAAGGAGAAAAAAAAATCGATGTGAATATCTATCTATTTAGTTCGTAGATTTTTATATTATTCGCAACAAAAGGTATATTGTATTATATCATTTACGATATATAGAGAATAATTTGTAAGAGCGTGCAAACATTGAACAGTGCATGGGGAATGCTCCACTGAATAATTTGAGACGGGAAACTAAGGATTCGAGAAGCCAACTTAATGAGTTGTGGGAGCAAACTTATATTTCACTTACTGTCTAGACTTTTTATTTACATTATTTATCACTTAATTTCAAGTACCATTATTGACACAACATACCACTTTATATATTAAAATAATTGTTCAAACTGACAGCCACCATCCTCAATGCAAACTTGTTATCGGCGTACAAGGTTCTGCAGCACCCTGGCAAATATCTCTGGTGTTTTTCGAATCACATCACAAACAGCTATAATCCTGTAAAATAATTCCATGTCAGTTTCCACTGGAGTCTCAAACACAAATGACTTTATATATCCTTATAAGAAATGATTGGGGCACGCCGTAGCGTAGTGGTTAAGGCACTGAGCTACAAGCCGGAGGGTGGAGGGTTCAAGTCCCGTTGGGGTCAGGATTTTTAAACTGACCCAAACCCTCTGGCGGCACTATGGCCCTGGGGTCGACTCAGCCTCTAACGGAAATGAGTACCAGACGCTTGTTCTGGGGGTAAAGGCGGCCGTCACGCAGGGCTGACAACCCGGCTGACATAAAGTGCCGATTGTCTAGAAAAAGTGGGAGCCTTAACCTCCTACTACCCCAAGGGCCTCCGGGCCTGTTGTGGGATCACTTTACTTTTTACTATAAGAAATGATTAAGGGGGTCAGGTTAAGTCCTTCATCATGACTTCCTAGTCATCAGAACGCTTCCTTTCAGAAACTAAAGTTTGTAGTACAGGTAAATAAACAGAACAATGCATGTACGCACTATAGTTGTAAATCAGCTGGAAAACAGCGATAGCTAGACTATGTGATAGACTAGTTGACATCCATATATCCGTAGGCTGTCTTCTCGGACCCTAGATTCCCTACCTCCAATTGTTCAGTAGAACATCTCCTATGTCCTGTTTAATTTTTGCACGCTCTTACAGAATCACTCTTATTTATCTAGCTTTAATAAACATTGATTTTTACTATGCAATTTCACCCAAAAGATAATATTTTCAAACTTGTGGTTTCGCGAATAGATGTTTAAAAAATAATTGAAAATTGGTATTAATTCTCAGGAAATAAAAATTGTAAATCTGTTGTACGGGGATCTAATCAGAGTCCTCGCAGTAATAAACATCATACGCATTCATAAAGGAGCCTATCATGATATTTTAACATTTCGCTAAAGTAGACAGTTGCGTGCCTTTGTCAGAAATGTATGTATTATTAAAAATTACCGGTAACTCAATGATTAATAATAATAATATAATAATACTTTATTTAATCTGGCAGAGTTAAGGCCATAAGGCCCTCTCTTCCACTCAACCAGCACAAATACAAATAAATATTCGACAATATAGATATACACTATACTAATTATAAACAGTTAAAGATACAATAAATGTAACAATGTAAATGTCATGTACAAACAACATTCTATAGGGTAATAACAATGATGATACGATAAAAATAATAATAATAATAATAATAATAATATAAATATGATACATTATACGGGGAACACCAATTAATATATATATATATATATATATATCTTACACTGGATAATAATGAAGTCGAGTTTAGAGCAAATATAAATTTAGATTTCTTTTAAAAGATGCCAATGTCCGGCAGCCCCTTATTTCTTGTGGTAGGGAATTCCAGTTGCGAGAAGTGGAGATGGTATATGACATGGAGTGATGTGATGTCCTATGTTGCGGTATATTAAGTAAGAGACTATGTTGTGATATTGTGTTTAAGTTATGGTTTGAGGATAGATAATGAAAACGGGATGATAAATAATTGGGAATCGAGATATGTAGGATCTTAAATAGGAGAATTAGACAGTGCGATTTTCTTCTCTCTTTTATATGTAGCCATGACAATTCGTGGAATAATGGAGAAATGTGATCGTATTTTCGAACATTAAATATGAATCTGATACACATATTATGGACACGCTGCAGTTTGTCCGACAATCCGTCACTTAAGTCAGTTAGTAGAACGTCACACTAGTCAAAATGCGGCATCACTAAAGTTTGATTAAAATTCTTTTAAGAGTTGTAGGAAGAAAATGTTTAAGTCGCTTTAGGGAATGCATTATGGAGAAGATCCTTTTAGATGTTTGTTTTACTTGCTCATGCCATTTTAAATTAGAATCTAAGTAAAATCCCAAGTTTTAATGACGTCGGTATAAGGAATTTGTTCATTATCTAATATGACAGCCGGCGTATTGCCATTGTTTATGAGGTGTAATAGCCTTGGATGTCCGATAATTATTGCTTGCGTTTTGTTTACATTTAGTTTCAGCCCATATTGTCTGGACCATAAAGATATATGCCTGAGGTCAGTGTTTACTTTGTCAATATATTCATTAATTTCGTCAGGCCTGAAGTGTGTGTAAATCTGTAGGTCGTCGGCGTAAAGATGATGCTTGCAGTTTTGTAGTTTCTTGGTCACGTCATTAATATAAATCGAGAAGAGAAGAGGAGCGAGGACGCCGCCTTGAGGTACCCCTTTCCTCACCAAGCGCCAGGAAGAAATTTGATTATTAACAGAAACTGATTGCTGACGATTAGTGAGGTAAGATGCAAACAATCAAGGCAGTTTTCCGACAGATGTAGTGCCTTTAGTCTCGCTAGCATTAAGTCTATATCTATTGATTAGTAGAAACACTTCTAATTGCGTGAGAATTAATACTTCAACTCTCATAGATATAAACTAAATCCGTTATTTACCATTCAACGACAGGATTACTGTCATGAAATAATAAGTTATATCCCCTCTACTATTTAATTTTGTACTAGAGCATGCCATTAAATCTTTAGAGAATGAGGAAGGCTTACAACTGAATGGTATTAATAAGCTGTTAGTTTATGCTGATGATGTTAGTACTATTGACCGATTGCGTGGAGATACTAAAGGACAACACGCACACACTATATGAGTAACACTAAGAAATTAGGACTGGAAGTAAATATCAATAAAAACTAAATATATGGTCACACGTAGAAATTCAGTATATAATGGAAATGGACAGCTAATGACAAATGAGGGAAATTTTGAAGAAGAGTGGCTAAATTCAAATACCTAGGAACAATAATCACAAATAGGAATGAGATGCACAAAGAAATTAAACATAGGCTCAATTCTGGAAATGCGTGCTATTATGCATTGCTGAGACTCTTGATGTCCCAACTCCTTTAAAAAAACTTTAAACTGAAAATATATGAAACTATTATTCTACCAGTTATATTATATGGGTGCGAAATATGGACTCTTACTTTAAGGGAGGAAAGGACATTACGAGTATTTGAGAATAAAGTACTTAGAAAAATTTCTGGACCATAGAGAGATGAACAAACAGGTGAATCGAGAAGACTACATAACAATGAACTACATGGTCTTTATAGGAAGCCAGATATAATAAGAACAGTTCAATCTCATAGACTGCGATGGGGCAGGACATGTTGCACGTATGGGGAATGAAAGATGTGCATGGAAGCTTCTTGTAGGAAAGCCAGAAGGAAAACGCCCAGTTGGTAGACCAAGAACGAGGTGGGAGAATAACATTAACTATGATTTGAGGGAAGTAGATTATACAGGGAATGATTGGAAAGCAGAAAGCATTAGCTCAGGATAGAGATGTATGCAGAGCTTATGTCCGCGCGGCTATGAACCTACGGACGGGTTCGATAGTGCCAATGAGTAAGTAAGTAAGTGACAAAACTCAGAATTACATTGTCAGTTTTTTTTGGGCAGTTAAAATTTCCTTGAGTAAATTTTCTCCCATGGTAATATCTAAGGTTGTCAACATTATGCTTGGCATAACGTGATTTTAGATGAAATAATGCTAAGTTGTAAGTACGAGTATATATGCTTAATATACCGCAACATAGGACATCACATCGCTCCACGTCATATTGTAGCTATCTTCACTTCCCGCAACTACAATTCCCTACCACAAGAAATCAGGTGCTGTCGGACGTTAGTATCTTTAAAATAAATCTGAATTTTATATTTGCTCTAACCTTGGCTTCGTCTTTACCCCATGTAAGGTACATATATTAATTGGTGTTTCTAGTATAATTTATCATATTTGTACTATTATTATTATTATTATTATTATTATTATTATTATTATTATTATTATTATTATTATTATTATTATTATTATTATATAAAATATTGTTTGTACATGAAATTACATTGCAACATTGAAGAAAAAAATGCAGCTTAAAAAAATATTTGAACACAAAGAAAGTAGAAAATGAAATAGAATTCAAACGCTGTGGAGCTATTGTTAAGAGGGAAATAAGAAAGAGACATAGGAAAACATGGTTAAATTTTGTTACACATTTAGAATCAGATTTGCATAAGCTCCAACTAATGCCTTCAAAATATTAAAACATTTGAATAAAGATATTAAAGAATCTACCAAAATTAATTGCGGAGTAACAAATGAAGATTTTTTCAATTATTATAAAACTCTTTGGACTGACAATAGCTATGAAGATACAATTTTCCGAAATAATAATGAGACAGATTTCATAATATCATTGGAAGAATTGAACAATAGTTTAAAGAAATTGAAAAATGGGAAGGCAACTGGCACAGATGGCTTGAATTCTGAATTGTACAAATATGCAGGCAAACAGTTCCATTGAAAGACTGTTGTCCTTCTTTAATAATCTATTCAAAAATGCAGATATACCACAAGAATGGAAGACAAGCATTGTTATACCCCTGTTCAAGAAAGGAGACAAGAGAAAAATGGATAACTATAGGGGTATCAGTTTGTTAAACACATGCTACAAAATTTATGCAGACATTTTAAATGGAAAATTGAAAAGTTTCAGTGAAAAATTCCTTATGGAATGTCAAAATGGATTTAGGAAAGGACGATCTTGTATTGATTCAGCATTTTCTGTTAAACTATTGCTTGAAAAAAGAAGAGAATTCAACTTAGAAACACATTTTGCTTTCATAGATTTTGAAAAAGCATTCGACACAGTCAAGAGATCATAACTCTTAAATATATTGGAAGACATAAATATACTGGACAATAAAATTTTGGAGCAGGTGAATAATTTTACATATCTAGGATGCAATATCTCATATGAAGAAGAAAAGGATGTAAATGCAAACATATCTAATTTTTTAAGAATTTTAGGGTTAATAAATTCTATCTTCAAGCCACAGTTAGTCCGAAAGCATTCAAGATTAAAAGTTTATAAAACACTGGCACTTCCAACTCTTTTGTATGGTAGCGAAGTATGGACGTTGAAACAGAAAGATATACAGAGACTTAGATCTGCTGAAATGAGATATCTTCAGAGGACTGCAGGATACACAATGCTAGATCACAAAAAAAAAATGAAGACATCTTAGAAGAATTACACATGGAATCTTTAGAAAGCAAAATTTCTGATTATAAGTCAAGATGGATACAACATGTTCATCGAATGGAAGATCACAGAATACCCAAACAAATGTTAAGATATCAACCTGCAGGAAGAAGAAGACAAGGACGACCACTCAAAAGACTTTTGGATGGTGTTTCTCTTGAGGCCGAAACAGGTCAACAAATGGCCTAAATTCGTGAATGTACTATGATGATGATGATGAACATTTAATACATTTTTAATTGTTTATAATTAGTAAGTATAGTGTACATATAATATATAGTGTTAAATCTGCATTTATAATTTGTGCTGGTTGAGTGGAAGACAAGGTCTTATGACCTTACATCTGCCAGGTTAAGTAAAAAGTTATTATTATTATCATCATTATTATTATCATTTTCAGTATTAATATTATTATGATTATGATTATTATCAGTATTATTATTATTTAGACAGATTTCTTATTCTCCTTAATATGATATGGAATGGACAAAAACCACCACAAAGCTGGAACAAATCCATTGTAATACCAATCTTTAAAAAAGGAAGTCGCCAAATCAAAGATAACTATCGTGGAATTCGTTTGTCGAACTCTGGATATAAAATTTATGCTAATATAGTTAAGAATAAATTGAGAAAAATTTATGAAAATATAATTGGAGAAGAGCAGAATGGATTCAGAAAGGGTAGATCTTGTACAGATTGATTCTTTGCTCTAAAACTACTATTAGAAAAGCACAAGGAATTCAATATAGAAACTCATATCGCCTTCGTTGACTTCATAAAGGCTTTTGACAAAGTAGACAGAAATATATTACTACAAATTTTAGCTGATGATAACGTTCCACAACAATATATTATTAATATCTTCAACATCTATAAAGATAATGAAATCTCTGTTAAACAAGATGGCAAACTATCTTCTTGGGAAAAGATCAGCACTGGAGTAAGACAGGGATGTGGACTTTCACCGGTGCTTTTCATTATGTATATGAATAAATTAATAAACGAATGGAGGAAACACAACGAGGATATATACCCATCAATAGGAACCTTAAACTCGATGCTATTCTTTTTGCAGACGATTTAGCTCTTCTGGCACTTTCCGAAAATGATTTGCAACGATCAATTTATAATTTACAAAAAATAGGTGCCAAATTTAATATGGAAATATCAATTAACAAAACTAAAATTATGGCATTTCATGGGAAGGACCCCATACAAAGTAAAATCTGTCTCCAGAATAAAATTTTAGAGAGATCTAATCAATTTAAATACCTTGGATATTATCTCTCTATCTGGAATGAAAAATATATCCCTGAAAAAATTACTAGTTATAATAAAAGTTTAGGAATTATTAATCAAGTTATGAAACCATCCCTTGTACAAAAAACACCAAATTACGTTTATATAACACTTTGGCTAGAGCAGTGTTGACCTATGGTAGTGAAGCATGGACACTAAGAAAACAACATGAAAGCAGAATAACGGCTTGTGAAATGAGATTCATGCGCAGAACAGCGGGTTACACCAGATGGGATCGGAAAAGGAACACCGATATCTTAAAAGAATTGAAGACTACGCCAATTTTGGAATATATTAAACAGTACCAACTAAATTGGAAACATCATCTTGAAAGAATGAGTTCAAATCGGATCCCCAAAGCTGTTTATAATTATATACCAAGAGGACGAAGATCACTGGGCCGTCCTATGAAACGCTGGAGGGAAAATTTCTATAGGATCGTAACAGGCCTTGGCCTAATACTTGGAAGGATGAATATTATTATTATTATTATTATTATTATTATTATTATTATTTATTATTATTATTATTATTATTATTATTATTATTATTACACGTAAGGGTATAAAACACCAATTTAAGAACTGTGAAATTTTATTTAGAAAAATTTTCTTTGTTATTTGATTTTAAAGATGTTTTAAATATATCGGAATTTTAGGGATAATAAAGAAATCTCTGAGATTATATCTCTATATGTTTTTTTGCGTGTTATATGTACACATATTACAGAAAGTAAATATGTATTTTGTCTGTATGAAGTAGCTGAGATGCGTGACTTTATTATATTCAGGTCTTTATAATATGTGGTTTTTTCTGAAATATGGCGGTGTAATCGAGCCTTCATTTTACAGACAGTTATATGAGGACATAAAAGCTGACGTGTATAACTGGAATATTGCGATTTCTAGGTGTCATTGTGTTCATGCACAATATATTGTGAAACACAAACCGTCTCTGCATTTATGAGCATCACGTGATGAAAGTGCACTTCAAACACAGTATGACAAATTTCCTGTAACATTTAATATCCTATAAAGAGTTTTTTTTTAACGCATGCTATGTGAAGATAAAAAATAGTGCTCCAGTGATGCAGAAGCCTGTCTATGGAAAAAGAAAAAAAAGCAAACAATGGCAAAACTCTATGCAAGGATAATGATGGTATTATTTTGTATTTTGTAAAAGTTGACATATGAGCAATGATTATATTTTTTTTGTAATGTAACAACTTTAAAAAAATAAGTTCTTCTTCGCGGAAACAACGCTGAAAATTGAGGTTGTGCAACAAGAAACAAACTGTAGAGCATCAGGGAAGAATTGTTACCAAATTAAATGCCACTAGTGATTTTAAAATTATATTAATTAGATAATAATAATAATAATAATAATAATAATAATAATAATAATAATAATAATAATAGCTTTATTTTACCTGGCAGAGTTAAGGCCTTAAGGCCTTGTCTACCACTCAACCAGGTTTAAAAAAATACAAAAGAAAAGTCTTAAATCTAAATTACAATATATATATATATATATATATATACATATATATATAAACGATTACAAGTTATGAATACAATACACTTAATATTTATAATGTATTTTGATTTACTCTAAATTTAACGAATTAAATATATAATATGTACAATATATATAAAAAAACGAGGAAAAGACTAATGGCATAGTATAAAATTAATTAAATAGAGAAAAATTAATTATTAGACAACAGGTAACTGTATAAGCGTGACTTAAAGGTGCCAAGTGTGCGGCAACCCCTGATATCTTGAGGAAGGAGATTCCAGGAGCGGGCAGAGGCTACTGTGAAGGAAGTGGAATAGGAGGAAGTGCTATGAAGAGGAATTGTTAGCAGACTGCTATCTTGTGACCTAGTGTCAATATTGTGGTAGGAGGATAACTCCTTATAACCATTAAGCGAAAACAAATAACTTGTGAACTGAGATTTATAATAGATATAAGAACTTTGTCACGCTGTACAGCGAAAATACAGTTCTCATACTTATAATTAATCTAAAGAATACATATTAACGTAAAAAATAATAAAACATTGTTTTCTACAAACGGGATACTAATTGCCTCTAACACTTTACAATGTTCGATATATCCACAAATTTGGAAAGGGTGATCCAAACAATTATTTTTTATAATCAATTTGCTATTTCTTTGTTCGTGCAGCACATTTTTTCTTGGACCTTATAGAATGGAGTCTTATTCGATAGGTCTTAAAAATGAGTTTTTTTAGCCATTTAAAAGCCCTGAGCCCCGTTTCAGAGATATATCCAGTACATGGGTAACCTACTTTCCCATTGTTTCATCATAAGTAATGCCACGAGTGATTTCCAATTTATCTAGAGAATTTGGAAATCAAGAGTGGCAATCCTTAGGACTATTTAACGAATAAAATTAAGATGTTCACTCACAAATCATTATTTAAATACAGCTATTTTAAAATATTTATATATTTAATGTAAACGGCGATGTTTAAAAACAAATGAGAAACGTTTGTTATGTTTCATTTGTTCATCACTGCAACCAGATCATATTTATTGCCAAATAGAATTGCAATATTCTAAGAATGCACCCTAGCGGAGAAAAAGAAAACACATCTGACTGTTTATAACCAGCATTATAGGTTATTATAAAGATGTGCTAGACAGAGTGGGTGAAAGAAGAACAATGCTGGAACTCATAAAGAAGAGGAAAAGAAATTGGATTGGCCACTGGCTAAGAAGAAACTGCCTACTGAAGGATGCCCTAGAAGGAATGGTCAACGGAAAGAAAGTTAGAGGCAGACAAAGACATCAGATGATAGACAATATTAAAATAAATGATTTGTATGCAGATACAAAAAGGAAAGCTGAGTTAAGGAAAGAGTGGAGAATGGTGAGTTTGCAGTGAAAGACCTGCTCTTGAGCAGAACACTATGAATGAATAGGTTATTAATTAATTTCTTATTTCCTATGATGTAAATATGTCAATTATATTTTTCTGGAACGTTAATCCCTGGGTAATAATACGTTTAAGAAAGTGCAAACAGTGTTTTTTTTTTTGTATAATCAATTGCTACAAATGTTTTTCTATTGCATCTCGTAAGCAGAATCTGGTTACAGTCGTGCACTATATACACAATTTGGGAGCCACTTGATAAAATGAAAGTGATAAAATCGAGGTGAAAAAGACTGTGATTGGTTGTAAATCAAAATTCATTGAAATGTGATTGGTCAGTGACTGCCATTTGGGGCATGAGTTAAATGGTCATATTAATTTATGGATTAACTTTCTTAAACGTATTAGTTAATACCGCGCCGTAGCCGAGCGATTAAGGTAGGAAGCCTTGGCGCAGAGCTACGGGACTTGCGCTGGTTCGAGTCTCCATGGGGGAAGAAATTTTCTCATGGTATTTCGGCCAGTATGGGACCGGTGCCCACCCAGCATCGTGAGGCAATTGGGTAGCTACAATAAGTAGCGGCTCCAGGTTGAGGAACCAGCTATAACGGCTGGGGGACTCGACATGCTAACCACATGTCACCCCTACACTGGCTGTTGATCATCTACCTCTGTGATTGACACATGTGGATGTGAAGGGCCAGCAGCCGGCTGGTAAAAGGGCAACCGCTGAAAAGTGGAAAGACCCTCAATCGGACTAATACATATATTTAAAATAACAAAATATTTGCTGAAAGGGCATAACATTAGTGAAATGAAAAGTGAAAGCTCAAAAATTTAAACCTGATACATAAAAAATCATGAAATTGGATAATCGGCGAAGTAATAAATATGAAAAGTTACGAAAAACTGAATCCCGACTACAAATGTTCTTAAAAAATTAGCTATTAAAAAAAAGATAGACAAAACATAAATCATCGTTTCCACACTCAGAGTCAAATTTAAATTATTACGTATCCATGGGATTTGCTTCCAACTGCGAAGACAATGATTGATGTTTATTTTTGTTCTCCGGTTTAATTAAACTTTTGTTGTGAGCTTAAATTTTTATCAACTTTTCATTTTTACATTGAAATAGACCTCGCCCCCGATTATATAATGTTGCTGTTTGGTGGGGATATTAAATTTAGAAGTGCGTTAAGCTTTTCAGAAAGCATACCGAGTTGAAACTTCTCTTCGTCACTTGCCCTTGCATCTACAAAACACAGACACACACAAATTGATATAGACCACAATAACACCTTATATCTGCCGCATGCAGGACCCGAAGTAAACAAAAGCGTAGATTAAAAATTAACCTTAACTTTGCAAACATTACTCTTAATTTGGGAATGTATCACAATTTTAGGGACATGAAAGAGAAACTGGGACGGTATGAGTTTACTGGGCATTACGTTGACTATTAAAAGAAAACTATTCAAATACCTAGGAACAATAATCACAAATAGGATTGAGATGCACAAAGAAATTAATCATAGGCTCAATTCTGGAAATGCGTGCTATTATGCATTGCAGAGACTTTTGATGTCCCAACTCCTTTCAAAAAACGTTAAACTGAAAATATATAAAACTATTATTCTACCAGTTATATTATATGGGTGCGAAACATGGACTCTTACTTTAAGGGAGGAAAGGAGATTAAAAGTATTTGAGAATAAAGTACTTAGGAAATTTTTTGGACCAAAGAAAGATGAACAGACAGGTGAATGGAGAAGACTAAATAACAATGAACTACATGGTCTTTATAGGAAGCCAGATATAATAAGAACAGTTAAGTCTCGTAGACTGCGATGGGCAGGACATGTTGCACGTATGGGGAATGAAAGACGTGCCTGGAAACTTCTTGTAGGAAAGCCAGAAGGAAAACGCCCAGTTGGTAGACCAAGAATGAGGTGGGAGAACAACATTAATTATGATTTGAGGGAAGTAGATTATACAGGGAATGATTGGAAAGCATTAGCTCAGGATAGGGATGTATGGAGAGCTTATGTCCGCGCGGCCATGTACCTACGGGTTCGATAGTGCCAGTGAGTAAGTAAGTATTAAAAGAAAACAAACTTTTTCTATAAAATTCTGTCATCAGAAGTTTTTCCAGCCAGAACAGTACTAATATGCTTTTATTGAACACGGCCTTTTCTTTGCATCATTATAGTCTCAGAACAATTTATACAGTGTGTGACTAAATTCAATATCCAAACTTCTAGGAATGGTAGAATAGACTAAAACTTTTTTTTTTTTGTTATATGGTCATGGATCTGAAACTGATCATTTAATATGGAGTCCGGAAACTGTGCTCTACTCTAAAGCAGGCCTGTTAAAACTGTTACGTTAGTAGCATCCGGTAGATTTAGCAAGTTCGTTGATGAAACAAAAATTTTAAAACATGTTAAAACTTTAGCACTTTGTTAACAAGGAAGATACTAGAAGCAATGGTTTCAAAAGCATTTGGCGATAGGGAATTACAACGTATATAAGAGAAAAATTTGCGTCTAGATCGTAACTCGCCTCGGTAGCTCAGTGGTAGAGCACTTGGCCCGGAAAGCCAAGGGTCCCGGGTTCGAGTCCCGGTCTAGGCGAAAATTTTTCTCTTCAAATATACTTTCAGTATGTTTATTAGATATGTACGGCACGTGTTAAATTTTAGGCTATTTGTTTCAAATAATCAAGTCTACACTTGCATACTAGGTGAAAAATATCATTACCAGGGAAGAATGAAATACCTTCAATATAAAAAAATTAAAACCATAAAAGACGATGGAAGGTCAATATTAACACCATGAAAAATACGAGTAATAGACTCGCTAAATTGTTATTACATTATGAACCGGGAGGAAATAGAACTGCAGGAGACCTACAAGAGAATGGGATAATTGCTTTAAGACTTCTTGATATCGGAACAGGGCAATAGTCCTAAACTATGAGAATGGTGATGCAATATTAGGCCTACATACGTTGGAGGATTGTAAGTGTTTCTCAACTCCACTCTTGAATCCCCACTTCCAATCCTTGTAATATAAATAACTATTATATTAAAAGATTCTGGGCTATGTGTCCGTGGTCTATAACTGGCGTTTCTTCCAGACGTTTCTCCCTCAACTGCGGAGGGCATCTTCAGTGGTGAGTGCTTTTAGGTGGTGTTCCCTTGTCGTAGACTCGACTGTGAATGATTATTAATTTATTACTAATATGATTACCGGCCGTGAAAGCCTGCATTCAACAATATAAATAAATACTATTGATATTGCAATTATAAACCATCCACTGCTGTGGTCTCGAGCTAGCGAGCTACCTTGTCTCGCAACGGGCTCAGGTTCGATCCCCGGTCGGGATAGGTTTTCTGGGTGAGGTTTTTTCGGGGTTTTTCCTCACCTATAGGGAACATATCAGGAAACTTTAAGGCCCAAACGGTCTCCGAACATCAAATAGCTATCATAATCATCATAAAGCATACTCGCCTTAGGATTAAAAACCATCATCATCGTCCATCATATGGGGGCAGCGTAACCCCGCCTTCTAGGCGTCCCAACCTCAGAAGTGGGTTTCAATTACGCCAGCAGTAGGAGAGAACACTAGAATGACAAACGTAGGGCATTGAATGAAAATAAATAAATAAACCCTGCATGTTAATTCTTAATATTTGTATTTTTAATGGCTATTTCATAGCAGAATATTTTTTTTCAGTAATAAAGAAAATTAATTAGAGATAGTAAAATAAAATGAAAACAGTGAATTGTTCATATAGCCGGAAAGCTCAACAGATTTTGATACTCCACGATGATGATCGAATTCGTATCACTATTACATACTGGAGTCCTGGAAATTGCACATAATAGCAACAGCTTGTGGTACAAAGTTCAATACCCAGTTGATCACATGGGATTTGATGGTGAATAAAGCAGACATCCCCCGCTATTCGTTCCATTAATTTCTCGTGTCGTAGCTCCTCTCATCATGATCGATCTGTGTGGTATCGAATCCAAATTATCAACTCCATGAAACACCATCTCATGTGGAAAACACTCTGCCGTATGTCATCACTCACTAACGACTGACGTCACTGTTACCATTATTATGTTGTAGCATAGGTTTAATGCAGGTGCTCTGTGATTTTTACGTCAATTTTCATTAAAGTTAGTTGGATAACTTTTGCCTGCTTAAAGGTCGTGTACCCAATTTTGTTGCCATTGAGTTTTATCTTTTTATTTTATTTTATTTTATTTCGTTTTTAGACACCTGCCAAAACTACTGTATGTCTGAACGTTTAAAACTCGTATTCGGGGAGTCCTGGGTTGAAACTTCGGTGCCAACCAACCTTATTAAGAGCATTCTCTCCTTTTCTCAGTGATTAAGGTAAATAGCCTACTGGGTTAGAATTTCATTACCAGGGCTCATTTAATAACATTCATATAATTATATATTATATATTAAAATAATTTAAAAATTAATTTCCAGAAGAACACATGACTATATTCGATAGATAAACACAAGATATTGGATATAACTAACTTATTCCAGACAAGATACGATATTAGTTATTAACGCACCTACAAATAAGCACTATACATACATACATATATATGTCGCGAGGCGTATCCGAGCGATTTAACCCTTAAATTGGCAAAAAACAAATTTCTTCTGTCAGTTATTTGAATGTGGCGGACCACCGTGAAAATGGAATCTTGTGCAACTCTTATTATTAGGTATATTGTGTAATTAGACACATATTTAAGTGCTTTCTTTCTGTTCGTTTTCTTCTGATTTATTTAAAATATTACATTAATTGAACCAATATGATGTATACAAATGGATACATTACGAATTTAAGGGTTAAGGCATGTTGCCGGTGAACAGAGCTATGAGACTTAACATAGATTCGAGTCCCCAAGGGGAAAGCAATTATGCAATTTCGGCCAGTTTGGGACAGCAGCATCGTAAGGAATTGAGGTAACTATAATAATCAGTGACTCCAGGTTGATAAAACCAACTACAACTGCTGGGGACCCGAAATGCTGACCACATGTAATCCCTATACTGGCTGGATTACACATGTGTATGTGAGGTCAGCAGCCGATCAGCCAAGGACCTCTAGGCCAGGTAACACCATTGAGCTTACAGAAAACTGGAAAACTAAGTCTGAATGAGTTAGCTCAGTCAGCAGCGTTTATGACTCGTATTCGGGAGGTCCCTCAGTGCCAACCAATTGTTTTTCTCAATCGTTAAGGCAAAACAGATTTGAATTATATATATATATACACACTGCTCAAAACAATTAGAGGAACACTATGAAATATGCAAATATTTTTTCATTGGATAAAGGTACAAACATGAAATTAATAATGTACATTATTTGTGGTTATTTATTTATTTATTTATTTATTTATTTATTTATTGCTCATGTCAGTAAAAACAAATTAATAACGCTGACAATTAACTTTTCAAATAATTCCGCTATGTAAGTAATCGAATCTTGGGCTTATTTTTCAAAGTTAAACACTCGTTATATAGAGTTTAGTATCGTGCATGGCCTCCACGACATTCGATGGCAGTTTGGCACCTTCGTGGCATGCTCCCAATAAGATTCTGGATTTCCTCTTGCGGGATATTCTCCCATTCCTCCTTCAGAGCATCTCCAAGTTGCTGCAGAGTTTGTGGAGCTTGATGTCGGTTCCTGACCTTCCTGTCTAGACGATTCCACAAGTGTTCAATAGGGTTGAGGTCTGGCTGAACGCTGGCCACTCCATTACCTCAATTTCATTCCTCCTCGGGAAATCCCTGGTGACAGCCGCAGAATGTGCCTTGGCAATTATCCTGCATAAACAGAAATCCAGGGCCTACTCCAATGGCAGCAGGTACTACATGCTCTTCCAGAACGTGCTCGATATACCGGACAGCATTCAGTCGCTGGGGAACAAGTACAAGGTCCGTACGATTGTTGTACATAACTCCGGCCCACACCATTATGGAACCTCCTCCGAATCTATCAATTTCCTGTACAGCTTCTGTAGAAAATCTTTCTCTAGGCCGTCCCCACACCCTCAATCGACCATCACAAAGTGTAAGACGATACCTGGATTCGTCCGAGAAGAGCACAGACTCCCACTGGTTCAGGTTCCAATCACCATGGTTTTCAGCATACGTACGTCTTGCTGCCTTATGCCCATTTGTTAAGCGTGGTTTTTTAACGGACCTTTTTGGACGAATATTCTTTTTCCTTAATCTGTTCCTTATGGTTTGGTCTGAAACCCGGATTCCGGAAGCCATATGAAGGTCATTCTGCAGGTCTTTTGCAGTTTTTGTCATCTGTCGAAGAGTAGAAAGAACATCGTATCTGTCATCCTGGGGGCTTGTTTTAAATTTACGGCCCTGGCCACGTCTTCTACAATACTGACTTGTCTCTCTGTGCCTGTTGCGTAACCTGGACACCACGGAAGGAGAAACCCCAAGCTCTCTAGCGACTTGTCACAGAGATTGACCTTGTCGTAAAAGATGTAGAGCATGATACACTTCGAACTCATTTAAAGCCTCATTTTGTCAGAGACTTCAATAAACAAGGCAATAATCAACATTCGTCACTATAGCAACATCAGGAAGCTTACCAATTAGAAGTGGCCAGTGCCTTCCAAAATAAAAAAAAATCTCTATATTTGTTATTTGAGGTAATTTATCTGTATTTAGGCCATGGATCTTTAAAATTTGTATCCAATAATAAAATTAATAATTCAATTTACATATTGTCCAACTTTCAGCATCACAGCTTTAAAAAACAACTACTTATTCAATTTATTACAAGTGTTCCTCTAATTGTTTTGAGCAGTGTATATTATATATTTTAAACGCCGTGGAGTAGTTTGTTAAGGCAATACACTACAAGCCGGAAGGTCGGGGTTTGAGTCCCGGTGAATCAGGATTTTTAAACTGTCCCAAAATCTTCTGGCGCCAATGATCCTGGGGTCGACTCACTCTCTAACGGAAATGGGAACAAGGTGCTTGGTCTGAGGGTAAAGGTGGCCCTCACGCAGGGCTGACAACCCGGCTGACATATCGTTCTGATTGTCTAAAAGGTGGGAGCCTTAATCTCCTACTACCCCACTTGCCTCTAGAGGCCTGTAGTGGGATCACTTTATATTTATTTATTTATTTATTTGTATTACAGTCAGGAAGGTCGCGCGCCTGTTTATCGGGTAGGAGACCACGCGTCTGCCACAAACTGAGCTTACGAGCTCTCGCAATTTAATTTATAATATTAAGATATACATAAGATATTATACATATTTTGATAGTTACCCTAATCACAGAAGTTTTTGTATGTGATGCCCATTTTCTCTTATACCTTGTTTACACCTTCTCAAGAGATTTTGATTCACATGCTCTAGTTATTTTACAAAATCATATGGCACGACAGGCCTAGAAAACCCTTGTTGGTCTCACATGCATAAGTGTACGATTATGTAGTCAATATAGGGGTGACATGCGGTCAGCATAAATCGGGCTCTGCAGCCATTTTAGTTGACTTTTTCAAATTGGAACCGCTGCTTATTGTAGCTATCCAAATTCCTGAAAGGATCACAACATGTTTAGGTAGGCTATTCCATTTAATAAACAGTGCAGATATTGGTCACGATGCTGGTGGACCCTGGTTCCATACTGTCTGATATTCCATGAAAAATGTCTTCTCCCATGGGGACACGAACCAGCGGAAGTCTTGTAGCTCTGATGCCTTAAATTTCTCGGCTATGGCGATGAACATATTTATTAATCGTATTGGTAAGAAATTATATTTATACAACATAGTCACATAATCTGAAATAATTATAGTTGTATCATTTTCATCATCACCATCCATGCAAGTATTAGGTCGTGTGGCCTGTGTAGCAGAAATAACTGCACTAATTAATTTTATTATTAAACATTATTACTAAAGATGTATTATATTTGAAGAGAAAAATTTCCGCCTAGACCGAGACTCGAACCCGGGACCCTTGGTATATAAGAGAAAAAATTGCGTCTAGATCGTAACACGCCTCGGTAGCTCAGTTGGTAGAGCACTTGGCCCGGAAAGCAAGGGTCCCGGGTTCGAGTCTCGGTCTAGGCGGAAATTTTTCTCTTCAAATATAATTTATCTTTCAGTGAGAAATGTTAAATCAATAATAAAAACCATCATTAGAAGCCTTACTAGGTTTATAAAGTAATGTTAAATTCCCAATAAATGTCTTCTTAACTAAGAAGCCGCCATTTGCAAAGATAGAAGCAATGGTTTCAAAATCATTTGGCGATGGGAATTACAACGTATATAAGAGAAAAAATTGCGTCTAGATCGTAAATCGCCTCGGTAGCTCAGTTGGTAGAGCACTTGGCCCGGAAAGCCAAGGGTCCCGGGTTCGAGTCTCGGTCTAGGCGGAAATTTTTCTCTTCAAATATAATTTATCTTTCAGTGAGAAATGTTAAATCAATAATAAAAACCATCACTAAAGATGTAGTTACACTTTCAAAAAAGGGAGTTTCGTGAGAAACTTTTACCAATCTGTTACGCTTGAGTATATATAAAGGCATTTCTGTCCATTGTATCTCAAGTTGTTTGAAGATGGACACATGTAAGAAATTGTTTTACGACACCGGGACAATCGTTCCCTAATAATACGGCCTCGCAGCTGGAGACGTAATGTCCCCTGTCCGGCTCTGGAAATCATCCTTCCAGACAGATAAATGACGGTCAATTTAAGTGTGTCAAAAAGCACTAGACCGCCCGTTGAGATGGCGACAGTAGCCAAAAACTATGTCCATCTGTTTTCAGTAAATTAATGAACTTCTCACCAGCGTGTGAAAAACACGCTCTGGAAATACATGACCAATGTAATGTCCCGAAATTCTGATTGAACTATAGTGGGAACCATAATGCCCAATCAGAGTCCATAAGTCAATATCATTCTGCTAGTAAGGCGTTTTTTTATGTATGTTAATTATATGTTCAGCCAATGAAAATATTAGTTTAGAAATTTGTATTTGTAAGATGCAGTTGGATATAATCCGAATATCGTGAAAGTAGTCTCCTCCGGGATGGGTTCCCGGGTGGAACAAAATTAACATAAGACTCCGGGCAGGATTAACTGTTCCGCGGCAGTGCGGACTCGTATATTTCGCCGGTCGCAGGCAAGCGACCCATTACATACACTAAATGTGTTAAGCCAAGAACGGCAAGTTATAAAAGTTATTCATTTTAAAAGCATCAGTGTGCTGGTGTTATATCACACCTTAGGTCGAGTGAAGACCAGTAATTATCAGTGTTCCAAAACGCGATAGAATCGCCACGATATAAATAAAATTGATCCAGTATTGACCGCTGTACTATTCCGAAGTGCAAAATACCGGAATATATCCAATTAATTCCAATGTTCTGGAATTGGAACTGTAACAGTCTTGTGCTACATGTGATATAATAAATATTATTAAATTGACACCAGTGTTGTCTCGGTAAGCCTCCTTAATGTCAGCTGTCCTTAGTTCGAACCTCGCCTTATCCCACGGTGAAAATTCACAACCCTGAGATACATAAGAGTCCATGCCTTGCCCAGGCACCTACCGCCTTTTTTCCTGTTATACCTGTTAAGGTCTCAAAGCGGAATTTTCCATCCAGCGCTTTTTGAACGTCCCAGCGATCGTTTGCCTTGGAATTATGTGAGATGGCATTCGTTGAAGAAGATGGGCTTTCCAGTTGTTCTGGTAGTTTTGTATATGATGGAGAATGGGTCTACATTCAACTCTTCCATAATTTTCTCATTTCTTTTATGGTCCCACTTTGTAAAGCCTGTTGTACGGCGCATCAGTCGCATCTCATTTGCTGTTATTCGGCTTTTATCTCTTCTTCATATTGTTCTTGATTCACTACTATGTTTTAATACTGGTCTTGCGAGAACCTTATAAAGCCGTAATCTTGTGTTCTTTTGTACTAAAGATGGTTTCGTAACACTATTAATTATCCGCGTTGTTTTTGTGAAATTTGTGATTTTTTTTTTTTGCTGTATCAACTTCATATTGAAATGTTAAATGATAGTATATTACGATGTGAGGTTGGGAAGTGGTTTTTTTCGGAATCGAGGGGAAATTTTTAGAAACGAGTGACAGCGAGGTTTTTAATTTCCGAGATTCTGTAAAACACTTCTCAAACGTGCGTTGTACATTATTTTTTGCGCGATGGAGTTTTCAAAATAATAAAAAATAGTAAGATAATAGTATATTTGTTGGAAATATTTGCTTTCATTATAAACAATTGACTAACGTTAACAGTGTAGGCAATGTTTATTAGTTGAAACAAAAGGAGGCCTTGAGAACAATTATTGATAACATGGCCGCAAGTACGTATTTATTGTTTCATATTGTTTCAAATAAAGTTCAGTTCATTTAAAATGCAGTGATTTGTTACGTATAATGTATATTAACACTACCTTTTGGACATTTTTTGTATATACATTGTACATAGTATACATAGAGGGCAGTGGTTTTATTTCCCGCACGTGGGTGTAAATGTAATATTACAGTGTTATTTAGGTTGGCAACCCCGAAATGTGGGAAGTGGAACTTTCAATAATGGTCGCCATTGCTGGTAAGTTCGACAAAACGCACTATCACGCTAAAATATAATTTTATAATAGAATCAAGTCATCATAGTTCCTTCAAAGACCTCGAATTGTCTCCTGTCAAATGATAGTTTAAATGACCAACCCACATACAGATGTTTCTGAGGCGAGTTACTAAGGGAGATCAAACACACAGCCATAATTTAAGGACAACCATGATAAGGCCATTGCAGTTAATGCGGCTAAAAAATAAAAAAAAAATTCTTACAAGATGATCTCTAATTTTGACTTCATTTTTCTAAGTTCGTTCAGGATCAAATACCAGTCTTATAAATTCCCATTGTTTTTATATAACATTCGCTGTATTACAAGGGATCTGTCAACCACTGCATGCCGAAACCTATCTTAAAATTTCTTCTAGAGAAGCGTTATGATGGACCAAGACCATGTCTAAAAAATATCTGCCTATCTTAACTACAAGGTGCTAAAATCCAGCGTTACATATTTCAACTTTAGGGAACTAATACAACTCGTAAATTGTTAAATTGGATAACCCTCATTATCTTCCGTCACCGCAGCGTCCCGCCTCACTCCACTCCGCTCTTACTCAAGAAGGAAGATCATCTGCTCTATAAAGTGGATTGCCATTGCTGGATTATGGTTTTGATTTCTATGCCTTGTAGTTAAAAACGACAGTTTTTTAACACTGCCTTGGTACATCACAACGCTTCTCTGGGAGAAAATTCAAGGTAGGTTTCGGCATGCAATTGTTGACAGTTCCCTTGTTAGTTAAATATTGTACAATAATAATTTGTAGGACATACTGTAAGTCAATGTACTAGAACATGCATATTGTATGGGCGTTTCTACTACATAAAAATTCACAATGGTTACTTTATTTTTATGTCCGAGCTACGCATATCTGTAAAAAGTAGTGGAGATGTGCCAATATACGTATATAAACTTCTTGCAATAGTGTCTGCATGCAATTATAACATTATTGTCAAAAAGAAATATGTGGACGGAGGTATTTTATGACTTATAAAAGCATGCTGTAACGGATTGTTTTCTTTAACACACCCCATTTTATAGTCTTATTCTTAGAACTGCAAGATGAATTTAAATAGTTGCATTCAGTGCCTACGTTTTGAAAATAAATGGATTTTTAAACAGAATGAGTGACTGGTATATATTAACTTGTTGTTCTTGTTTAATTTTGTTTCTAGACGCTTTAACATTTGAGGAACTATGTCGTCTAGAATCTTAATTATATTCAGTAGACTTTATACTTTCTATTATGTTTAATCTGTATTTATGTAAGTCAGTGACTTAATTTTAATGGTGATATGAAATGGTAATTGGTATGAAATGTTTATTTAATTTCAATCCACCATTTGCTTTGATGATTGCAGAAAAACAGCAAACACCTTATGTCTCAAAACACTATTTGAGTGAACTCGCTCTAATTCCTTCCAACATTTTGTTAATTCCCTCAAGAAATTAATTTTATGATTTTTTAGCTAAAAATATAATTACAGTCTATTGTGACCAATAGACTTACAACAAAGATTTAAGTAATAATTATAGGAAATATTGTTTTATTTTACTGATCCTTGATGGAATCGCTTTTAGTAAATGTTTATCCATCTTTTCATCTGTTTTATCAAGTATGTTCATTGTATTAATTTTAAAATGTATGTTTCTATACAGGTCTAAATGTTATGTAAAACGTTGCAGAAACAATGTGTATTTTTTTTTAAATGATGCTCAAAATATCTCTTCGAGTCTTTGTATGTTTAGTTCTTGTGAAAAATATTAAGTTTACTATTTAACTCATGCCCCAAATGTAATGAGGACCAATCACGCTTCGATGAATTTTGTTTTCAACCAATGACAGTCGTGTTTCACCTCGCTCTTTATTGATTTATCTTTATCAGCTCCTACTTTTGTGATAAAGATGGCTCCTCCTTTTTAATATTCTGAAAGCTCAGAGCATTATTTTTCTCCAACAAATGCATTGAATATAGCAAATAATGAACAGATTCTTTGATTTTACTGAATTGTTTACTAAAAATAAATTAATAATATATAATGTTAATTATAATATACAGTTTGATGTGTTTCACTATTTCTCCACGGGGGTGCATTCTTACAATATTGCGATTCTATTTCACAATAAATAATATTATCAAGTTGCAGTGCATATACATAACATCAGATTTATGATTTATTTTCAAACATCGCCGTTTACATTAAATATATAAATATTTTAAAATACCGGTAACTATATTCTAATAATGCCTTTAGTAAACAGTTTTAATTTTATTCGTTAATAGACCTAACAAACGCCACTCTTGATTTCTAAATCCTCTAGATAAATTGGGAACCACTCTTGGCATTACTTATGATAAATTAGAGAGAGCCTCTCTGTATGCCTACACAGCAGCGTTAATAACACTATGGTTTGCCATTATTAACGGAATAAGGCCATTGTAACTACTAAAGTACCTTAATATTTAATAAAATACATAGCTAAAGATGGTTTGATTATGGGTGATCCGCTGAGCCCTCTTTTGGCAGAGATTTTTATGGATGACTTAGAACAAACCATACATAAAAATGTATTAGCTAGAAATGTTCTATTTTGGTATCGTTATCTAGATGATGTCATAGCAGGCTTCACAGGAACCAAAAGACAATTGAATTCCTTTTTAAATTTTATTAATAACATTCACAGAAGTATTAATTTCACAATGGAATTAGAAACAAATAATAGTATAAATTTCTTGGATTTATCAATAAAACACATTGATAATAAGTTTGAGTTTGGTATCTTTCACAAACCATCTCATACTGATACCACTATCCTTAGTTCTTCTCTTCACCCATATACTCATAAGATGGCAGCCTTAATAGTTACATTCATAGACTTTTAAATATCCCTCTTTCATCCTTGGAATATAATAATGAATTGAATATTATTAAACAATTGGCTGTTATAATGGCTACGACCCTGAAATTATAGAATGTTAATTAAGAAGGTTCATTACAAAAAAGCAATTAACAATGTTTTTCCTTTACCCAAGAAAACATAAAGAAATATGTCGTAATGTCATACATAGGCCCACTTTCAAATAAAATATCTAAACACTTTAAAAAGTTGAATATTAATGTGGCATTTAAAACTAATAAAACTCTACAAAATGTAATAAAAAACAATAAAACCAAAACAAAAAAAGAAAAATTATCAGGAGTATATAAATTGAAGTGTGGCACATGTGACAATGTCTATATAGGACAAACTGGTGTAGACCTTTTATCTCTCGGATAAAGGAACACATGAGAGCATATAACAGAAATTTAGAAAATTCAAAATATGCTAACCACCTATTCCAATTAATCATTGTTTCGATCCAAATTTTGAAATTTTACATATTTGTGATAAGGGTAAGAAGTTAGATCTTTTGGAGGCTGTAGAAATAAATAAATGTAAAAGTAGTAAAAAACTGTTTAAATTCTCAACTTGATTTGAATGAATCCCCTTTGTTAAATTTCTTCTTCTTCTACTACAAGGTTTAGGCTATGCAGCCTGTTCCGGCGAAGTTAAAAGTGGAGTCCATCTTCTACGTGGTCGGCCAACATCTCTTGTTCCTCTGGGATTATACAGGAAGGTTCTTTTTGGTATTCTTTTGTTGTTCATTCTCTATTAAGTGTTCTGTCCATTTCTTATTATTTTCGCTGATTTTATCTTCAATTTTATATATATTTAATTCTTCTCGTATAGTTTCATTCCTTATTCTATCCGCTCTTGTGCATCCTTTGACGTTACGTAAAAACAGCATTTCCGCAGTCTGTATCCTGCTTTTATCCCTTATTTCATTATCCAATGTTCACTTCCATACAACAACAAAGGAACAGCCATTGTTTTATATAATTTAAGTTTCGTATCTTTGCTTGTTTCCCGACCTAAGGTTCTTTTTATGGTTCCACAAATAGCCTGGAATTTATTTACTTTATTTTCTATATCTTTATTTTCTCTGTAAGTTATATCACATCCTAAATATTGGAAATGTGATATTTGTTTTATTATTTTGTTATCCAGTACAATTTTTGGTCTAATTCCATATTTAAATTTTGTTAAATTTAAAAATTTAAATAAATATTATTGTTGCTTAGATCAGTTGGAACACAATTCATAATTTGTTAACATGTCTGAAGAAGGTACAGTGTACCGAAACAGCTGTCACTGAATTATATAATAAATATGAAAATCAAATAAAACTACGTTTTATTTTTATCTTATTAATAAAATATATGTTGTTTAACTGTTTTATAGCTTACGTTTTTCATAAAGAAATATTATTAAGTGCGACCTTTGAGTGTATAGCGAAGACGCTGAATATGAGTGAATGTGTTGAATATTATGTTTAGGCTGTTATTTCCCCCCCCCCAAACTCGACATTTTAATGTGCCTATCATTTGAAAAATGCAGTGCTAAGACATTATTGGCTAATAATTTTCATTTTGATTGGAACGATTGTTGGAAATTTGGTAGAATTAATCAATTGAATGGACGAGAATAAGAAGGAAGAGATTCCGTAGATTGCACTTTTCAGAAAATTAAAAATTATATGTACTGTATTGCGAGAAAACAAACATGGGGGTAACTACAGAAAACAGAAAATTTTAAATTTTGGGTTTCAGATAAACCCTTATTTCTAATTGTCAGAAAAAATGAAGACATCTTAGAAGAATTACATATGGAATCTTTAGAAAACAAAATTTCTGATTATAAGTCAAGATGGATACAACATGCTCATCGAATGGAAGATCACAGAATACCCAAACTAATGCTAAGATATCAACCTGCAGGAAGAAGACCAGGACGTCCACTCAAAAGACTTCTGGATGGTGTTTCTCTTGAGGCCGAAACAGGTCAACAAATGGCCTAAATTCGTGAATGTACTATGATGATGATGATGAGATTTAGTTTTTTGGGGGGGATACGTTTATCGTTTCATTTCGATGGCATATATACTGAGTTTATTTGCAGAGTATAAGAGTGACATTGATTCAAAATTACAAAAATATAATAAAATGAATGGGTAATACGAAGACATTTTGATAAACAGACGAGGACAGAGACAAAACTAAGATTACATAACATCACATCAAAAGCTGCTCTAAAATATGGAAGTGAAATTTGGATTTTAAATAAAAGAAACTCTCATAAACTTCAAGTAAGCCAAATGCGCTTCTTACGATCATTGTTAGGAGTTAATAGACTGGATCACCAAAGGAACACTATTATCAGAGGAAAACTTGGAGTAACAAGTTTAAATGAAGATATACAAAGATACCAAGAAGAATAGAAAAATCATCTGAGAAGAATGGCAAGAAATAGACTTCCAAAATTGGCATTCCAATATACCCCAACTGGACATAGGGACCAAGGAAGACCAAAACATCGGTGGAAAGATCAAGACCATCTTCGCTAGGTTTACCGTACAGGCCACATGGCCTAAAACTAATTTGTTCATGATATTCATGATGATGATATACTGAGTTTTGGTAGCAAAAATTCGAAAATTGCGCCCGCTAGAGCGATTTTCAAAATTTCGCTTCGGGTTAATTCCTACTCCTAATGATTCAGTTTTACTGGTTAACGAACTACACCTTCCTTCTTCTTCTTTTTTATTCATAATTTGTAGGATTTTCACCCTGTTTATTTCCAAAATCACTCCCCGGAGGAAGTCATATTGGATGTGCATCCACTGTCTATACATCTCTCGGTTGGTCTTCGTCTTGTATTTCTCCCGTCCATTGGTCTATCTTCTTTAGCTCTTTTTTTGTAAATCGGTGCCTTCCATTCTTTCTATATGGCCTTTCCAATATTTTCGCCTATTTTATTTTTCGTAATTGATTGGTATATACCAGTTTGGTCCCAAAAAAAAATGTTGCGTACACACACACAAATGCGAAAACATAAAAGTCTCTATCAAACATTGACAACATTGACTGCAACTCAGCATGTGGCCGTCTCACTCGCCGTGATAACACACGATGTGGACTCTGGGAGAAACAATGTCACACAGTGTAGCGTCAAGTTACCCCATAATCTTTCAACGAGTCTTGGCGAACGGCCAATTCATGCCCGGTGATGGTTTAATTAAATGGTTTGTAGCGCCTTCTATGCTGCTATATATATGGGCTAGTGGTCAGTGTTTCTGACTACTGTTCATGAGGTCCTCATACTTTTCATCCCGGTCAGATCATAGGAATTTTTCCTTAAATGGAATTATTCCTGTGGTTGCCCATGGTCTGGAATTTAGGTTAGGCCTAAGTTTACATTTAGGACTCTCCTGGCGTTTCATTATCATTTATCATCCAAAATATCATCGGGATAACGCACCGCACCATCCTAGGAAATAGATTATAAATCTGCCAATGCCAAGGGGAGAAAACCAGAAATGTCATAAAAACAACCTGGTGGCATTGGACAGATTATAACATATATATATGGAGAATATAATACATATATAAGAAAAATAAGTGTTTTAATTGGATTCGCCTGGTGGTGTAATGGATAACACGCTGAGGTACAGACTCAGAGTTCCGGGTTCGAATCCCGTCCAGGCATTTATTTTTCTTATCATGCCATATATATATATATATATAATATAATAATAATAATAATAATACTTTATTTATTCTGGCAGAGTTAAGGCCATAAGGCCCTCTCTTCCACTCAACCAGCACAAATACAAATAAATATTCGACAAATATAGATATACACTGTACTAATTATAAACAGTTAAAGATACAATAAATGTAGCAATGTAAATGTCATGTACAAACAACATTTCATAGGGTAATAACAATAATGATACGAATAATAATAATAATAGTAATAATAATAATAATATAAATATGATACATTATACGGGAAACACCAATTAATATATATATCTTACACTGGATAATAATGAAGTCGAGTTTAGAGCAAATATAAATTTAGATTTCTTTTAAAAGATGCCAATGTCCGGCAGCCCCTTATTTCTTGTGGTAGGGAATTCCAGTTGCGAGAAGTGGAGATGGTATTATATATATATATATATATATATATATACAGACTCACAGTTCCGGGTTCGAATCCCGTCCAGGCATTTATTTTTCTTATCATGCCACATATATATATATATATATATATATATATATATATATATATATATATATGGCATGATAAGAAAAATAAATGCCTGGACGGGATTCTTATGCCATATATATATATATATGGCATGATAAGAAAAATAAATGCCTGGACGGGATTCGAACCCGGATCTCTGAGTCTGTACCTCAGCGTGATATCCATTACACTACTTGCTTACATTGCTCAATGATAAAAATTTAATTATAACATCTATAAAGCGTCACTGCTATAAGGTAAAAATATTCTCTTTAATTTGCTTACTTGTTATAGTCAGCTACTAGATGGCGGTGAAGACTGAGTTCTCGCTACATCTAGTAATAATGGAGAGTATAATACATATATAAGAAAAATAAGTGTTTGAATTGGATTCGCCTGGTAGTGTAATGGATATCACGCTGAGGTACAGACTCAGAGATCCGGGTTCGAATCCCGTCCAGGCATTTATTTTTCTTATGATTCCATATTAAGCTTGCATTGCTCAATGTTAAAAATTTAATTATAACACACATATATATGACAATAAGAAAAATAAATGCCTGGGCGGGATTTGAATCCGGTCCTCTGAATTGGTACTTCAGCGTGTAATGAATGGATAGCACGCTAAAGTACCAATTCAGAGGTCCGGGTTCAAATCCCGTCCAGGCATTTATTTTTATTATGTCATATTAAGCTTGCATTGCTCAATGTCAAAAATTTAATTATTACACACACACACACAGACACATATATATCCATCCGTAGTAAGTCTTTCATTGTAATCATAGCGTTTTCATGCTATGCTTGCAGCTTTACTAGGGAATTGTAGGTGTGGTAGCTTCCCGTTGCTTTCCACACCGGTGAAGGATGATGATGATGATAATGATAAGGATGATGGCCATATGATTTCGGGGACCGTTTGGGCCTTAAAGTTTTCTTGACATTTGTCTTACAGGTGAGGAAAAACCCCGATAAAAACCTCACCCAGAAAAACTGTCCCGACCGGGGATCGAACTCTGGCCCGCTACGTGACAAGACAGCACGCTACCTCGAAACCACAGCGGTGGACACACACACACACACACACACACACACACACACACACACACACACACACATATATATATATATATATATATATATATATAATCAACTTCAAATATTTAATTCCCCTTCGGAATTCGCTAAAACTCTCTTTGATGAAATTATACCTTTTGTGAGTAATCACATAATATATTACTTTGTAGCCCAAACGGTCCCCGAAATCATATGGCCATCATCCTTATCATATCATCCTTACCATTATCATTATCATCATCATCCTTCACCGGCGTGGAAAGCAACGGGAAGCTACCACACCTACACAATTCCCTAGTAAAGCTGCAAGCATAACATCAAAATGCTATGATTGCAGTGAAGGACCTGCCTTCGGGCAGAATTACTATGGATGGATTACTTTGTATTTCTGAATATATGTATAGCCATAAAATACTTTTTAGAGTTCACAGCTTTGGTTTCGGAGTAACATCGCTGCCTCGTACGCAGCAGGCCCCGGTTCGATCCCTGTCCTGGGGAAACTTTAAATCACAACCGGTCCTAAACATCCTCTGGTCATCATAATAAACATCATATTCGCCATGACTGCGTATGTGAATGGTGTTTTTTGTGCCTTTATATTGTGTTGTCTGGGATAAGAACCTGACATTGAGCTGATTATTCATTCTGGCGGGCCCTCGATTTTATTTGTGTAATCAAAAAAAAAGTGTGATCCATAGTTTAAAGTCCCTCTCCCTCCCGACAGGTAGTGCCTCTGGAACATCCTAGTGACGTATGACGTGTGTAAAGTACCTGTACGCTGAGAGGTTAAACTAAGTTAATGAAATTAAAAAAAAATGGAAAAACTTTTCAAATTAAAATTATTAAAATGTTGAATCGTTTCCTTTTTTCTCTCCCCCATGTATTTGATTGGTCGCTATTTCATTATAGGTTGTACTTATAAATGAACACGTGTCTTGTTTGTTTTCCCAGCATATTAATTCAGCGTCCGTACTATAAACATTAGCAATATTGAGAACTATAAACCTAGAATAAAAAATACAACCATGCTTGATAAAGTGCAACACGCATCCTTCTTGACGAGTAGGTCTCGGCAGAATTGAGTAATTTATTATTTTTATTCAGTACCACCAGGCTGTCATTACGACATTTCTGGTATATAATCCTGGCATCGGCTTTATTTTAACCCACTTCTGTGGTTGGGGCGCCTGGAAGGCGGAGGTATGCTGCCCCCATGATATGATAGGTGATGATGATGATAATGATGCACTAGGAGATACCTTAATCCTAAACGTAATCTAATGAGGCGAATATGATGATGATAATGATGGCCAGATGATATTCGGGAACCACCAGGAGATACCTTAATCCTAAACTTAATCTAATGAGGCGAATATGATGATGATAATGATGGGCAGATGATATTCGAGAACCACCAGGAGATACCTTAATCCTAAACTTAATCTAATGAGGCGAATATGATGATGATAATGATGGGCAGATGATATTCGGGAACCACCAGGAGATACCTTAATCCTAAACTTAATCTAATGAGGCGAATATGATGATGATAATGATGGCCAGATGATATTCGGGAACCACCAGGAGATACCTTAATCCTAAACTTAATCTAATGAGGCGAATATGATGATGATAATGATGGCCAGATGATATTCGGGAACCACCAGGAGATACTTAATCCTAAACTTAATCTAATGAGGCGAATATGATGATGATAATGATGGGCAGATGATATTCGAGAACCACCAGGAGATACCTTAATCCTAAACTTAATCTAATGAGGCGAATATGATGATGATAATGATGGCCAGATGATATTCGGGAACCACCAGGAGATAACTTAATCCTAAACTTAATCTAATGAGGCGAATATGATGATGATAATGATGGGCAGATGATATTCGAGAACCACCAGGAGATACCTTAATCCTAAACTTAATCTAATGAGGCGAATATGATGATGATAATGATGGCCAGATAGTATTCGGCAACCACCAGGAGATATCTTAATCCTAAACTTAATCTAATGAGGCGAATATGATGATGATAATGATGGGCAGATGATATTCGAGAACCACCAGGAGATACCTTAATCCTAAACTTAATCTAATGAGGCGAATATGATGATGATAATGATGGCCAGTTAGTATTCGGGAACCACCAGGAGATATCTTAATCCTAAACTTAATCTAATGAGGCGAATATGATGATGATAATGATGGGCAGATGATATTCGGGAACCACCAGGAGATACCTTAATCCTAAACTTAATCTAATGAGGCGAATATGATGATGATAATGATGGCCAGATAGTATTCGGGAACCACCAGGAGATATCTTAATCCTAAACTTAATCTAATGAGGCGAATATGATGATGATAATGATGGGCAGATGATATTCGGGAACCACCAGGAGATACCTTAATCCTAAACTTAATCTAATGAGGCGAATATGATGATGATAATGATGGCCAGATGATATTCGGGAACCACCAGGAGATACCTTAATCTCCTAAACTTAATCTAATGAGGCGAATATGATGATGATAATGATGGTCAGATGATATTCGGAACCACCAGGAGATACCTTAATCCTAAACTTAATCTAATGAGGCGAATATGATGATGATAATGATGGGCAGATGATATTCGGGAACCACCAGGAGATACCTTAATCCTAAACTTAATCTAATGAGGCGAATATGATGATGATAATGATGGCCAGATGATATTCGGGAACCACCAGGAGATACCTTAATCCTAAACTTAATCTAATGAGGCGAATATGATGATGATAATGATGGCCAGATGATATTCGGGAACCACCAGGAGATACCTTAATCTCCTAAACTTAATCTAATGAGGCGAATATGATGATGATAATGATGGACAGATGATATTCGGGAACCACCAGGAGATACCTTAATCCTAAACTTAATCTAATGAGGCGAATATGATGATGATAATGATGGCCAGATTATATTCGGGAACCACCAGGAGTTACCTTAATCCTAAACTTAATCTAATGAGGCGATATGATGATGATAATGATGGCCAGATGATATTCGGGAACCACCAGGAGATACCTTAATCTCCTAAACTTAATCTAATGAGGCGAATATGATGATGATAATGATGGCCAGATGATATTCGGGGACCACCAGGAGATACCTTAATCCTAAACTTAATCTAATGAGGCGAATATGATGATGATAATGATGGCCAGATGATTTTCGGGAACCACCAGGAGATACCTTAATCTCCTAAACTTAATATAATGAGGCGAATATGATGATGATAATGATGGTCAGATGATATTCGGGAACCACCAGGAGATACCTTAATCCTAAACTTAATCTAATGAGGCGAATATGATAATGGTAATGATGGCCACATGATATTCGGGAACCACCAGGAGATACCTTAATCCTAAACTTAATCTAATGAGGCGAATATGATGATGATAATGATGGTCAGATGATATTCGGGAACCACCAGGAGATACCTTAATCCTAAACTTAATCTAATGAGGCGAATATGATGATGATAATGATGGCCAGATGATATTCGGGAACCACCAGGAGATACCTTAATCCTAAACTTAATCTAATGAGGCGAATATGATGATGATAATGATGGCCAGATGATATTCGGGAACCACCAGGAGATACCTTAATCTCCTAAACTTAATCTAATGAGGCGAATATGATGATGATAATGATGGTCAGATGATATTCGGGAACCACCAGGAGATACCTTAATCCTAAACTTAATCTAATGAGGCGAATATGAAGATGATAATGATGGCCAGATGATATTCGAGAACCACCAGGAGATACCTTAATCCTAAACTTAATCTAATGAGGCGAATATGATGATGATAATGATGGCCAGATGATATTCGGGAACCACCAGGAGATACCTTAATCCTAAACTTAATCTAATGAGGCGAATATGATGATGATAATGATGGCCAGATGATATTCGAGAACCACCAGGAGATACCTTAATCCTAAACTTAATCTAATGAGGCGAATATGATGATGATAATGATGGCCAGATGATATTCGGGAACCACCAGGAGATACCTTAATCCTAAACTTAATCTAAATGAGGCGAATAGATGATGATAATGATGGCCAGATGATATTCGGGAACCACCAGGAGATACCTTAATCTCCTAAACTTAATCTAATGAGGCGAATATGATGATGATAATGATGGTCAGATGATATTCGGGAACCACCAGGAGATACCTTAATCCTAAACTTAATCTAATGAGGCGAATATGATGATGATAATGATGGTCAGATGATATTCGGGAACCACCAGGAGATACCTTAATCCTAAACTTAATCTAATGAGGCGAATATGATGATGATAATGATGGCCAGATGATATTCGAGAACCACCAGGTGATACCTTAATCCTAAACTTAATCTAATGAGGCGAATATGATGATGATAATGATGGCCAGATGATATTCGGGAACCACCAGGAGATAACTTAATCCTAAACTTAATCTAATGAGGCGAATATGATGATGATAATGATGGCCAGTTGATATTCGGGAACCACCAGGAGATACTTTAATCCTAAACTTGATCTAATGAAGCGAATATGATGATGATAATGATGGCCAGATGATATTCGGGAACCACCAGGAGATACCTTAATCCTAAACTTAATCTAATGAGGCGAATATGATGATGATGATGATGGCCAAATGATATTCGGGAACCACCAGGAGATACTTTAATCCTAAACTTGATCTAATGAAGCGAATATGATGATGATAATGATGGCCAGATGATATTCGGGAACCACCAGGAGATACCTTAATCCTAAACTTAATCTATTGAGGCGAATATGATGATGATAATGATGGCCAGTTGATATTCGGGAACCACCAGGAGATACCTTAATCCTAAACTTAATCTAATTGGGCGAATATGATGATGATAATGATGGCCAGATGATATTCGGGAACCACCAGGAGATACCTTAATCCTAAACTTAATATAATGAGGCGAATATGATGATGATATTGATGGCCAGTTGATATTCGGGAACCACCAGGAGATACCTTAATCCTAAACTTAATCTAATGAGGCGAATATGATGATGATAATGATGGCCAGATGATATTCGGGAACCACCAGGAGATACCTTAATCCTAAACTTAATATAATGAGGCGAATATGATGATGATAATGATGGCCAGATGATATTCGGGAACCACCAGGAGATACCTTAATTCTAAACTTAATCTAATGAGGCGAATATGATGATGATAATGATGGCCAGATGATATTCGGGAACCACCAGGAGATAACTTAATCCTAAACTTAATCTAATGAGGCGAATATGATGATGATAATGATGGCCAGATGATATTCGGGAACCACCAGGAGATACCTTAATCCTAAACTTAATCTAATGAGGCGAATATGATGATGAAAATGATGGCCAGATGATATTCGGGAACCACCAGGAGATACCTTAATCCTAAACTTAATATAATGAGGCGAATATGATGATGAAAATGATGGCCAGATGATATTCGGGAACCACCAGGAAATACCTTAATCCTAAACTTAATCTAAAGAGGCGAATATGATGATGACAATGATGGCCAAATGATATTCGGGAACCACCAGGAGATACCTTAATCCTAAACTTAATCTAATGAAGCGAATATGATAATGATAATGATGGCCACATGATATTCGGGGACCATTTGGGCCATTTCCTGACATATGACTGACAGCTGAAGAAAAAAACCCGAAAAAAGTTCACCCAGGAAACATGTCCCAACCGAGGATCAAACTAGGCAAAGCACGTGACAAAGCAGCACGCTACCTCGAGATCACAGTGGTGGACTGGAAATTTAATTGTAACGTTTTCAATATCGGGACTAGAAGGATGGTGGTCTATTTTGCTAGATTGAGCATCAGATATTTGTTATGAATTCCAAATCCTTGCGCAGTCTTATGTCGGAAATGCTTGTGGAACTGTTGATAACGACTAGTCTGTCAGATAGAATGTTAAGACTTGGCGGTCCCTTAATGTTTGTCGACAGGCGTAGGCTGAGTGCTGGCACCGATTTCACTTTCAACCTGCTCTTCATCATCTCTCACACAAAACATGTGCATTATACACAAATACATAAAACGTATATACTCTTCCTGCACTCTTCTCTGTATACAAAACAAGTACACATCACCTAATTACTTAATTACTTAGGTGGTCTGCCGAAGTGGCGCGTAAATTAAGAATGGATCACATTAACACTCCATGCTTTTTCCGATTGAGGGTCTTTCCACTTTTCAGCGGTTGCCCTTTTACCAGCCGGCTGCTGGCCCTTCACATCCACATGTTTCAGTCACAGAGGTAGATGATCAACAGCCAGTGTAGGGGTGACATGTGGTTAGCATGTCGAGTCCCCCAGCCGTTATAGCTGGTTCCTCAACCTGGGGCCGCTACTTATTGTAGCTACCCAATTGCCTCACGATGCTGGGTGGGCACCGGTCCCATACTGGCCGAAATACCATGAGAAAATTTCTTCCCCCATGGAGACTCGAACCAGCGCAAGTCCCGTAGCTCTGCGCCAAGGCTTCCTACCTTAACCGCTCGGCTACGGCGCGGGACCTCCATGCTTTTTTCTGCACGAAAAAGCACATTATAGTAAACAATAAATAAACTGAACCGCATGTGGTCTATAGAGACCTTGCAAAATATATTTACGTTTTAATTATTTACTATGTATTTAAGATTAAAATATAATTGTGAAAAATTGACATTATCAAACGTGTTTATTTACAACCAAATCCACTTCTATTTAATCCCGTTTATTTTGAACTCTTAAATTTTTTTTTGTTTCATATTAACCAGATTGTCATTTCATTTGTGGTATTCCCTCCTGACATCAATGTTATTGTTACCCGTTCCTGACACTGGGGCGTCTGGAAGGTGGAGTTACGCTGCTCCAATGATATATGATGACGGTAATGATGATCCAGAATAGACCTTAATCCTAAACTTAATCTCATGAGCCGAATATGACAATGCCTATAATATTTTGGGACCGTTGGGCAGCCGGCTGGTAGGCTAAGGGCCTTCTAGGCCTGTCGCGCCAGGAGAGGTTGTCCTTAACATTTCCTGACATTTTTCTGGCATATGGGGGAAAAAAAAACTTGAAAAAACCTCACCCAGGTAACTTGTCCCAACCGAGGATCGAACTCGGGGCCCGCTGCGTGACCAGGCACACGCTACCTTGAAACCACAGTGGTGGACTTAATAATTTTTAAAGAACGCTAAAATGTGTTCATATTGTACTCATTGATATTCTTCTTTCATATAATGGTAAAAGGTCACAGGTCATAATTGAGCCATTTCGTGTTCAGTACCGTTCGTTTAATGTCTCATGGCGTTGTCTAAATTGTCTCGTGTTTTACATAAACTTTGAACGATCAATAAGCTTGAAATATCGTTAAAATATATTTTGATAAATTCAAGTTGTAAACTTTTTTTTAAATATAATGTGCATATGGGATCATTCCATAATGGTACTGTACGTCAACTATATGTAGACTTCAAAAAAGCATATGATTCAATTAAGAGGGAGAAGTTATATACCGGTAGTATCCTGCTGGAGTTCGGAATTCCTAAAAAGTTAGTTAAACTTGTACGAATGTGTCTAAATGGCTCAAAGAGTAGGGTGCGTGTAGGCAAACAGTTTTCGGATACTTTTGAAATCCACAATGGGTTGAAGCAAGGAGATGCACTATCTCCTCTACTATTTAATTTTGTACTAGAGCATGCCATTAAATCTTTAGAGAATGAGGAAGGCTTACAGCTGAATGGTATTAATAAGCTGTTAGTTTAGGCTGATGATGTAGTACTACTGGCCGATAGCGAGGAGATACTAAAGGACAACACGCACACACTATTGAGTAACACTAAGAAATTAGGACTGGAAGTAAATATCAATAAAACTAAATATATGGTCACACGTAGAAATTCAGTATATAATGGAAATGGACAGCTAATGACAAATGAGGGAAATTTTGAGGAAGTGGCTGAATTCAAATACCTAGGAACAATAATCACAAACAGGAATGAGATGCACAAAGAAATTAAACATAAGCTCAATTCTGGAAATGCGTGCTATTATGCATTGCAGAGACTATTGATGTCCCAACTCCTTTCAAAAAACGTTAAGCTGAAAATATATAAAACTATTATTCTACCAGTTATATTATATGGGTGCGAAACATGGACTCTTACTTTAAGGGAGGAAATGAGATTACGAGTATTTGAGAATAAAGTTCTTAGGAAAATTTTTGGACCAAAGAAAGATGAACAGACAGGTGAATGGAGAAGACTACATAATAATGGAATTACATGGTCTTTATAGGAAGCCAGATATAATAAGAAGAGTTAAGTCTCGTAGACTGCGATGGGCAGGACATGTTGCGCGTATGGGGAATGAAAGACGTGCATGGAAACTTCTTGTAGGAAAGCCAGAGGGAAAAACGCCCACTTGGTAGACCAAGAATGAGGTGGGAGAACAACATTAACTATGATTTGAGGGAAGCAGATTATACAGGGAATGATTGGAAAGCATTAGGTCAGGATAGGGATGTATGGAGAGCTTATGTCCGCGCGGCCATGAACCTACGGGTTCGATAGTGCCAGTGAGTAAGTAAGTAAGTATATGGGATCATTCCAACATTTAAAATATTTTCTGTTTAGGTTTATGTTATAAAAATAGCTGAAATTCATAAATTAATATAATTTTATGTCCCGTTCAATCTGAATTACAGAAGATACATTTTTGATTTCAGGATTTGGCTACTCATCTGACAAGAAAACTTTTTTTTTTAATTTTCGTGATCAGTTTATTTTCCGAATTTATATACCGTCAAAATCCACCGCTGTGGTCACGGGGTAGCGTCACTGGCTCGTATGCAGAGGGTTCGGGTTCGATCGATCATCTGTCGGGAGAAGTTTCCTGATATTAATTATATAATTTGTACCTGGTAAGTCAGTCGTCCTCAACTAAATTATTAAACTTCAAGTTATTCTAATGTGTCCACCGCTGTGGTCTCGAGGTAGCGTGTTGCCTTGTCACGCAGCGGTCCCGGGTTCGATCCCCGGTCGAGACAGTTTTTCTGGGTGAGGTTTTTATCGGGATTTCTCCTCACCTGTAAGACAAATGTCAGGAAAACTTTAAGGCCCAAACGGTCCCATCGAAATCATCATCATTCATATTCATCTTAGAATTATTATCATTCATCGCTATTATCATCATCACCCATCATATCATCGGGGCAACGTAACCCCGCCTTCCAGGCGCCCCAGCATCAGAAGTGGGTTACAAGTACGCCATGCCAGGAGAGAAACCACGAATGTCGAAAGACAACCTGGGGCATTTGAAAAAAAAAAAGTTATTCTAATATGGAGGCCTTTCGAAAACAATGTTTCATCCTCTGCGTTTTAAATGTAACTAATAAGTCTTGTGTTTCAGAATAAATGTTACAGACTTCTATGAGTTGTACTATTGCAAGTGTGGTTCCACGTGGCGCCCCTGTTGTTCTTTGCACAAAGTGTACCGATGATGCATGTTTTCATGTTCACGCCCCACAAGATCTGCTGCATGCTCAATAATTTCTGCTGTCGCCAGATTTCGTGCAAGTTGTTCCTCCGACTCTCACAGGTGTAGTACAACCCCTAAAAGTCTGTAATACTTATTTTGAAACACAAGACACACGATATCAGCCCATTGTGTTTCAATCTTCAAGCCTATTTTACACCGAAATGGTACGTTTCCGGACACAGGTTCCTTATCAAAACTTAATCTACTAATTCCTTTCTGCAACTCCAACAATTATGTTATACTTATTCTAAAACACCCTGCATGCCTAAATGAGAATTTTATAGCACAATGGCATTGTAGGCCTCATTTCTTGGAAAAGAGAGTTTGGATTCTTCTCGGGAGACGTTCAGCAACTCATCCCACCTTCCGATAAACTATTATTACTAGCATTAAGTTAACTGACCTTGAATTGTCTGGTAAGGATGTTTCTACCAATAAGAAATGTAAATACGTTAGTTACACCAATACAGGTTTTTGAAACCAGTAGCAACACCCATTAATTATATACAATATTATTTTAGATACTCTTTAGTTCCTATGCTGATAATTAACTAATAAATAACTGGTATTTATTAAATAGATTAGTTTACCAACACTGAGAAAAATATTTTCTTGACCTTCAAATTGGCGAAACGCTAATTTCCCTTCTTCTTCTTCTTCTATAGGCATAAGTCTGTTTATTATACACACTATGTCAATAATGATTACATCTCATTCCATCTCTTGAGGGATCTACCCACGCCTCTTTTTCCTTTAGGGCCTAGGTTCTTCGCTGCTTTAATAAGCCTCGTATCGTCAGCTTCTGTCCTCGTCGGCATTCCATTCCCTTTTCCTTGTAATAAATGTCTTAACATCTATGATATTGCATTCTTCCCTCACATCTTGGCTCTTAAATTATTCATTTCTACTGTCCTCACTTCTCATTTCTAATTTCTCGTACCAATTATTTAAATGTGTCTGACCGCAGTGAAAACAAATTTTTATATAACTCTAAGTTATTGATTACTAAATATTGTGTAATTCAACACAAATTTAAATTATTTCTACTCGTTAATTTTATATTGTTTTAATAAAATTATATTTAAAAAATTAAACCAATGTATCTTATGGGTACATTCATAATTTAAGAGTAAATTCCAAATAAATTTAGTTTAATATCATATGTGGGTTATTTATATCCATATATGCATGTATTCATGCATTATTCATTTACTTATTTAATATGGGTTCCTTGACACTCTGATCATTCAGCAAGTAAATGGGTGACACGTAGTCAGCATGTCGGGTACCACAGCCGTAATAGTTTTTTTTCGAACTGTAGTCGCTACATGTCGTACAAATTTCTTCGGATGCTGGGTGGGTATGTTTCCCATAATTAATTACTGCTTTCTATTCCTTTTCTCCCCAAACTTACGTAAAAATTGTAGGCCTATTCCAAATCCCTTGGAATTTCCACTAATTTACTTCAGATCCTATATTCATCCCCCCTCAGAGAAAAATCTTTATACCAAATCCATAATTATTCATTTAAAAGATTATAATTTGAACTGTATTGTAAAATTAATTTCCGGGTTTAAACTTTTGGTGCATTCTGAAGGAGGATCTCCTGTAGACACCAAAATACCATGGCCAGTATATAGTCTATTACACAATCAAGTTATCTTCGCACGGGCGAGGACGGAGGGGAAGAGTTTTAGCGCTAGTATCGTCGAACTATTGAATCTGTGGAAGGGATGTAGGGGAAGACTGTACATCCGATCACGTACTGAAATGGTTCAATTTGAAGATCTTAACATGGTTGTCATATTAGTAATTTAAGCATTGAACGCTCAAGAGGTCGGATCATTTAAAATCACAGTATTTGTCGTCTCTCCGTTACCAGCCTCACACTAAATCACAAGTGGCAACATGTAATGAGAAGTGACAGCCCAATCTTACAAGTAACCCCAATAGTAACAGGATTGTCAAATTAGTCATTTTGTCAATACTTACTTACTTACTTACTTACTTACTGGCACTATCGAACCCGTAGGTTCATGGCCGCGCGGACATAAGCTCTCCACACATCCCTATCCTGAGCCAATGCTTTCCAATCATTCCCTGTACAATCTACTTCCCTCAAATCATAGTTAATGTTATTCTCCCACCTCATTCTTGGTCTACCAACTGGGCGTTTTCCTTCTGGCTTTCCTACAAGAATTTTCCATGCACGTCTTTCATTTCCCATACGTGCAACATGTCCTGCCCATCGCAGTCTATGAGACTTAACTGTTCTTATTATATCTGGCTTCCTATTTTGTCAATGACCGTCTAAAAGGACGGACCATTAAAATCCATAGTATTTGTCATCTCTCCACCTGCCTGACAAAGAACATATAGAGGACAGGAAGTGGCAACGTAGTTAGGAAGAGAAAGACAGCATGTTAGTTAACATATTTTCCGCAAACGCAGACTACTTGGTGGAGTAATATATATTATATATATATATATATATATATATATATATATATATAAGCTGTGTATGTGTTTGTCGACGATCCAACAATCGCAGTTTTTGTGTTGGACACGAATTAAGATTATTATTATTATTATTATTATTATTATTATTATTATTATTATTATATTGTCGTTCGCGGTAGTCTAGTAATTATGTTCTTTGCCTCTAGTGCCGAGGTTCGCGGGTTCAAACTCGGCCGTGGTCGATGCATTTTTTGAGGATGGAAAAATCCGAGGGACTTTAAGCCCTGGATCCCGAATCTGAAGATTTTCAGGCTCGTAAAAGTATCACAAGTCTGAATAAAAGGCCTCTGTGCAAAATTTACCGAACGTTCCCATCCTAGTAATACTTTGGTTTCCTAGATGCCACTATGAGGCGGAACGCTGACCCCGGGCCGTTTAATGATATCTATACGAAAACAAGTGTATGTAAATTAGTATGGTTGAATTTCTCCCCTGTAGGGAGAGAACGCTTAAGTCTCACCAAGGGATAAAAGGGCATATTATTATCAAGAGGTTGTGATTTTGCCTAATGAAAAACTTGATCTCCCGTTGGATTTGGAATGACTATTTAGCGAATAATACAACATCAGAAGCTCCAAATAATTATAATGTTTAATATTTACCAAATTGTGAGGTTATGTATTCCGATCTTACTTCCGGGCGATTTGTAAGCCGGCTGGATAGTTATCAATAGCTTTTCTTAACAGTTAAATCTCTTTGGGCTTGGAAAAAATCAATAACAAATGATTGTATGAGAAATAACTATTAACAATAATGCAAATTCATTATACAACATTTAATACATTGTTTAGAGGAACGGAACTAACTTTTTTTTTGGTGATTGTTGAGGTTGTTTTCTTTTGGCACTTCTTGCTGTACCATATCGATCGTAAACTGTTCAATCGATATCCTTGCCAAATAAATTAATTTACTGAGTTATCTCTCATTACGAACAGGAAGAGGCACTGTTATCGGTATATGAGTTAGTCATTATTATTATTATTATTATTATTATTATTATTATTATTATTATTACTACTATTAATATTACAATTGTGTAGATTTCTATTGACTATTTAACTCTCGCCCCAAATGGGAGTCAATGACCAATCACATTTCAATGATTTTTTATTTACAACCAATCACAGTCGTGTTTCACCTATAATTTACCGACTAAAGTTTATCATAAGTAATGCCACGAGTGATTTCCAATGTATCTAGAGAATTTGGAAATCAAGAGTGGCATTTGTTAGGATTATTTAACGAATAAAATTAAGCTGTTTACTCACAAATCATTGTTTAACTATAATTATTTTAAAATATTTATGTATTTAATGTAAACGGCGATGTTTAAAAACAAATCAGAAATGTGAGGTTATGTTCATTCACTGCAACTAGATCATATTATTTATTGCCAAATAAGATCGCAATATTGTAAGAATGTACCCAAGTGCAGACATAATGAAGCACATCAAACTATATATCATAATCAACATTACGGGTGATTCATTTATTTTTTAGTAAACAACTCAGTAAAATCAAGGAATCTGTTCATTATTTGCTATATTCAATGTATTTGTTGGAGAAAAATAATGTTCTGTCCCGTTCAGAACATTAAAAAGGAGGAGCTTTCTTTATCACAAAAGCAGGAGCTGATAAAGAGAAATCGATAAAGAGCGAGGTGAAACACGACTGTCATTGGTTGTAAAACAAAATTCATTGAAACGTGATTGGTCATTGACTAGCATTTGTGGCATGAGTTAAATAGTCATAATAAAGAAAGCACCTCCTTTTTAACATTCTGAATATGTCATAGCATTATTTTGCAGTGACCCTATAATAAATACGGCTACCAGATTGTATATATAGTGCATGAATGTCAACAGAAAGCGCATGCGAGAGATAATATAAAACATTTGTAACAATTGATTATACCATAAAAAAAGAAACCACTGTTTGCACTTTCTTAAACGAATTATTTTCCAGGAAATGACGTTACAGAAAAATATAATTGACATATTTACAATAGGACATCAGAAATTATTCAATACTTATAACGTTGGTTATAAATCTCTCCACTAGGGTGCATTCTTACAACATTGCAATCCTTTGGCAATAAATAATATGATCTGGTTGCAGTGAGGAACAAAAGAAGCAAATGAAGCGTACCAATAGTTTCTCATTTGTTTTCAAACATCACCGTTTACATTAAATATATAAATATTTTAAAAGAACTATAGTTAAATAATGATTTGTGAGTAAACAGCTTAATTTTATTCCTTAAATAGTCCTATCAAATGCCATTCTTGATTTCCAAATTTTCTAGATAAATTGGAAATCACTCGTGGCATTACGTATGATAATTATTATTCCCTCTTAATAATAATAATAATAATTATTATTATTATTCTCCCATCGGTAATGATTCATGCAATTGTTGGTTGAAATCAACCATTTATTCTAAAGTTTCTATATAAATCAGACAACCTATCTTCCAGTATATTCAAGATAAGCATTTTTATACCCTCATATAAAATAGGAATATTTTAGAGACTATTTAACTCATGCCCCAAATGGGAGTCAATGACCAATCACGTTTCAATTATTTCTGTTTTACAACCAATCAGAGTCGTGTTTCACTAAATATTTATCAGTGTTATAATTACCATATTAAAGAAAGCTCCTCCTTACAATATTGCGTTCCTTTGGCAATAAATAGTATGATCTGGTTGCAGTGATAAACAAAAGAAGCAGTAGAAGCGTACCTATCGTTTCTCATTTGTTTTCAAACATCGCCGTTTACATTAAATATATAAATATTTTAAAATAACTATAGTTAAATAATGATTTGTGAGTAAACATCTTAATTTTATTCGTTAAATAGTCCTAACAAATGCCACTCTTGATTTCCAAATTCTCTAGATAAATTCACTCCTCACTTCGTGAGTCGTGAATTTATCGATAATTTGGAAATCACTCGTGACATTACTTATGATAAGATCACAAGATAACAGTCTGCTAACAATCCCTCTCCGTAGCACTTCCTCTTATTCGTACTTATTTCACAGTAGCCTCTGCCCATTCCTGTAATTCCTCCCTAAAGATATCAGGGGTTGCCGCACACTTGACACTTTAAAGTCACGCTTATACAATTAATTTTCCCGCGCCGTAGCCGAGTGGTTAAGGCAAGATGCATTGGTACAAAACTACGGTACTTGCGCTGGTTCGAGTCACCATGAAGGAAGAAATTTTCTCATGGAATTTCGGTCAGTATGTGACCGGTACCCACCCAGCATCAGGAGACATTTGGGTAGCTACAATAAGTAACGGCTCCAGGTTGAGAAAAACAGCTGACATGCTGACCACATGTCACCCCTACACTGGCTGGATGATCATCTACTTGTGTGATTAACACATATGGATGTAACGCCAGCAGCCGGCTGTAGGCCAAGGGCTTTCTAGGTTTGTCACGCCATGGAGTGTTTTACAATTACTTGTTAAATAATTTATTTTTCTCGGGAACAAAATTTATTCTATGGCATTAATAGTATTTTTCTGATTTTTCTTTCTTGTATAATTTATATTTCATTCTCTAAATCTATATTAAATCAAAATATATTGTAAATAATTATAATGTTAATATACCATATAAGTCCACCGCTGTGGTCTCCAGGTAGCGTGCTATCTTGTCACGCAGCGGTCCCGGGTTCGATCCCCGGTCGGGGCAGTTTTTCTGGGTGAGGTTTTTATCGGGGTTTTTCCTCGCCTGTAAGACAAATGTCAGAAAAATGTAAGGCCTAAACGGTCCCCGAAATCATATGACCATCATCATCATCCTATCCTCAAACCATAACTTAAACACAAGATCACAACATAGTCTCTTACTTAATATACCGCAACATAGGACATCACATCACTCCATGTCATATACCATCTCCACTTCTCGCAACTGCAATTCCCTACCACAAGAAATAAGGGGCTGCCGGACATTGGCATCTTTTAGAAGAAATCTAAATTTATATTTGCTCTAAACTCGACTTCATTATTATCCAGTGTAAGATATATATATATATATATATATATATATATATATTAATTGGTGTTTCCCGTATAATGTATCATATTTATATTATTATTATTATCATTATTATTATTATTATTATTATTATTATCGTATCATTATTGTTATTACCCTATAAAATGTTGTTTGTACATGACATTTACATTGCTACATTTATTGTATCTTTAACTGTTTATAATTAGTATAGTGTATATCTATATTTGTCGAATATTTATTTGTATTTGTGCTGGTTGAGGGGAAGAGAGGGCCTTATGGCCTTAACTCTGCCAGAATAAATAAAATATTATTATTATTATTATTATTATTATTATTATTATTATTATTATTATTATCATTATTATCATTATTATCATCACCATCCTTCACCGGTGTGGAAAACAACGGGAAACTATCACACCTACATTTCCCTAGTAAAGCTGCAAGCATAGCATGAAAATACTATGATTGCAGTGAAGTACCTGCCTTCGGGTAGAATTACTATGGATGGATACCATATAATATTTTTGTTTATTATAATTTAGATGTAAGAATAATGTTTGTATTTTTTTAACCTGGTTAAGTGGTAGACAAGGCCTTAAGGTCTTAACTCTGCCAGCTGAAATAAATATTTTACTATTATTATTATTATTATTATTATTATTATTATTATTATTATTATTATTATTATTATTATTATTATTATTATTATTATTGTTATTATTATTATTATTATTATTATTACTATTATTAAGGTAATGATATACTATGTTACTTCTTGAAAATTAGAAAAACTTTTAAATTATCTGGTATGATCTGTAAAAAGGTTTATATATATATATATATATATATTTCATCCACTCTCCTATATCTTGACCATTCATCTGTCTTGGTACCAGTATACAACATGTACACCGCCTACCCGCTGTGCCCATTTACAAAATTTACTAACGTTCTCACATGTTGTTACAAACCTAACATTTTAGCTGCATCGCCACATTCTGGGGTTATCAAAAATATTTTATTGAGTGTTTTGTTGACATACAAGTATTTCACAAAAATATTACGTTTTCTAATTTTTCCCACGTGTGTTTGGATGTGCCCACGCATGTTGCCATGTTTGGTAACTGGACTAATTATTGGTATTCAGGAAATGCGGTCGTGTCAGTTCTGATAAATGCGACAAGGTGAAAGGAATATGGTAACCATCACCGAAACAGGAAATATTACATCGGTTTATCTCGGTAGACAGTTGGGTAACTGACATATGTACATTCTGTATCAATTTTGAGATGACATGGTGAAAGCAAGCCTACACTTAAACATTACATATTTTATATGATAATTTACTCTAAAATGCATTACTTCTGGTATACATAATTCCGTTACTTGATATTAAAATTGCGATAAAAGCTTTATATATACAATTCTTACGTAAATTTAATGCTAAATATGTTATTCAATCAAAAAAGTTGTAAAAAACTTAAAATATATATTTATTCTTAAAATAAAGTAAATAAATACTTAGAGAAATATCTTAACTTTACCCCGAAACGGGGCACAAGACTAGATAAAGAAGAATAAAAATATAATAGGCCTACTAAATAAATAAATATATAAATACCTTTAATAATAAGAAGAGTTAAGTCTTGTAGACTGCGATGGGTAGAATATATGACACGAATGGGATTGAAAGAAGGGAATGGCAGCTTGTATGAAAACCAGAGGGAAAACGTCCGGTTGGTAGACCCCAATGAGGTGGGAGAATAACATTAACCATTATTTGAAGGAAGTAGGTTATACAGAAAATGATTGGAAAAGATTAGCTCAAGATAGGGATATGTGGAGAGTTTATGTTCACGCGGCCATGAACCTACGGGTCCGATAGAGCCCATGATAGGATAGATACATACACACACCTTCAGTTTTCAGTGTGGTTAAAATGAAGGTGTTTAACTATATAAGAACTAAAACTTGGATGGTATACGGCTTCGGAAACGGACCACAGCGAAAACTCTGTGTGTCTAATTATATAAGACCTAAACCTGTAACTCGAACTTATCATTCCTTGATAATGGCATGTGGAATCATGCCGAAACGTCGGAATCAGTGGCTAGAGGCCGAACTTGAATCCATGACGCGGAAAACCCAAGAAAACTTTCTTAATCATACTTATATCCGCGAAAATCTGCAATATAACACACACACACATATATATAGGGTGAATTTTAATTACACCGACAAACTGCAGGGACTGATTACTGACTGGAAATGGAGGAGAAAATGTCCTATGAATAAGTGTCCATAAATGCATCGTTGCCACGGTAGATGGCACTGACGAATGGCATTATTCTCACGGACCACTTGCAAAATACTCTTTCTGTTTTACTTGAGAATGTGCATTTGCCAATAAGATAGGTGATGTGGTTTCTGCATGATGGAGCGCCACCTCACTTCCACATTACAGTTCGCCGATACCTCAACGAAATCTTCCACAGACATTGGATAGGACGCCGGAGGCCCTGTTGTATGGTCTGCTAGATCACCAGACTTAACCCTCTGGATTTTTACATCTGGAGGCATCTGAAAAGCATTGTGTTATGACGTACCAGTTTCTGAGTGATAGCCTTCAACAGCTTGTCCACGTCGTCTGTAACGCTATTCGGAGAGAGGCCGGAACATGCGAAAGAGTGAGGCAATCCATGATACGACGTGAACGCGTACATTGCATCCCATGGAGGTCACTTCGAACATCTGCTGTGACGTGGATGCGATTATGCTATGTACTGTGTGCAGGGACGACTTGTTGCACATCGTTCATTTCCGGACACATGTTTATAGGATCTTTTCTGCTTCATTTCCAGCCAGGAATCACTTCCTGAAGTGTGTCGGTGTAATTACCGTTCACTCTCTTGTTAAAACATAGAAACATTAGATCCATCTTTATTTCATCCTTTTGGAATATAGGTATAATATTTACATTCTAATAATTTTTTTTTTCTTATGACGAAATGGCATATTTGAATAAAATTTTTTTGCTAAAATCTACATTTTTACTTTGAAATTAAAATAAATAAATAGGTCTAAAAATAAACATGTATAGAAATAGTCGTTCCAGGCGGCAGCGTTCTAAACCAACCTAACCGAGGTATTTTCCCGGGTTTTCCACAGTCGTCAAGGTAAATCCTGAGTTGGAATTCCATTTCACACAATTTAAATGAAACAAGTTTCTGAATTTAATTACGTCAGTCACCTAATATCTGATGTAAGAAACGACACACAGAAAAATATAAAGAAATACAATGCAATAAATGTGGTCATGAAAGTAATTTTTGGTGAACAAATGCCAACCTCAACCAAATTCAGATTAAACAATGTAACTCCAAAATCTGGATTGAAATATCCATCCATCCATAGTAATTCTGCCCGAGGGCAGGTCTTTCACTGCAATCATAGCATTTTCATGCTATACTTTGCAGCTTTACTAGGGAATTATAGGTATGGTAGCTTCCCGTTGCTTTCCACACCGATGAAGGATGAGATGTTAACGATAAGGATGATGATGATGATGGCCGGATGATTTTCGAGGACCGTTGATCTCTAAGCTTCCGACATCTGTCTTACAGGTGAGAAAAACCTAACCCAGGAGCCTGTCCCGACCGGGGATCGAACCCGGGCCCACTTCGTGACAAGGCAGCACGCTACCTCGATACCACAGCGCTGGACGAGTGAAAATTGGATACTGAATTCTAAAATCAAATCAAAATTTGAAGTGTCACAGATATCATTTTTACGTCCACTTCTAGGTTTGACAAAAATGGACAAGCAAAGAAACACAGATATAAGGGATAAATTAAAATTTCGAAATGTAATTGAAGAAAATTGTCCCGCGCCGTAGCCGAGCGGTTAAGGTAGGAAGCCTTGGCGCAGAGCTACGGGACTTGCGCTGGTTCGAGTCTCCATGGGGGAAGAAAGTTTCTCATGGTATTTCGGCCAGTATGGGACCGGTGCCCACCCAGCATCGTGAGGCAATTGGGTAGCTACAATAAGTAGCGGCTCCAGGTTGAGGAACCAACTATAACGGCTGGGGGACTCGACATGCTAACCACATGTCACCCCTACACTGGCTGTTGATCATCTACCTCTGTGATTGACACATGTGGATGTGAAGGGCCAGCAGCCGGCTGGTAAAAGGGCAACCGCTGAAAAGTGGAAAGACCCTCAATCGGAATTGAAGAAAATTAAAAAAAAACTATACGCGAACGGCCCGAGTTGTTAAAGAGTGACGTTAAATAATAATAATAATAATAATAATAATAATAATAATAATAATAATAATAATAATAATAATAATATTAATATAATAATAATATAATAATAATAATCTCATTGACACTATCGAACCCATAGGTTCTTGGCCGCACGGACATAAGCTTTCCATACATCTCTATCCTGAGCTAATGTTTTTCAATCATTCCCTGTATAATCTACTTCCTTCAAATCATTCTTGGTTTACCAACTGGGCGTTTCCCTCTGGTTTTCCTACAAGAAGCTTCCATGCACGTCTTTCATTCTCCTTTCGTGCCACATGTCCTGCCCATCGCAGTCTACGACTCTTAACTGTTCTTATTATATTTGGCTTCTTATAAAGACTGTTGTGTAGTTTTTTCATTCACCTGTCTGTTCATCTCTTTTTGGTCCAATTTTTTTTCTAAAACTTTATTCTCAAATGCTCGTAATCTCCTTTGCTCCCCTAAAGTAAGAGTCCATGTTTCGCATCCATATAATATAACTGATAACACAAATACTATTAACAATAATGAAATAATAAATAACAAATTGTTTCCAAATATCGAAAACAACAAACATAGCATACAACATTATTTCTAATATTGCTCACAAATTTTCGAAACTGGAAGAAACGAAATGTCTCGCTCACTATCGAATTGCTATATCATTATTACTCATTTATGAGTAAGGCCATTCTTATACACATGTGTTCAATCTTTGAAACGAAAGAGGTAGGAATACAATAGTTTTTAGTTGAGAAATTCTCTAAAGGAAAGTCAGGGAGAACATACTGGTTAAATGTTAAAATACGGCTGCCTGGTACTCGGACAAATTCGAACAGCTTCGAATGTCATGGTAAATGTCACACCTTCTGGTGCTAAAGAAACTTGTCAGACAAGACTCTAGCAGATGACCTCCAGTTCTAAAGTTTATAGTTGGATTCACCGTGGTGACAAAATTCATTTATGCTCGTCACATTGTTGAAGTTTATTATTATTTTTACACGCTTTATATTAGCTTGACCTGTATCCATGTAGCGGAATTTTTCAACGCGCTTTTCACTCACTTAAAATCATTTGATCGACTTGAAACTTTGTATACTTCTAAAGGACCAATGACAATACAATAATTTCATATTTTGTTCCAAAATTCTGGCCAGAATCGTCACAAAAAAAAGTGTCTGTGTAATTATATAACGGAATATTTCAACATGATGTTCACCCACTTAAAATCATTGGATCGACTTGAAACTTTGTATACTTGTAAAGGACACGTGACAATACAATAATTTCATAAATGTTTTCCAAAATCCTGGCCTGAATCAGCAGAAAATCAAAATAATAAGAACCGATATATTAGGTTGCTGACTTATCGACTTCTAACTCAATCGTTGTAAGAGCTCAGTTGGTAGAGCGGTGGACTGTAGTGGTATATAATTTCAGTAATCCATAGATCGCTGGTTCAAATTAGGTCCGGAGATATTTTTAGTAGAGTATTACTTTTAGCTCATACTACAATAGTATTCAATTTAAAGATATTTACATTTTTATTTTTTAAGTTCCTGGCTTTAGTCTAGGGGGATGCTTATAGATGCCAAATTCTTCATTTTATTCAAATGGGAATGTAGTGCCACTACTATTATTCACGAAAAATATTTTGTTGTTATGCCTAACTGTCCTAAATATAACGTATTTGTTATCATTGAAGTATAAGAAGATTTGTTATGCTAAATGATCTTATCCTATGCAATGCAATAATATTCAAACTATTTTATTTTAAAATGTCAGTAGGCAATTCAGATTGTTCCCCATAATATCGCGTTATGAATGAAAGCTATTATTAAAGAGCAAAAAGCATTACAATTGTGTATATGGTATTATCATACAAGCTTATTATATTTTTAATCAATGCCAGCAGTTTGCATTTCAACATTTCTGGTATTCTCTCCTGGGATAGGCGTATTCTAACCCGCTTCTGAGGTTGGGAAGCCTGGAAGGCGGGGTTATGCTGTCCCAATGTTATGATGCGTGATGATATGGTAATGATGCGCCAGGAGGGGCCTTAATCATAAACTTAATCTAATTAGGTAAACATGATACTGATGATAATGATGGCCAGATAATGTCCGGGGACCGTTTCAGCCTTGAAGTTTCCTGACATTTGTTTTACAGATGAGGAAAATCGCCGAAAAAACTACACCTAGGAAACTTGTCCCTACCAGGGATCGAACCTGGGCCCGCTGTGTGACAAGGCAGCACGCTACCTCGAGACCACAGTGATAGACTTAATATTATAGTGTCTGTAAAAAAATTAATAGCTGTCGGAATTGAGACAGCCCTTTATATGTATGTATAAAATTTGAATTTAAACTCTGGCGACAAACTTTTACAATGTTTTCTTCTTCTTCTTCTTCTTCTTCTTCTTCTTCTTCCTTCCAAGTATTAGGCCAAGGCATGTTACGATCCTGTTGAAAATTTTCCCTCCAGCGCTTCCGGGAAATTCTCGTATAAGACTTGAAAGCATAATAATAGTCCCTTCAATTGGTTGCTGGCCAAAGGAAGGCAAGACCAGTGATGGGCCTGCCATCTTATAGCCTCTGGTCAGGCTTTTCTGGAGAAGAAAAGAAAATAAAGGAAAGAAGAAATGGAAGAAAGGAAAGACTCCCTAGCCCTCGGATGCCCTAATAGCGTCGGGGTCGAAAAAAACAAGAGTTAACCAAGAGAGGTTAGATAGTAAAGTTAAAAGAATGCAAAACACAAGTAAGTGGAAGAAATGTTTTGCTCAGCTTGGGCACCTTGTGGTCGCCATCCACATATCCCCTAGATGAGGACCCCTGAGGGAACAATGTTTTAAAATTCATTATTATCACAATTGAGGTTATGTATTATTTTAAAAAAATAATAAGTACCTTTTTTTTCGTCTTCCTCGATTAAAATTGGTTTTTATTAAAACATTTCATTAATTATTAAAATCACGAATTTCTTTCAAAACATGTTTCATCTTCGGCATCTTTTTGGTATATTAGCCTTACTTACTTACTCACTGGCACTATCGAACCCGTAGGTTCATGGCCGCGCGGACATAAGCTCTCCATACATCCCTATCCCGAGCTAATGCTTTCCAATCATTTCCTGTATAATCTACTTCCCTCAAATCATAGTTAATGTTGTTCTCCCACCTCATGTTTGGTCTACCAACAGGGCGTTTTCCTTCTGGCTTTCCTACAAGAAGTTTCCATGCACGTCTTTCATTCCCCATACGCGCAACATGTCCTGCCCATCGCAGTCTACGAGACTTAACTGTTCTTATTATATCTGGCTTCCTATAAAGACCATGTAGTTCATTGTTATGCAGTCTTCTCCATTCACCTGTCTGTTCATCTCTCTTTGGTCCAAAAATTTTCCTAAGAACTTTATTCTCAAATACTCGTAATCCCCTTTCCTCCCTTAAAGTAAGAGTCCATGTTTCGCACCCATATAATATAACTGGTAGAATAATAGTTTTATATATTTTCAGCTTAACGTTTTTTGAAAGGAGTTGGACATCAAAAGTCTATGCAATGCATAATAGCATGCAGTTTGAGCCTTTGGCATGGGTTCCCTGAAGTAGTCCCCGCCCGGAGAACCGAATCGGGGACTATTTGACCTCCGGAAAATTTTACCCCAGTTGAACCCATGTCCGCATTTCTTGACGGTTGTATTTTTACGGTGAAAGATCGTCACTCTTTCGCCCAAGGTACTTTTTTCGTCTGGCTTATCACCTTCGACCAGTCCGGCATGGGTAACCCTATCGGCAGCAATGCTACCGCCGGCATAGCTCTCAGGATCATTTAAGCAACCAAGCCACTCCACCACGACAAGGTAAAGATACCATGGAGGGGTATATTAGCCTATTATTAAAAAAATTAAAACTTTTACAAGTTGTTCTGGGATGTTTTTGAGTTCTTTGATATAAGGAACCCATGATCTCCGGTGGCTCATTACCGAGTAATTCCTTTGTTTTCGTATTGAAGTCAACCTTATTTTTATCTGTTTGCTCAAAATATAATTCTTTCCAAACAAAACAGAGTATTATAGTAGTTCGCGCAATGATATATTGTTCGTCGTGGCCCTGTTGTGTAGTCAGCTTGACCACCACATCTGACGCTCATACACTAGTAATTACTGGAATCTTTCTAGCAGTACATTATTGCCCCAACATTTAGCCAGCATTGAACAAGGTGAGGTATTGATTATTTAAATACATTTTTATCATCTCACCTGATATTTACTTGTTTTTAGACCAGTTTCGAGACCTTCGGTTGAGGATGGAACCGAAGAAGGTCCCGAAACCGGTCTACGAAGAAGAAGAAGAAGCGTATGAGGTTAGGTGGTACAATTTTACTTAGATGAATAATTAAATAGTAATCTTAGTCCCAGCCGGTATAGAAATATTTCAAAATCGAAAGAAAAAAAGAGGAAGTATAGTTTCTCTTGATAGTTAAAGTATTAAGATAGTTATAGCCTTTTTACTACAGATAAGTTGGAAAAATAAATTATACAGTTATATAAGCCCGCTACTGCTCCGCTTTCGAGTGGGATATGGCTAAAGAAGGTGTAAAGTTGGAGTAGTCAACTCATAAATTTTGCTACTCTACTAACGTAACTCGCAGATTTCAATGTATAATACATTTTTAGAACCATGATATTATAATTAATTATATTTTTTTTATTCTAAAATAAAAATGGATTAAATTTTCGAATCAGTTATAAGCCTAACAATATATATATATATATATATATATATATATATATATATATATATATCCATCCATAGTAATTCTGCCCGAAGGCAGGTCCTTCACTGCAATTATAGCATTTTCATGCTATGCTTGCAGCTTTACTAGGGAATTGTGTAGGTGTGGTAGTTTCCCGTTGCTTTCCACACCGGTGAAGGATGATGATGATGATGATAATGATAAGGATGATGGCCATATGATTTCGGGGACCGTTTGGGCCTTAAAGTTTTCCTGACATTTGTCTTACAGGTGAGGAAAAACCCCGATAAAAACCTCACCCAGAAAAACTGCCCCGACCGGGGATCGAACCCGGCCCCGCTGCGTGACAAGGCAGCACGCTACCTCGAGACCACAGCGGTGGACATATATATATATATATATTTGTCCCATGTATTTTATGGCATTTCTGGGCTTTGTTCCCGGGCATTAACGGAATTATAATCAATTTCTTAAGTTGGGGCACGAGGAAGGCGGAATTACGTTACCCCAAAGATATGATAGATGAAAAATGATAATGAAGCGCCAGAAAAGTCCTTATTCTAAATTCCAGACCATGGACAACCATAGGAATTATTCCCCTTATATAAAAAGTATTTATGGTTTGACCGGGAATCGAACTCTGTACCTTATGAACTGTAACCAGAAACATTGACCACTAGGCCATGAGACTGGTCAGTATCAATATGAATTTTTATTATTAATTATCGAGGTTTGATATAAGGCTGATGTTTGTGTGTACGACACAGACAGTAGTGTTATAGTTATTTTTAGATTTTATTTATTTAGCCTGGTGGAGTTAAGGCCATGTGGCCTTCTCTTCCACTCACCAGGGCAAACATATATTACATCAGAATATAACAATCACAATGAACTCTAATATTAAATACTAAATAAAAATTTGATCAAAAAGATAATATCTATTATATTATGATCTATAATGCAACTAGTTAATGTTAGTTAAAATTAAGACTAAAACTGATAATAAAATGTGTACAATCAAGACATATTAAATTGTCCCTGTCTAACGTATATAAAAGCAAAGAAAAAAATGAGGAGATATAGAAAACTAATTTTACGTTTATACAATATATAAAACAAAACAAAAGAAAATATTTGTTATTCTTAATATTATTTACATAAGTAATTAAATATATTAATATTGCTAAAAGAATACTATCAGTGAGGTGTATAAGTTAGTTTGTTATTAAATAATTCTTTAATTTGTTTTTGAAGGATGTTATAGTTTGACAGTCTCTGACATAGGACGGAAGGGAATTCCATGTTTTGGTAAGCGAGACCGTAAAAGATAATGAATAATATACTGTGTGATGAGGAGGGATATAAAGGAAAATGTGCTGATGGGATCGAGTGTCAAGATTATGTGTGTCGGATAGTCTGATGAAGTGGCGTGATAAATAATTAGGCGATGATGTGTGAAGGATTTTATAGAGAAGGGATAGTGAATGGACAGTTCTACGATCTCTTAGACGAAGCCACGATAATTGTTCCAGGGACGGTGTAACATGGTCAAATTTGCGGATACCACAAATAAAACGTGCGCAAGAATTAGTTATGGCTGTAGCGCACGAACAGGTCATGTCAGAGAAAGAATTATTCCAAAGTGTAGGAAGAAATTAATGGTTATCCAAATAGGAAGATTCCACTTAAACTGTGACGCATTGAAAATGTATTATTACCTTCTTTATAAAAATAATATTTGACCTGTCGCGCGGCGGCCAAGGCTTCCTTTCAGTATGAATACATTAGTGATAGTATTTACTTAGAAAGGTGTAACTCTTTTAAAGTTTATTCTGAAATTGCTTAAGGATGTAGACTGCCGTTATATAAGCTACAGTGTTTAAATAGTCGTTATTAACTTATAACGAATATAAAGTAATGTAATGTTAAACGTGGCGGATTAGTTCCAGGATTTCCCGCCGTTGCAGAAATTCTGGTGGATTCGATCTCATATATAAATGTTGTAAAACCTAAGCATTTCCTCTCATACATAATAAGTTTGTTTGTGCACTGTGCAAAGTACATAATATAAAACAGTCTTAGGCCAGTATTCAGAAACCAATCTTTACGCAAAGAGCGACTCTTTCCCCCTCACTTATGACGTAGAGCGTATTCATGAAACCGGTTTTATGAATACTCTCTTATAAAGAGGGGGGAAGAGAGATTGGTTTCTGAATACCGGCCTTAGTAATTTCTGAAAATCTTTAATAAAATATAAAGCTTATTGCCAAATTCTTTGCTTACAATAATTATATTTTGTATTTTCTAATGGTTATGGACTAACTGTTATGTTCCTTGCCTCTGGTCCCGAGGATCGAGGATTCAAACCCGGCTGGGGTCGATGGATTTTTACGATGGAAAAATTCAAGGAGCAAGTCCTCCGGGAGGAACTTTAAGCCGTGGATCCCGAGTCTGAAGATTTTAAGGCTCGTAAAAGAACACCCTGGAAGAAATAAACGTGGCAGACCAAGGTGGAAATGGAAAACCTACGTCAGATGATAGGAATTTGGAAGAAGGAGATTGGAATGATAGAAATAGATTGAAATTAAGACGGCAATCATATACGTAGGGGAAAGACGAAGAATAGGAAGAAGAAGAAGAAGAAGAAAATCCTAAGTCTGAATAAAGAGGCCTCTAAGCAAAATTTACCGACCTTCTTCATCCTAGTAGTATCTTATGTTGGCTACTAGATGTCTCATTGGGTCGGTATGTTGACAGCATATCATTCATGACATCTCTTGGGAATTAAGCGTAACTAAAATTATCTTGGTCTAGTAACTCCAAATAGAGGAGTGCGTAAGGCCCAACATTGTACTCTTACGCCAATATAGTTAGTAGATGGTATCTGAGACAGAGACCACTAAGTCACATAGATATGTTCTTAAGACTTTTAATACGTGAACGGAAATTTGAAATTACTTGTGCCACCTAATAAAGAAAAAGTATACTGATAAGCGAACTGTCAACATGCTTGCCAAAACCTACCTTGAATTTTTTCCAGAGAAGCATTGTGATACACCTTAACCGTGTCAAAAAAAAGCTGCCGCGTTAACCCTTAAATTGGCAAACAAGCTGTTTTGTTTGTTTTGTGGCAATGACTAGCATTGCCCAGTGTGCCGCTTTTTGGGAACCAGTTGAGGTCCCTTGGCGGCCAAACACCATTGTGTTTATTCAGTAGGGGTTTTGTTCCTTAGCCTTGCTGTCTCGCGGCTTATGTGTTCATTACCGTAGCAGGTATGGATGATATGAGGATGGTCCCTCACCAGAGCAGGGTCATCATAAACCATAGTCGCCGGACAAGCAGAGTGTCCGAAAGCCGGCGACATGGAGTGAGCCACACTACTCTAGCTGGAATCCAGCACACATATCATGGAAGTGGACCGTCATCGGGGTCTCTGGTGAATATGTTTCGGTGTACAGCACGTTGCTGTAGCATATGCCCTATATTGCGAGCAATTGGATTCTCATGATTTTCTATATGTTGCAACATGTGCACAACCCTTTTTTCAATTGTATCGGCAATATAGGACATCTGTGCTTGGTCGTGAAGTACTTAGCCATCTCCGAAACATGAGTTCACCAGATTAGTCAGGAACACAAACCTTTCCATAGGTGTCGACAGACCACTCAGCAGAGGCTGAATGTTATGGAAAAGTTGTTGTCCCTGATCCGTCATTGGTATAGCAGCCACAGACCCTGGCTGACGTGGGACAGTGCCTGCAGTAGGTTTAACTGTGATGCCAGAATTTACCATAGAACTATATGAGACTGTAGGATTAACAGATTTTGATGTGAAAGTTCGAGGTTGGGACGCCGGGGTTGTTGGACTTTGGTTTGGTTTTCTTTTTTCATAAATCTCTTTTGCTTTCTTATAGGCTTCACAACCCCGGTAGGAAGCGGGATGTCCCTCTTCCCCACAGTTCGCGCACTTCAGCAGGCTCTTGTCCGTGAGTGCCTCGGTTCTCACCGGACACTCACGATGACTATGAGTACCAGCGCAAATTACGCAAGATGGGGTTAAGGAACACCCCATGAAAGTATGGTTAAACTTCTGGCATCTGAAGCACTGCTTCATGCCAGCTCTAGGTCTGTATGGTTCCACAGCCACCACTGTCAAACAGAGGCGGTTTAAGTTATATATTTCCCTACCAGCATCATTGTTCTGAAGTTCCAGGATGTATAATGGTAAGGGAGTATAAACTTCTCCTTCTTTTTTGGTGATTTGCTTTACCGATATTATTGGATATTCTAGTTCTTTAAGTTCTTCCTTGACTTCATCAGCAGTGATGCTGGAAGGAAGCCTCTTTAGAACAGCCCTCAGAGGCAGATCTTTTTTGAGTTGAAATGTATAAAATTCTTTCTTTGCATTTTTGAAGTACTCTTTGAGTAGATGAAAGTCTGCCTCCGAGGTAGCGTAGTATCTCAAACCGTCCTGGGTTTTAACTACTTTCACGTCTTTTTCGAATTTTCCTTTTAATTCCCGATTCATCCTGAAAAGGTCACCATGTCCAATCACCGTTATGGGTGGTGGGCGTGGTTCCCTTTTCGGCTGCGGCATTACTTGAGGCTCCCTGGACGGTTGGCTACTACGCCTGGTAGCTGCTGTAGTCTGCTTGTCCCGTGACGGTCCAAGTTGAGGAGCCTGAGGGTCGACAGTGTCCATTGGTTCCGGTAATTCGGATAAAATTGAAAATTTATTTTGCACTGGCACAGTCGACACCTCATTTTGTCGTGATGTGACCTTAGTTGCCTTATTTGTGGTTGGTTTCACTTTATTTGAAACTGTATTCATGTTAACTTTTGAACTATTTTGGGATGGTTTCTCTTTATTTGAAACTGTATTCATGTTGTCATTTGAACTATTTTGGGATGGTTTCTCTTTCTCATGTGTTTTAATCTTTTTAGGTTCAGGTACATATTCTGTATTCGCTATAGGAATTTGATCTGCACCTGTGAAAAAACAGGATACAGGAAGTTCCATAAGTATTGTTTTCAATTCATGAAGCATTTTTTCAAAATAATCTTGGTTAGATTTCATATTGAGCTTAATCTCACTTAATCTTTTTAGGCAATCATGTGTAACATCACGAGCAAAATCGGACTGACCGAAATTTGGGAACGTGCTTATGAAATTGATAACTATAACGAGGGCACCACGCACCTCGCTAGCTACTTCTAGGAATTTTGATTCAGATGGAAATTTTTGATTAACTACGTATCTCTCAAATTTTTTGAGCGCAGTATCCCAAAGTTCGTAGGCCGAGGGCTCCTCATACTCAAGGTCCATAGCCTGCTCGGCACTCACGCTTTTTAGTGAAGCAGCCATGGTAAGACTGTTCAGCACTAATTACTTATATTACTACACTAGCACTTGGCTTGATTGAACTGAACTAAAAACTGAACACAATAAGCCAGCAGACAAGGCTTAACAAAGCACTCGCAGTTAATAGAGTTGCTTTGCAGGAACCAAACACCACTGTATAAACACAACACTGAAAAAATTTCACTGAAAAACACTGAATACTCTTAAGTGGGTGTGGCCGCCAGGCCCCACCCGGAAAAAAGCGACATGCTGCACAACACTATTCACCAATTCACTATTTTCAGCCAGCAATCAGAAGAAAATAATAATTTCAATCTGCAACTTGGAGTAGAGAGAGGCAAAAGCCCGAGCAGTAGCGCTCAAGTCGCCAAGGTTGGCCACAGGTTGTCCACCAGTTCAAATATCTCGTATCAGTTATTTGAATGTGGCGGACCGCAGTGAAAACGGAATCTTGTGTAGCTGTTATTATTATGTATATTGTATAATTAGACACACATTTAAGTAGTTTATTTTTGTTCGTTTTCTTCTGATTTATTTAAAATATTGGATTAATTAAACCAACTGATGTATCCAAAAGGATACATAACGCATTTAAGGGTTAAACTGCAACTCATTAAAAACCAGTTCCAAACCTCTCATTTAATCTATAGGAAAGTAATAGAACTCGCGAATTGATAGATTGGATAACCCTCACTATCTGGATTCCGCGCTGCGTTCTGTCTCGATTCACTCCGCTCTTACTCGTGCAGGAAGTCCATCGACTCCGTACAGTGGGTTGTATTTGCTGGATTCTATCTTCGATTTCTTGCCTTGCAGTTAAAAATGCAGATCATTTTTGGACATGGCCTTGAAACATCACAATGCTCCTCTGGGAGAAATTTTAAGGTAGGTCTTGGCATGTGAGTATTTCGATATGCTATTATAACTTTCGAAAGACAAAATTTAATCAAAAGTTGAACTCATCTGGGTGAAATAAATATCAGAAAACTTGAGACTAAATAGTCCCCGAAGACCATCCGGCCACCGTAATATCCCATATCATACTGCCTTATTTATCATGAATGTATGAGTGATTGCGTGTCGAATGTTCATGGTCCCAGCATTTAGTTGGTCACTCAGAGTTAAAAGTCGTTCCGGACAGGTGCATTTTTCTTTAAAAGATCAGAGGTGCGGAACATGAGGAAGTACTGTACCCGCAAAGACAGAGGATAAACAATACAAATATATTATTATTATTATTATTATTATTATTATTATTATTATTATTATTATATTCTGTAAGCGATTATATAAGATATAGACAATTAAATTGGTATGGGCATGTACGACGAATGTAAGAAGAAAGGTTGCCCAAAAAGACATTGGAATATTGTCCACCTGGAAGAAGAAAGAAAGGAAGACCTCAAAACTAGTGGATACAGTAGAGGAAATTGGTATAAAGCCACTAACTTTTAGTAGTAAAACATCCTGAAATATTTATGCAAATACCGTATGTGTGTCATAGATTACATATAGTTATCGTGGACATAATTTCATACAGGTCTCCTCATTTTGTATTTATTATATATGTAAATAATACGTAAAATCTAAGAAAACGCTGTCCTAGGGGTGGAAATCGGTATAAAGGCAGGTCAACGTCTGGCTCTTACAGAGACATAAATGTAAACAAAACACTGCAATTACATGGAGACGACGTGTCTGTGAGCATCGTTCATCAGTTACAAGTCAGCAGTACGTACAATGCCACGTGGAAAGCCTCTATCAAATGAAGAGAAATCAAGAGTTAGTGCCTTCAAGGAGATGGGCCTTTCCAATAGACAAATACCTACGAAATTGGGGCTTCAAGATGTGTCATTGATAATTTTGTCAAACTGGGCTCACAATATGGAAAAAACGGGAAATATGGACGGACAAGAAAATTGTCTGAGCGCACTAAACGTCTCATTTTACGTAAAGCAAAAGGTAAGAGTATGTTTTCTTCTCAAATCCAGGCTGATTTGAAGTTGCCAGTAACAGCCAGACGAGTAAGACAAATTCTGTCAGAAGACAAGAACCTAAAATTCAAAAAAAGTCTTAGTAAACTACCTCTGAACAATGCACATAAGAAAGCTAGAATGACTTTTGCTGAAGAACACATGTCCTGGACCTCAGAATGGAATAAAGTAATGTTCAGTGATGAGAAGAAGTTTAATCTGGACGGTCCTGATGGCCTTCAGTATTACTGGAACGACCTCCGTACTGAAGAGCAAGTTAGAATGAGTAGAAACTTCGGTGGTGGAGGCGTTATGATTTGGGCAGCATTCTGCTTTAAAGGAAGATCAAAAATAGCATGGATACGCATCAAGATGAATTCTGAGTCCTACACTGTGGAGCTTCTGGAGTCCTAATTGATACGAATGTATGAGGAATTTGGCGAAGATCTAATTTTTCAGCCAGATAATGCTTCCATTCACGTGTCTGCCAAATCAAAGGAGTGGTTCAGGAAGAAAGAAATGCCACTTTTGACGTGGCCAGTCAGAAGTCCTGATTTAAATCCGATTGAGAACTTATGGGGGATCCTGGCAAGGCGTGTGTATCGCAATGGACGGCAGTTTGGGACAGTGACTGAGCAGAAAAATGTTATTCAGGAAGAGTGGGCTTCAATCTCAGTGGAAGAAATAAACACCCTCATCAAGTCAATGCCAAAGAGAATCTTCCAAGTAATTAACAACAATGGAGGTTCGACTAAATTTTAGAACTTTGTTGTAAACTTTGCGCTCAGTCTTTTTGGTTTAATCTGTGAAATACACAAAGTGCCTTTATACAAATTTCCACCCATATGTGAGAGTGGTTTCAGTTTTCATGTTCTTTTTTGGACGGAAATGGATAATTAATTTTGACATTATTTGTGTGTGTTTTATACTGAATCACCTCCTAAGTTAATATAGAAAAATGCCAAAGAAAGAGTAAATAAACTTGTGTTAACACTTTTAACAAGTGCCTTTATACCAATTTCCTCCACTGTACAATAAAAAAGAAGTGGAATGACAACAAGAGGTCTGGAAGACATGGAATGAATGGATAGGGACGAGTGGAGAAGGGAAATAAAACTTTAGGCACAGAAAGATGTGCACATTAACAAGCTATAAATATGTAATTATTATTATTATTATTATTATTATTATTATTATTATTATTATTATTATTATTATTATTATTATTATTGTTATTATTATTATTGTTATTATTATTATTATTATTATTATGTCCACTTCTATTTTTTCGGGGTAACATCATTACTTTATACGCAGCAGGCCCTGAGTTCGGTCCCGGTTGAGACAAGTTTCCTGGGTGAGGTTTTTACTCACATGTAAGACAAATGTCAGGAATCTTTAAGGTCCAAATGATCCTCGACTTTCATAATCATCATCATACGTATCATATTCGCCTTGTTTAATATGAACGACTGAGTGAATGGTATCCCTTGTCTTACATTTTTGTTTTGTCTTGGAGGTGGCCTGCCATTGAGCTGATCACTCAGGCCCTCCATATCCTTTTGTGGGATAATAAAGTATGGTCTATGCGTGTGATCCAAATCCTCTCCCGACAGGTCATGTCCCAGAAGGCCCGGGGGGAGGAGGGCGTGCAGTTTGTAAAAGTACCTACTTATTATTAATGTGTTCTTGTGCATCCAAAATATATACGATTTTAAATTAATATGCATTTAGTAGATTCAACGCTGTGGTCTCGGTGTAGTGTCGCTGCCTCGTACGCAGCGGATACTGGTTCGAACTCCGTTCGGGACAAGTTTCCTACATTATGGTTTTTTCGGGGTTTTCCTCGCCTGTAAGACAGATGTAAAGAAACTTCAAGGCTCAAACGGTCCCCGAATATCATCTGGGCATCATAACCATCATTATCATATTCGCTATGTTTAATATCGACCAGCCTCATGAGCTAGTGGTCAGCGTTTCATGAGGTCCCGGTTAAACCATAGGAATTTTTCCTTAAAGGGAATTATTCCTATGGTTGCTCATGGTCTGGAATTTAGGTTAAGTTTAGATTAAGAACTCTCCTGGCGCTTCATTATCATTTACCACTTATATCATCGGGGTAACATAACTCCGCCTTCCAGGTGCCCCAACTTAAGAAATGGATTACAATTCTGCCAATGCCAGGGGAGAAAACTAGAAATATCATAAAATACAACCTGATGGCATTACACAAAAAAAATGTTTAATATGAATGTCTGTGTGTGTGTGTTTCGTCACGTAGGAGGCCTTGACATTGAGCTGATCACTCATTCGGGGAAGCCTTCCATGTGGTTGTGTGGCCAAAAAAAAGTATGTGTGCGATCCACAGTCAAAATTCCTCTCCCGACAGGTTGTTTCACTGTAAGGCCCGAGTGGCGTGTGGCACATAAAAGTACCTGTGAGGTGAGATGTTAATCTGGGTTGTTAATGGATAATGGAAATACATTAAGTAGAATAGTTTGTATATTAGTTTGATGGAAGTAAGTTTAAAAATGATGCTGAGTGGTAAACTGGTCTGCTATTCTTATCGAGTGTATAAATAAGAGTTCTTTACGTGCGCATGTTTAGTTAAAACAAATAAATGCAATGCCTATGTACACTTCCTGATACATGAGTTTGCATGTCGGAGGAGTCTGGGATCTTCTGTAAGCTCCAAATGGAACGTTTCACCCTGAATTTCAATTTAAAACAAAGGAAGAACACGCCCCGCTTCGTGTGATCAATTTGTTTGGATAGTCTGGTATATTCACTCTCGCTGTTTCCAGATTAAATGGATCACTCCCACACCTTTACGTTATATTTAATTTTTAGGTCATTGTTTATTTTTGTATTCGCTTCACCGATCTGAAGATTGACGTGCGATATGCAATCGTTAATTTACCTCAGGGGAACATTCAGTTAAGTAACACCAACAAATTAAATTTATATTTGGACTGCGAATGCTAAGATACATTTACGGTCCTACTATTTTTATGAAACATTTAAATAAAAACAACATTTCAGGTAGACTGTACTTACAAGGTAACTGTCAACCATTGAATGCAGAAACCTACCTAGAAATTTCTTCCAGAGAAAAATTGTGATGTACAAAGGCAGTGTAAAAAAAATATATATCTACCGTTTTTAACTGCAAGGAACTAAACTCCAGCGCCAAATTTCTCTTGTAAGCTATCTGATAGATTGGATAACCTTCACTGTCTGCCGTCCGCGCCGCGTTCCATCTCACTCCACTCCGCTCTTAGTGATGCAAGGAGTCAATCTGCTCCGTACAGTGGGTTGCCATTGCTAGATTCTGGCTTCGATTAATGCGCCTTGCAGTTAAAAACGGCAGAACAAGTGTGTCAATAACAAACTCTGATTTCCATAGTGGAGAATTACATAACTAGGTTTATAAGCACTATAGTAATTCATACTCATGTCAAATGATGACAAAAATATTAATGAAACTTAACAGAACTTAAGTCAATATTCTTTTTTGCACGCTTTATATTGGCTTGACCTGTATCTATCTATGTAACAGACCTGCATCTATGTAACGGAATCTTTGAACACGATGTTCACCCACTTAAAACATTGGATCGACTTGAAACTTTGTATACTTGTAAAGGACCCATGACAATACAATCATTTCATAATTTTTTTTCTAAAATCCTGGCCAGAATTATCAGAAAAAAATTAAAACCGGTATAATAGGTTGCGGACTTATCAACTTTTTAGTCAATCGTTGTAAGAGCTCAGTTGGTAGAGCGGTAGACTGTAGTGATATATAATTTCAGTAATCCATAGGTCGCTTGTTCAAATCCGGCCCGGAGGATTTTTTTAGAAGAGTATTAAACAATTAAATTTTCATGGGATTCCGGCTTATGGCAATCAATTAAACTAAAAATTTAAAAAAATAAATAATAGTTTCATCATCATCATCATGAACAAATTCGTTTTAGGCCATGTGGCCTGTACGGTAAACCTAGCGAAGATGGTCTTGATCTTTCCACCGATGTTTTGGTCTTCCTTGGTCCCTATGTCCAGTTGGGGTATATTGGAATGCCAATTTTGGAAGTCTATTTCTTGCCATTCTTCTCAGATGATTTTTCCATTCTTGTTGGTATCTTTGGATATCTTCATTTAAACTTGCTACTCCAAGTTTGCCTCTGATAGTAGTGTTCCTTTGGTGATCCAGTCTATTAACTCCTAACAATGATCGTAAGAAGCGCATTTGGCTTACTTGAAGTTTATGAGAGTTTCTTTTATTTAAAATCCAAATTTCACTTCCATATTTTAGAGCAGCTTTTGATGTGACGTTATGTAATCTTAGTTTTGTCTCTGTCCTCATCTGTTTACCAAAAATGTCTTCGTATTACCCCATTCATTTTATTATATTTTTGTAATTTTGAATCAATGTCACTCTTATACTCTGCAAATACACTTCCTAAGTAAGAGAAATCTGACACTTGTTCTAAGAGGTAGTGATGTGCATTCTATAACCTCTCCTACCTAATTCTCAACCTCACCTGCACGTGGTACACCCTGCTTTTTAACTAACGAGGTAATGGGGACCGAGTCACGGCGGTATAACCGTTCCATCGAATATGGAGGAAATTCCATATTTTGAACGCCTGACTAGAGGCTATAAGGTAGCAGCCCTACCACTAGTCTTGCTCTGCGGATGGCTGGTAACCAACCCAGGGGACTTCCTACTACTCGAAGAAACTTAAGCAAAGACTGGAATGATCACACTGATGACGACAAATAATAGTTTAAACAAGTAAAACAACAGGCTTTGTTAGAAAACCGAACTAAAAAATGAAAAATAATTTGAATTTCCAACACGCTTGGGATAAAATTAATTTGGTCAACAAAAAAATCATTTCCAACACTTCTAGAACAAAAAAAAAAAAATAATAATTTCACTATCAAAAGCGTGGGGTGCTTTTTATGGTTTTAACGTTTTCCTCTTAGAGAATTTACTGTTACCAATATCTGTTTATTATCAAATATATTAATTGATACAGAGCACGCCACGCTTTTGATGGTAAAATTATTTTTGTAGGTAACTCTAGTGTTATTCTATATGTGTTGGAGATGATTTTTTTTTTGTTGACCACTTTAATTTTATCCCAAGCGTGTTGGAAATTAAAATTATTTTCCATTTGTTAGTTCAGTTTTTTAATAAAGCGTGTTGTTTTAGTTTTTAATCTATTATTTTTTTATTTTTTAGTTTGGTGTTCTAATAAAGCCTGTTGCTTTAGTTTTTTAACTATTATTTATTTTTTAGTTTGGTTTTCTAATAAAGCGTGTTGTTTTAGATTTTTTAACTATTATTTATTTTTTAGTTTGGTTTTCTAATAAAGCGTGTTGTTTTAGTTTTTTTAAAATTATTATTTATTTAATGCTGAAAATGAAACATAAATTGATTTATAAAATTACACTAAGAATTAACATTATGAGGTTCATATTAATAAACAAGGTGATTCTGTTCCATCTTACTTCGTAATGGTTGAATTCTTCTAGGATATGTTTCAAAACAATTCTCATAAAAGTGAAGTTCTTCTAGGACATATTTCAAAACAGAATTGTTTTGAAACATGCCCAAGTAGAACTCAACTTTTATGAGGTAGATGCAACAGACTCACCTTATTTATTATAAACTGATTAGTCTGTTAGACTGAATTTTAAATAAACAAAGTAACATTACAATAATTAGCATATGCAACCTGTAGTGACTGTAAACAGATTCAGAAATAATCGCGAATCAGTATTTGGTCACGACTGAGTTAATATAATCAGTCGCTTACTCCCTGTAAGCAAATATATCGAGTATTCATAACTAAAGTTATGTAAAATTAATATAAAATTATAGAATATTCACCTGAAAGGTCCGTCTCCTCAACTTAATTATCATTTAACTGTAGCGCTTTCGGGACTTGTCCCATCATCGGCAGGATTCAAAACTGGTGTTTCACTGAAGATCTGGTAGAGGGGGTTGCATGTATTGGGTTCGTTTTCGTTTATCAGGCTGTCGTTGTGAGCTGCTTTCATGATGAGCTGCTTTTTGAATCCTGCCGATGATGGGACAAGTCCCGAAAGCGCTACAGTTAAATGATAATTAAGTTGAGGAGACGGACCTTTCAGGTGAATATTGTATAATTTTATATTAATTTTGAATAAACCTCAACGGAACACATCATGAATCTTATAAAGTTATGTACTTTTTCCTTAAAGTCTGTTTAATAATCTGGAAGAATGGAAGTCATTCCTTGAATATCCAATTTACTTGGATAATAATTTACAAAGCTTATTGTTATAAAAATCGATTGTGCATACTTTTGTACCGAGGGAAGGTCAGGAGTCTTGAACGAGATCAGATGACGTACTACTGTTTCTTAAAGACGATATCAGAGGCGAGAATAAAATGTTTCAAGAGGGAGACACACTTAAAACTTGAGACTTATCTTAAGATCTCTTCTCAACTTTATTGTATCCATCATCTTGTTCTTCCATATATTTCCTTAGTTTCAATAGCCTGAGTTTAAAGAGTCCAAGTTATAAACATTTTTTATTCAACGTCACTAGATTATCATTTCGATATTTTGGTAATCTCTCTTGGCGTTGACGGTAATGTAACCACTTGAGAAGTTTGGGCCCCTGGAAGGCATAGTTACGCTGCCCCAATGATATATGATAGGTAGTGGTGTTGGTAATGATATGACAGGAGAGGCCTTAATCATAAAACTTAATCTAACGAGGTGAATGTGATAATAATGGCCAGGTGATGTTTGGGGACCGTTTGGGCCTTAACGTTTCTTGGCATTTGTCTTATAAATGAGGAAAAACTCCCAAAAAAATTCCTTCTCGCGATCGGGAATCGAGCCCGGGCCCGCTCCGTGAAAATGCAGCACGCTACCTCGAAACCACAGCGGTGGACGCTAACTCAATCATTCAATCGTAATAAAATAAGACCTCCTACATTCGTTTGATCCACGGCATAAAGAACCAATTACATAACAAATAAAAAACAAAATAAAAATTAATCCTTGGCATGTTAGCTCGGGAGAACAATTTGCCAACGAAAATGGTTGGTGTCACCAGTTAGCAGAATATAGTACTGTACTATTGGTTAGCGTCATGCAGCCCTCAATCATAATTTTCTTAGCCGTAGAATTAGACCGTTCTCGCGGAGGATAATTTTTCGTTCGTCCGAGCACACGATACACAAGAGTACGTCAGAAATAATGGAAGTCGGAGCAAATTTATGTGGTACACTGAGCGCAAGTTAATTGAAAGCTTCTGCAACATTACACGGGGAGTGATCACAAAATGCAGAGAATGTAATGGAAGTGATTGAAAACATTCCCTCTTACTTGATAAGCTATTCCATATGAGTGCAGCACTGAACAGAAAACTGGTGTTTGCAGGTTGGAGTATAGCAATACTAAAAGGGAGAGAGACAAAAATGTGGGGGGGGGGTCGGTTTACGGGAAATGTATTGTCCAAATTAGTCGAACTTCTTATTGTTTCTCAGCTCAACAGCCCAGGATCGGCTTTGGCTTCCTTTACAATCCTCCTCCACTCATCTCTCTTCATGATTTCTTTTTATTTTCCTTAATTTTCATTTTACCAAAGTCACTAATTCTTGTATTTGCCTATTCCTTGGTCTACCTCTTCTTTTACTTTATAGCTTTACACTATTTAAGATATTTTTGGGCATTCAATTTTCATTCGTTCTATAAACATGATTCTAAGCCAATGTATACATTTTTCAGTATCGTATTATTTATAAAACATATTCTGTTTCTTGATTATTCTCCATATTCCACTTTAACATACCGTTCCATAGATTGTTCTAATAGTTTTTATCTCAAATACCCTCAATGCAATTCGTCTTCTATGTTCCAGCTGCACACTTTACAACTTTAGTGTTTTTTATATAGTTTCAGCTTATTTTCTCTGGACAGAAGGGACGATTTAAGTAGTTTTATATTTGCACAATATGCTTTGATTTCACCCATAAACCTATATTTATATTACATATTGAATTTGTTTAAATTTATATTTAAATCTACTCCTAAATACGTGAAAGAACCTTATTGGCAGATGCTTCAGTCTAAAGATGATGTGGATGAGGACCCAGGGGTGGAGGTTACGTACTCTCAGAGCGACGTTGCGCTCACACAAACATTGCCGCACTGACAGCAGATAAGAGAAAGTACAAACCAGTTCATTGCTGTGTCTTTCAAAATGCGTAACTTGTATTGCAAATGTACTGGTGATGTAGAGTGTATTGAACCCCACTGATCAGACGTCGTGTCGTTTATGTATGCAATTAGGGGATCGAAAACTGTACACAAAGAGAGGCGCTCACTCTGGTTCAACCATCAGTGAGTCTTTCAGATATCCTGCGCCCGCGCTCACTCTGGTTCAACCATCAGTGAGTCTTTCAGATATCCTGCGCCCAGCATACAAACATCTATGCATTCCAAATCTCTTCACGTGTGTATGAATCAAGTACAATGAGGAACTTACTTTTTTAACGGTCGATCAAATTTCGTCTCTAATGTTATACATCTGAATTTCAAGAGTCAGAGTATTACTTAGTCATGTTTACAAGTCCTTCGTAAACATGATGTATCGATACTTTTAAATTTTATGACGAAACACCGTTGAGGTTACTATGTAAAATTTATAACATAAACATAGAATATCTGAGATCTCAGTCTTCCTCAACTTCGGATGTGGGACGTGAGTACTTTCGGAGCATATGCTCCATCTTCAGCTTGTAAATCGGTACTGGTTTTTCGTGAGAATCTTGTATAGCGGGTTAACATCACTGGGTGAGTTCTCATTAAGCAGATGAGTGTTTCTGGTTTCTTTTAATATCTCAATCTCTTCGAGAATGTTCATTTTCAGTTTGTTGTTTTCTCTATGGATGATGGGCAATGCGCTATCAATGGTGTTAAATTGGTGACCTGTTTTTATGACATGTTTTGCAAATCAGGTATTCTATTTTTATATTGTAAATTTAACACGATGTAAGCGTATGGTTCTTGCAACCATTGTACATGACGTCAGAGGGAAGTGGGTTAGAATAGTTTTCTGTACCGTCTGGTTACAGCAACATTGCTAAACTGTGTTGTTTAGTATCCAGTGCAATCGTTATATTAGTTACATTTCAATCCAAATGTTGCGAACAGTCAGTGCGCAACTTCTATGTTCAACCGAAGTATACTTTGTCTGTAAGTCTGAAATCTGCTATTGTTTAAATCTGACCTCTGTTCAGAGTAACCTCTACTGTATGGTTAGTCAACCTTGCGTTCATTGGAAGCATGTTTCAAGAAAAAATAGAAAAGGAATGATAGGAGAACGTGTCCGTATATCCATACAAGTTTGACGTATATCCTTCAAGACGATTGGCTTTGCACACCTGATAGAATAATGAAATTCCATATATAGAAAAAATTACCAATCTACGTTAATCATTGGTAAATGTGACTTCCATATACAACGCCTTCCTACCTGTCTTAAGAATAATGTAATCTGAGAGTAAAATATGGTAACTTGTTAATGCCATTGCTGGTATAGTTTAGGTTGCAGTTGCATAAGAATACAGTGTGTGAAGTTGTAAAAAGCTTTATACACATTCTAATTGCTTGTCGAACAATATTGATTGATGTTGTAATTCAATAAGAAAACACAATTGTTTTAAAAAATGCATTAATGTTTCTAGCATAACCAGCATTGAATGACGTACGGATTCCCACCGATTCACTTAAAGTGAATTATGTTCTGAAGTTATCTTATAAAGAGAAAAGATTACGAATATTTGAGAATAAACTCCATAGGAAAAATTTTGAACCAAGGAGAAATGAATAGAAAGGTGAATGGAGAAGACTAAAAAACAATTAACTACATGGCTTTTATAGGATGCCAGATATAATACGAACAGTTAAGTCTCGTAGACTGCGATGGGCAGGACGTGTGGCACGATTGAGTAATGAAAGAGGTGCATGGAAACTTCGTATAGAAAAACAAGAGAGAAAACGCCCAGTTGGTAGACCAAACTTTTGAAGTTTTGAATCCTGCCGATGATGGGACAAGTCCCGAAAGCGCTACAGTTAAATGATTAATTAAGTTGAGGAGACGGACCTTTCAGGTGAATATTCTATAATTTTATATTATTTTACTTTTGTTATTTGTTTACATTCTGTCTTACTTTTCGTCCCACTTCCCTTAACACGACTCGTAAATAAAACTTAGAACTTGAAAGAATAAGTATCTAGAACGTAGTTTACGAGGTTAATGGTTATACCAAGTCGCCGAGACCGTGAATGAAAGACGCAACATTCGGACGGGGCGTTAATACTAGCCGGTAGCGGTAGCAGACGTGAACTTTCACACTTCTGTAACTCGTTAACCAATAGAGATAGAAACCTCATTCCAACGGCAATTAATTTATTTTTCAAGGAAAGAAAGAAATGTGCCATAATCTATTTAAAATAACGAAGTTGACGCCATAACTTAAAGACGAATAAACGTCAAATTGTGCTGAGTATCTCCGCATAGAGGCGCATCAACCATTCACATGTTTCCACAATTCGTTTCACACCAATGTCCATAGTTTTCATATGAGACGAAACATGATTTGTGAATCACCCTGTATATAGGGCCTATATCTTGTTAAATTAGAGACATTTAATTTCTGATGCCAGCTTATTTAAAAGTGTCGAACTGCAGTGAAAACGAATCATGCATACCCGTAAATAATTGTATATATCTATTTGCATATTTTTGTATAATTTGAGTCCAATTAAAGTAATATACACCGATTCATTTTTCAATTACTGGTAGGTACTTAATCACCGCTGTGGTCTCGGGGTAGCGTGCTGCCTTGTCACGCAGCGGGCCCGGGTTCGATTCCCGGTCGGGACAGTTTTTCTGGGTGAGGTTTTTATTGGGGTTTTTCCTCACCTGTAAGACAAATGTCAGGAAAACTTTAAGGCCCAAGCGGTCCCCGAAATCATATGGCCATCGCAATCATCATCATTCATATTCATCTTAGGTTAAGTTTAGAATTAGGGACTCTCCTGGCGCACCATTAACATCATCATCACCCATCATAACATCGGGGCAACGTAACCCCGCCTTCCAGGCGCCCCAACCTCAGAAGTGGATTACAAGTACGCCATACCAGGAGAGAAACCAGGAATGTCGAAAGACAAACCTGGGGCATTTGAAAAAAAAACTTAATCAAATATATTAAATAAATTGAACTTGTTTATATTATCACTTTAAGGGTTATTTAAATTTCTATTATATACATTACGACGAGCCAAACATTACGGTTACTGGAGTTACATATACACACACACATATATATATAGGCCTAATGGTCATGGTCATTTTTTGTTTCTACTAATAATAACCGGCGAAGATCTGTAAACATTTTTCAAAAATATTTTCATGAGAACAGCCTCAACAGTTTAATTTCTTCGGAATTCGCTAATAGACAGTTATTTTTAAGATACAGTCTTGTGATCAATAAACATTGATTTAAAAAACAAAAATTTATGTTTAAATAAAAAGTGGAATTACCTATATCTTTTCATAATTTTGTAATATAGGAAATGGAAAAATCAAGTTGCTGACAACCACGAGACTAAATAAATAAATTAATTAAATAAATACTTAGGCTATAACGGCAGCTCTAGTCTTTTATGGATGGCTGAAGTGGTTCCTGTCACTGGTTATAAAATGAAAATATAGGAAGATGCAATTATTCAGGCTTAATTTCAGATTTTTAAACCGAATTTCGTTGGTTATCATTTCAGTTCTTCTTACGAGCTTGAGTGAACTCCCTTTCACGGCCTACACTAAAACTGTGTATGGTGTTAGCTGGAAATAATTCCTGTTTTCGGGAATGCCAGTTAGAAACAATAACTTGAGAAAACATATGCAGTCAATCACAAATTTAGTGATACGAATATAGACCCAATTCAATATTTCGTTCTTAGACCATAGTAATCATAACTGTGCCATAGGAATGAACTGTATCCGTTAGAAAAAATTACTCCAAGAAAAAAAAAAGTAAATTCGCAAATGAGATAAAACACCTACATTACCCGGTAATGTAGTTTTTTTGTGGTTTAAACTGGCGAGAAATGGTAGGTTAGTCACTGCGAAATCCCATTTTAAAACATCTCTTAGAGATAGACCTAGAATTCTACACCACATGAGCCATGCTGCATGATTGTCCAGAGAGTGTAAGACCTAGATACTCGTAATAATTAGGCTCGCAATACTCGAGTTTTACCATAACATTTGTGAGAACAAGAAATTCTACAAGCCTACAGAAGACTGTAATTGTCTGCTATGTGGAAAATGATGTAGAAAATACATCATAACGTGTGCAAATAGAAAAAAAAAAAAACAATAACAGCCTATAGCAAAGACTACACTCAAACCAATCCCCAACTTGAGCGCACTTATTAAAAGAATCCCTCTTAACACTTAAATTGGCGAAAAGTTGATTTCTGATGTCAGTTATTTAAATTTGTCGAACACAAGGACAACAAAATCAGGTATGTAAGTTATTGTTGTATGTTGTATAACTCGATACAAATTTAAGTAATTTTTACTCTTTCCTTTTTTCTACTGTTTTATTGAAAATAATAAGTTCAATAAATTAACACCAATGTATGTTACAGAATGCATTCACAATTTTGGGTTAAGGAAAGGTTATCAGACTATTCTGTTTGAAATTTGTATGTAAGTTCAGTATAACAGTGAAAGGGTGACTTATCTCCTTTTCCCCCAGGAGTCTTGAAATGTAAATGTATATATATATATATATATATATATATATATATATATATATATATATATCTGCTTGTGTGTAATTTCTGGTCAAGTCATTGATTTTAGGTTTGTGTTGTAAACACTTAGGGATGTACTGCAGTTTATGCTGTGTACACTATAAACACTTAGGGACGTACTGTAGTTTGTGCTGTGTACACTATAAACACTTAGGGATGTACTGCAGATTATGCTGTGTACACTATAAACACTCAGGGACGTACTGCAGTTTGTGCTGTGTACACTATAAATACTTAGGGACGTACTGTAGTTTGTGCTGTGTACACTATAAACACTTAGGGACGTACTGTAGTTTATGCTGTGTACACTATAAACACTTAGGGACGTACTGTAGTTTGTGCTGTGTACACTATAAACACTTAGGGACGTACTGTAGTTTGTGCTGTGTACACTATAAACACTTAGGGACGTACTGTAGTTTGGTACTGTGTACACTATAAACACTTAGGGACGTACTGTAGTTTGTACTGTGTACACTATAAACACTTAGGGACGTACTGTAGTTTGTACTGTGTACACTATAAACACTTAGGGACGTACTGTAGTTTATGCTGTGTACACTATAAACACTTAGGGACGTACTGTAGTTTGTACTGTGTACACTATAAACACTTAGGGACGTACTGTAGTTTGTACTGTGTACACTATAAACACTTAGGGACGTACTGTAGTTTGTACTGTGTACACTATAAACACTTAGGGACGTACTGTAGTTTGTGCTGTGTACACTATAAACACTTAGGGACGTACTGTAGTTTATGCTGTGTACACTATAAACACTTAGGGACGTACTGTAGTTTGTACTGTGTACACTATAAACACTTAGGGACGTACTGTAGTTTGTGCAGTGTACACTATAAACACTTAGGGACGTACTGTAGTTTGTACTGTGTACACTATAAACACTTAGGGACGTACTGTAGTTTGTACTGTGTACACTATAAACACTTAGGGACGTACTGTAGTTTATGCTGTGTACACTATAAACACTTAGGGACGTACTGTAGTTTGTACTGTGTACACTATAAACACTTAGGGACGTACTGTAGTTTATGCTGTGTACACTATAAACACTTAGAGACGTACTGTAGTTTGTGCTGTGTACACTATAAACACTTAGGTACGTCCTGTAGTTTATGCTGTGTACACTATAAACACTTAGGGACGTACTGTAGTTTGTGCTGTGTACACTATAAACACTTAGGGACGTACTGTAGTTTGTACTGTGTACACTATAAACACTTAGGGACGTACTGTAATTTATGCTGTGGAAACTATAAACACTTAGGGACGTACTGTAGTTTGTGCTGTGTACACTATAAACACTTAGGGATGTACTGTAGTTTGTGCTGTGTACACTATAAACACTTAGGGACGTACTGTAGTTTATGCTGTGTACACTATAAACACTTAGGGACGTACTGTAGTTTGTACTGTGTACACTATAAACACTTAGGGACGTACTGTAGTTTGTACTGTGTACACTATAAACACTTAGGGACGTACTGTAGTTTGTACTGTGTACACTATAAACACTTAGGGACGTACTGTAGTTTATGCTGTGTACACTATAAACACTTAGGGAACTACTGTAGTTTGTACTGTAGTTTGTACTGTGTACACTATAAACACTTAGGGACGTACTGTAGTTTGTACTGTGTACACTATAAACACTTAGGGACGTACTGTAGTTTGTACTGTGTACACTATAAACACTTAGGGACGTACTGTAGTTTGTGCTGTGTACACTATAAACACTTAGGGACGTACTGTAGTTTATGCTGTGTACACTATAAACACTTAGGGACGTACTGTAGTTTATGCTGTGTACACTATAAACACTTAGGGACGTACTGTAGTTTGTGCTGTGTACACTATAACCACTTAGGGACGTACTGTAGTTTGTACTGTGTACACTATAAACACTTAGGGACGTACTGTAGTTTATGCTGTGTACACTATAAACACTTAGGGACGTACTGTAGTTTGTGCTGTGTACACTATAAACACTTAGGGACGTACTGTAGTTTGTGCTGTGTACACTATAAACACTTAGGGACGTACTGTAGTTTGTGCTGTGTACACTATAAACACTTAGGGACGTACTGTAGTTTGTGCTGTGTACACTATAAACACTTAGGGACGTACTGTAGTTTGTGCAGTGTACACTATAAACACTTAGGGACGTACTGTAGTTTATGCTGTGTACACTATAAACACTTAGGGACGTACTGTAGTTTGTGCATGTGTACACTATAAACACTTAGGGGCGTACTGCAGTTTGTGCAGTGTACACTATAAACACTTATGGACGTACTGCAGTTTGTGCAGTGTACACTATAAACACTTAGGGACGTACTGTAGTTTATGCTGTGTACACTATAAACACTTAGGGACGTACTGCAGTTTGTGCAGTGTACACTATAAACACTTAGGGACGTACTGCAGTTTGTGCAGTGTACGCTATAAACACTTAGGGACGTACTGTAGTTTATTCTGTGTACACTATAAACACTTAGGGACCTACTGTAGTTTATGCTGTGTACACTATAAACACTTAGGGACGTACTGCAGTTTGTGCGTGTACACTATAAACACTTAGGGACGTACTGTAGTTTATGCTGTGTACACTATAAACACTTAGGGACGTACTGCTAGTTTGTGCAGTGTACACTATAACACTTAGGACGTACTGTAGTTTATGCTGTGTACACTATAAACACTTAGGGACGTACTGTAGTTTGTGCTGTGTACACTATAAACACTTAGGGACGTACTGTAGTTTATGCTGTGTACACTATAAACACTTAGGGACGTACTGTAGTTTGTGCAGTGTACGCTATAAACACTTAGGGGCGTACTGCAGTTTGTGCAGTGTACACAATAAACACTTAGGGGCGTACTACAGTTTGTGCAGTGTACACTATAAACACTTAGGGACGTACTGCAGTTTGTGCAGTGTACACTATAAACACTTAGGGACGTACTGTAGTTTTATGCTGTGTACCTATAAACACTTAGGGACGTACTGTAGTTTTGTGCTGTGTACACTATAAACACTTAGGGACGTACTGCAGTTTGTGCAGTGTACACTATAAACACTTAGGGACGTACTGCAGTTTGTGCAGTGTACACTATAAACACTTAGGGACGTACTGTAGTTTATGCTGTGTACACTATAAACACTTAGGGACGTACTGTAGTTTATGCTGTGTACACTATAAACACTTAGGGACGTACTGCAGTTTGTGCTGTGTACACTATAAACACTTAGGGACGTACTGTAGTTTATGCTGTGTACACTATAAACACTTAGGGACGTACTGCAGTTTGTGCAGTGTACACTATAAACACTTAGGGACGTACTGTAGTTTATGCTGTGTACACTATAAACACTTAGGGACGTACTGTAGTTTGTGCTGTGTACACTATAAACACTTAGGGACGTACTGTAGTTTGTGCTGTGTACACTATAAACACTTAGGGACGTACTGTAGTTTGTGCTGTGTACACTATAAACACTTAGGGACGTACTGTAGTTTATGCTGTGTACACTATAAACACTTAGGGACATACTGCAGTTTGTGCTGTGTACACTATAAACACTTAGGGACGTACTGTAGTTTGTGCTGTGTACACTATAAACACTTAGGGACGTACTGTAGTTTGTGCTGTGTACACTATAAACACTTAGGGACATACTGTAGTTAGTGCAGTGTAAACTATAAACACTTAGGGACGTACTGTAGTTTGTGCAGTGTACACTATAAACACTTAGGGAAATACTGTAGTTTGTGCTGTGTACACTATAAACACTTAGGGACGTACTGTTGTTTGTGCAGTGTACACTATAAACTCTTAGGGAAATACTGTAGTTTGTGCTGTGTACACTATAAACACTTAGGGACGTACTGTAGTTTGTGCAGTGTACACTATAAACACTTAGGGAAGTACTGTAGTTTGTGCAGTGTACACTATAAACACTTAGGGACGTACTGTAGTTTGTGCTGTGTACACTATAAACACTTAGGGACGTCCTGTAGTTTTTCTACTTCGAACTCCCCGCCATTTCATTCCTATTTTAATTTTCCACGGTTTTAACTTTGAGAATTATGAGTATGGGCTTGTTTTTAACAAATCCTCTCAACCGTAGCAGTAACTGCTTAAAGTAGGAAAATTAGACAGCTCAGAAAATGGGAAGCAAAATGTGCACCAACACAATGTTTACCTTAAAACGCATAGCGTCTGGATGACAGAAATTAATGCAGAATCAAGAATAGATTTTTTTTCAACCTATCGCAAAGCTTTTAAACCAGTTTAGTTAATTGAATGAATGCACAGATGAGCTATTTTATAGTATTTGTGATATATGCAGTTAGAGTTTTACACGGTACCAAAATTGAAAATTATAAATGGACGATAAGATTAGTATAACTCGCCAAAATTATAGCTGAAATAAAGGTATAAAGTTTGGAATAGTTAGAAAATAGTCCTATTATCAGAAATGAAGATGATCGGACTACCCATTTAAAACCTGATCATTATAACTCGCCTGATATTATAACTGAAATAAAGACACAGAGATTGGAATGGTTTGTAGAACATGTTATCGGAATGGATGATAATCGGACTACCAATTTAAAACGCGATGGTGGGAAGCAAAAGTTTAGATGATTAGACAAAGAGGGAGAAGTTATATAGTATCCTGCTGGAGTTCGGAATTCCTAAAAAGTTGGTTAGACTTATACGAATGTGTCTAAATGGCACAAAGAGTAGGGTGCGTGTAGGCAAACAGTTTTCGGACTCTTTTGAAATCCAGAGTGGGTTGAAGCAAAGAGATGCACTATCTCCTCTACTATTTAATTTTGTACTAGAGCATGCCATTAAATCTTTAGAGAATGAGGAAGGCTTACAACTCAATGGTATTAATAAGCTGTTAGTTTATGCTGATGATGTAGTATTGTTGGCCGATAGCGAGGAGATACTAAACGACAACACGCACACACTATTGAGTATCACTAAGAAATTAGGACTGGAAGTAAATATCAATAAAACTAAATATATGGTCACACGTAGAAATTCAGTATATAATGGAAATGGACAGCTAATGACAAATGAGGGAAATTTTGAGGAAGTGGCTGAATTTAACTACCTAGGAACAATAATCACAAATAGGAATGAGATGCACAAGGAAATTAAACATAGGCTCAATTCTAGAAATGCGTGCTATTATGCATTGCAGAGACTCTTGATGTCCCAACTCCTTTCAAAAAACGTTAAACTGAAAATATATAAAACCATTATTCTACAGTTATATTATATGGGTGCGAAACATGGACGCTTACTTTAAGAGGAAAGGAGATTACAGTATTTGAGAATAAAGTACTTAGGAAAAGTTTTGGACCAAGGAGAGATGAACAGACAGGTGAATGGAGAAGACTACATAACAATGAACTACATGGTCTTTATAGGAAGCCAGATATAATAAGAACAGTTAAGTCTCGTAGACTGCAATGGGCAGGACATGTTGCACGTATGGGGAATGAAAGACTTGCATGGAAGCTTCTTGTAGGAAAGCCAGAGGGAAAACGCCCAGTTGGTAGACCAATAATGAGGTGGGAGAATAACATTAACTATGATTTGATGGAAGTAGATTATACAGGGAATGATTGGAAAGGATTAGCTCAGGATAGGGATGTATGGAGAGCTTATGTCCGTGCGGCCATGAACCTACGGGTTCGATAGTGTCAGTGAGTAAATAAGTAAGTAAGTAAGACAATATGGAGTCGGATTCTCCTATACGGTGTTTTTCTCACGATCTTGGAATTGCCTCCTTTCTAAAATTTAGGGGTGCCGGACAGTAGTTTTCTTAAAAAAAGCCATTAATATTCCATACGTAGTTAATAATCTCTAGTTTATCCGATTCCCATTATTGTTCAGCTTTATACAGGTCTTATAGTATAAAATACTGTAGTACTATTCAATTTATATATGAATGAAATCATAAAATTATAAGCAAAACGAATCACAATCACACTTTATGATTGATGGTCGACCCCTCAACACATTAATGTATGCAGATGATCAAGTAATATTGGCTACTTCTGAAGATCACCTACAAAGAGCAGTACATAGATTGTCAAATATAACCCAAGATTATAATTTACTAATTTCGTGAGTAAGACAAAATTATAAAACAATGGCTCTTCCAACTCTACTTTATGGTTCTGAAACCTGGACTCTTACTACAGGTAAATTAAATAGGATAGTAGCTGCAGAAATGAAGTTATTAAGACCTTTAGCGGGTTATACGCTTTATGATCACATGCGTAATGAAGATATCCTCAAAGCTCTCAACACACTAGCAATAACTAAAATCATTCAAAAATATCAAAATAATTGGCATAAACACCTTCTGAGAATGCCAAACAATAGACTACCTCTGCAGCTATTGAACTTACAGACCCACAGGGCGAAGAGACCCAGGAAGACCTAAGAAGAGATGGAGGGATCAATTTCTTTCCTGAAGCGGAACAGGCCAATGGCCTAATCCATTACTGCCATTGATGACTGTAGTACTTGAATGGTGACAGTAGTAATACTTTCAGAAGTTTTATTATCAAACTCTTGGGTAACCATAGGTGGGTTGGACCTTAGGGAACTGGATGTCGGAAATGTTAAGTGGATTCAGCTGACTGAGAATTGGGATCAATGAATGCAGCATTGGACCTATTGGTTTCACAAGCCATATATTTAGTTAAATGATAATATCTAGTTCCTCTCTTAAAATATCTACTCCAAAAACTACATTTTTATTTTTTCAAGAGTATGAACCACTAAGAGTATGAACACATCTCATTAGAGAATAAAGCAATAAATCTTACTTACTTACTTACTTACTCACTGGCACTATCGAACCCGTAGGTTCATGGCCGCGCGGACATAAGCTCTCCATACATCCCTATCCTGAGCTAATGCTTTCCAATCATTCCCTGTATAATCTAGTTCCCTCAAATTATACTTAATGTTGTTCTCCCACCTCATTCTTGGTCTACCAACTGGGCGTTTTCCTTCTGGCTTTCCTACAAGAAGTTTCCATGCACATCTTTCATTCCCCATATGCGCAACATGTCCTGCCCATCGCAGTCTACGAGACTTAACTCTTCTTATTATATCTGGCTTTCTATAAAGGCCATCTAGTTCATTGTTATGTAGTCTTCTCCATTCACCTGTCTGTTCATCTCTCTTCGGTCCAAAAAGTTTCCTAAGTACTTTATTCTCAAATACTCTTAATCTCCTTTCCTCCCTTAAAGTAAGAGTCCTTGTTTCGCACCCATATAATATAACTGGTAGAATAATAGTTTTATATATTTTCAGCAAAGCAATAAATCAGGTGAGCAATTTTAATTATTTGGGATACAATGTGTCATGTAGAAAAAGTAAAGACATTTCAAAGAAAATAAGTAAATTGAATCATGTGTGGTACCATACTCAAGGGAACTTGAGAGGAGACAATTTTAAAATTATATAAAAAATGGCAGTTCCAAAATTACTAATGGAACGGAACAGTAGGTTTTAACAAAAAAGCAAGGAACGAAATATACAAACTTCAGAAATGAGATTTGAGGGGTGTGGCTGGCTATACAAATAATACACTAATAATGGCTATATCGGAGACGAAATGAAGATATACTTACAAAACTATATATAGGATTACACAATACAGAGATGAATGGATGGACCACATCAATAGAATGGATAACAATAGAATCCCGAAACAGGAAATTTTTGGACAGATTAATATTATAACATGAGATCGGAACTGACCTTAAGGTCTAATCCTTGATGCTTCTGATGATGAGTTTCTCTCTTCAAAATTAAAAATAAGAAGTGGTTATGATTGTCTGTCACTTTTGTAGCAGGAATTATTATGTTAATGCATCGGAGTTTAAAATATGTTGATGGAATGATAATAAATATAGGGTGGTGTGGAATAAATAATTACAAATACATTTATAATATGATAAAAGAAGTGTGAAGTGAGTTATCACAATAAACAAATTTAATATTGGAAACTGTGTATTATTTGTATATAGTCTTTGAAACAGAACAAGCAAACATGGCGTTCAGTCACCCTAAAGCCCTGAGGTTGAGTGACCAAATGCAGCGGCGCGGCGCGGCGGCTTTCCATCATTCCTAAAAAGTGAAATTGATGTTTGCTTTAACAGTGCAAACAGCGGCATTCAAACGTATCTTGAGTAATGACGGCCATACTTGTTTATGAAGACAAATTGTCATGTTAAACCTGGAGAATGAATTGAAAACATTTTAAACATTTATCGACTGAATTACAGTATTTTAACACGAGGAAAAATGGAAAATGGTGATAATTACTACAAACTAATTCATTCTATATTCGTCGTCAACTTTTTACCAAACTAAATAATTTTAGGGAATAAAATAACTAAAATTAGGTTATTTCAGTCCACGTTTTAGGCTTTTATAGTTATCTGGTACCATATTTTTAGACAGAAAATGAAAACCCGGATAAGCGCCAATATCCAAGATCTGAGAAAAAAATTGTTCTTACCACAGTTTTTTAAAGGCCGGCGTATTTTTATGGCTAATGTTTGAAATACATCCTTCTGCTGATGATGGAATCCAGTTTCGGCAAGGCCTACAGTTCCCATTTTTTTTTAAATTTTAACCTAGTTGTGGACTACGGCACCTGCCAGGTATATATTTATTATTTTACTTCGAACTACTTGCAAACCGAATATCATATAACACTAGCATAGGTACATAGTCCATATTTCAGTAATACAATGGAAATGGATTGTTATGGTACCTACCCCTGTTTTTATTTCTACGTTTCAGAAAAACTGTTTAGAAATTGAAGCGTGCAAAGTAAGTCAATTTTATGTACAATTTTGTAATAAGATTACGGTGTTATTAAAAACACTTATATAAATTACTATTTTACACAGTCATTGCAGTAGGCCCTATATGGCCTCCACACATACGAAATATGAGTATTGAGCTAATAATTGTCAGTTATATCCACCCGCCAATTTTTAAACGAATACTACCGGATTCCTGCTTGTTATTGGCACTGAAGTCCACTACAATTTTAAGGTGGCCTAAGAACATTGACTCACTTACGATACATTCTTCAGTGGATTCTTATAGCATCAGTGTATTATATTTTTTCAGGAGAGTAAAATATCCTCTTTTCTAGTAAAATACTATTGGTTGCGGTTAGATTACTCTTCATGTCAAACGATGTTCAAAATATGTTGCTGTGAATCCATCAAACTTTTTTACACACTTTATATTAGCTTGACCTGTATCTATCTATCTATCTATCTATCTATCTATCTATCTATCTATCTATCTATCTATCTATCTATCTATCTATCTATCTATCTATCTATCTATTTATCTATCTATCTATCTATCTATGTAACGGAATCTTTCAACGCGATTTTCACCCACTTAAAATCATTGGATCGACTTGAAACATTGTATACTTGTAAAGGACCCGTGACAATACAATAATTTCATATTTATTTTCTAAAATCCTGGTCAGAATCGTCAGAAAATCAAATAAATAATAGTTTTAAAAAACTAAAACAACACGCTTTATTAGAAAACCGAACTAAAAAATGAAAAATAACTTTGATTTCCAACACGCTTGGGATAAAATTAAAGTGGTCAACAAAAGATCATCTCCAATACATATAGAATAAAACTAGAGTTATCAACAAAAAGAAAATAATTTTACCATCAAAAGCATGGGGTGCTTTTTATGATTTTTACATTTTCTTCTTAGGGACTTTACTTTTACCAATATCTGTTTATTATCAAATATATTAATTGATATAGAGCGCCCCACGCTTTTGATGGTAAAATTATTTTCTTTTTGTTGATAACTCTAGTTTTATTCTATATGTGTTGGAGATGATTTTTTTGTTGACCACTTTAATTTTATCCCAAGCGTGTTGGGAATTAAACTTATTTTTCATTTTTTAGTTCGGTTTTCTAATAAAGCGTGTTGTTTTAGTTTTTTAAACTATTATTTATTTAAAGTAATATTTACCATTTAATTTAGTAACATAACAGATGAGGGTTTTTTTCACCTGTAAGACACATGTCAGGAAACATTAAGGCCCAAAATATCCCCGAACATAATTTGGCCATCATTATCACATTCGCCAAGATTAGTATGAATGTGTGTGCGAATGGTATGATTTACCATAATGGTGTGCTGTCTCGGAGGAGTCCCTGACATTGAGCTGATCGCTCAAACGGGGAAGTCCTCCATGTACTTGTGCGGTCAAAAAAATATGTGATCTGTAGTTAAGATTTTGAATGCTTCAAGAGCGGCCTGAATAAAGCAACATGAGAGATATAACCCTGATATCATCATCATCATCATCATCACTCCAGGGATTAGGCAATTGCCCGTTCCGACTTCATAATGCATCAGCCCAACGTCTTCTAGGTCTTCCAGCATCATGCCTTCCTCTTGCTTGATAATTTCTTGCTAACAATGGATATATCTTAATGTTGAGTGATTCCGGGTTATGTGGCCGTGGTCCATAGTTGGTTTTGATACCAGACGTTTCGCCCTCAACTGCGGAGGGCATCTTCAGTGGCGAGTGCTTCTAGGCGTGGTCGGAAGATCTACTTAGAGTGTACCCTAAGTAGATCTTCCGACCAGGAAACACGCCTAGAAGCACTCGCCACTGAAGATGCCCTCCGCAGTTGAGGGCGAAACGTCTGGTATCAACACCAACTATGGACCACGGCCACATAACCCGGAATCACTCAACATTATGATTACCGGCCGTGAAAGCCTGCATTCAACTATTAATGGATATATCTCCTTACTCATTCCATCCATGTGATCAATCCATTTCTGTCTGTAATTCGTGACTTTATCCAATAAAAGCTGTACTTTCAATTCTTCTCTTATATCCTCATTTCTTATTCTATCAAGTCTTGTATATCCTTTTACTTGTCTTAGGAACCGCATCTCTGCCGTCTGTATTCTATCCTTCTGTCTTTTCACTGGAGCCCAAGTTTCACATCCATACAATATTGTGGGAACCGCCATAACATTATACATTTTTATCTTGGTTTCTTTTCTAATTTTATTTAAGAATGTTCTCTGTATTGTTCCACACATCGTCTGAAATTTATTTATTTTGGAGTCAATATCTCTTTCCACATTGTAGCCAACATCACAGCCCAAATATTTGAAACTAGACACCTGTTCTATACTTTGATTTTCTAAAATAATTTTGGATCTCACTGGATCTCTTCCTCTAAAAGCCATGGTCTTCGTTTTCCTTACAGAACCCTGATATTCAAAGTAAAATGTCCGAGTCATATTAAACGTAGAGTCATGTAGTGATTCATATATTTTGACTTGATAGATTTCAAATCCTGTTAAGGGCACTGGAAAACCCGCATGGTGTTAATAATACTATTGATTGATTAGCCGCATTTCCGAAATTTGTTGCCATCAATACGATATTTAAGATCACTGAGAATTTTTCCTGAATCTTAGTATTTTTATGTAACGGCGGTTTTTAACAGGCCAGTTCATTAGCGGCGCATTTCAGATTTGGACTTGAAAAGGCACACAAATTTTGCTCAGTGTCTTTTTCAGGGTTGAGGTTTTAACATGCCATAAATCTACGAGACGGGACTTACGGAATTACTTCCCTTCCGAAGGAAGCCATAATGACGATTTTCACGACCTCGGCCCGTTTTGAACCCAGGGGAACATGCCAGGACCTAATTATTGTTAGTTCTCTAGCCTTAACATTAAAGACACTAAGTTTTTAAAGTGATCTTAACTACTAATTAATAGTCAAGTTTTCTCAGATCCATAATAGACTTTGGAATTAATCCAGTACAAATTACACTACTTTACTTTGATATTGATTTATCAATACGGATTTTACTTAGGCCTACTTTGTCTCTAGTTCCGAGGGACGCGAATTCAAATTCGGACGGAGTCGATGTATTTTTTAGAATGGAAAAATCCAAGAGACAAGTTCTCCGGGAGGGACTTAACGCGTGGGTCCCGAGTTTGAAACTTTTTAGACTCGTGAAAGTTGAGCAAGCCTGAATAAAGAGGCCTCTGTGTAAAATTTACCGACAGTTATACATCCAAATAATACCTTATTTTTATTATCCATTTCATAATCTGAATGATGGGTAAATCATATTTGAAGAGAATAATTATATGCCCAGAGTGTGACTCGAACCCAGGACCTTTGCTTTCCGGGCCAATGTTCTACCGACTGAGCTTACTTACTTACTCACTGGCACTATCGAACCCGTAGGTTCATGGCCGCGCGGACATAAGCTCTCCATACATCCCTATCCACAGCTAATTCTTTCCAATCATTCCCTGTATAATCTACTTTCCTCAAATCATAGTTAATGTTGTTCTCCCACCTCTTTATCGGTCTACCAACTGCGCGTTTTCCCTCTGGCTTTCCTACAAGAAGCTTCCATGCACGTCTTTCATTCCCCATACGTGCAACATGTCCTGCCCATCGCAGTCTACGAGACTTAACTGTTCTTATTATATCTGGATTCCTATAAAGACCAAGTAGTTCATTGTTATGTAGTCTTCTCCATTCACCTGTCTGTTCATCTCTCTTTGGTCCAAAAATTTTCCTAAGAACTTTATTCTCAAATACTCGTAATCTCCTTTCCTCCCTTAAAGTAAGAGTCCATGTTTCGCACCCATATAATATAACTGGTAGAATAACGACTGAGCTACTGGGGAGATTTGCATTGTTAGATTGTAAGTCGCCCCGGTAGCTCTTTCGGTAGAGCATTGGCCCGGAAAGCAAAGGTCCTGGGTTCGAGTCTCAGTCTGGGCGTATAATTTTTCTCTTCAAATATCTTATTTACCCACTAGGTGTCTCACTGAGGCGATATGCCGACCCAATATCACTCGTTGACATCTATAGGCAAATAAATAAGCGTAACTAAATTTGTTTAGTTAAAATACTCCCTAAATAGTTCAGACATTAGATACGGATTAGGCTGTCGATAATATATAGGCCTATATGGTAGGTTGAATAATTTGATGCACTCGAAAATTCGAAAAAATGCACAACATTTTCGAAAAATGGCTTAAAAATAGAGATTTTTGAACTCCCGGTAGGAAGCACCGTAATCCCCACATGGTAAATACATGGTATATAGATTATACATATTACGTTCCACATAACACCGACATTTCTCTGCAGATCACTGGTCCATATGTCATACTATGTAAAAGTAACTTTGTAACCTTATAATTGTGTGGTGTTATTCAATAAGTTATAACTATGGTATTTGACAGTTTAAATTCTAAAAGCCAAAGTAGGCCGTGTTATTCCTATAAATTTTACGTATTCCAGTCTTCAGTATATAAAATGTAAAGTAAAAAAAATGTACATTTTAAAATATAAAAAATAATAGGTCTGAATCCAAGAATGGGGAAACATCGAATTTAAACCATAATCTCGTAGCAATATTTTAATGTTATTATAAACCCCGAAATACGTTATAATTAAAATTCCGTTGTTAAAAGTAATAGTCCTAGTGGACTAGGGTTGCTCGCCTTTGTTACGAAATTGATATCTGGAAGTGATGGATTTTTGTTTTTTAGTGAGACTTACTTCGGAAAAAAGTAAATTCCTGGGTCCAAATCATGGATTTACAGGCCATAAAAGATCCTTAAAATAGAAATAGGAGGATCGTTCTAGCCCAGCTTTGAATTTTAACTCCTGTGATCTGAACTGATAAAGAGTGCCGTTAAATAAAATACCAACTAAAACTAATTTTATCCAAGTTCGTTCAGTCGGAACCTGAATTAATCTTTATACATAAAAATGAGTGTGAGTCTGTCCTTTATGGATTCAAAAACTGATTGACAGATTTGAATGTTTTCTTTTTTTCAACAATTTAGAGAATTTTTCTCTAGAACAGTTAATGTATATAACATATTACCCTTACTATAGGGCCGAGCTAAAAAAAAGGGGGGGCATTAGTGCACTAAAAAAATCGCTTTTCGTCGGTTAAACAGCTTATGCTGCCTAAACCATAACAAATACATCAAATTAATATATACAGAATTGAATACCTAAAAAAATCTACAAAAATCCACAAATTAATGTATACAGAATTGAATATATCAAAAAATCTACAAAAAACAAGATTCTTGTACCCATTTTAGTTGGAGGCTGAGTCGAAATCAGAGCCATGGCGTCACAAGAAGGTTTCGGTCAGTTGAAAAGTACCGACCCCACCGGGACTCGAACCTTCGACTTTCCGGTTTGTAGCGTATTGCCTTAACCACTTCGCTAAAGGTAACTCACAGTAATTATTTTTGTCTTTCATCTCATTGATGCCAAGAAGATCTGAATAAGTAGATTCCCGGACAACGCCAGGTAATCGGCACGGGTATCTAAAAAGAATTGCTTTGACGGATAACTCACAATAACCATGTTTGTCTTTCATCTCTTCAATGCCAATAAGATCGGGATGAATTGATTTCCGGGCAAACATACCAGTGCACGCCGGGTATCATTTTACAGATAAAACGAAAAATGATCCCACTACAGGCCATAGGAGACTCTCTGTTTAGTAAGGCTCCGACTTTTTCTAGATAATCGGCACTTGATATCAGCCCTGCGTGACGGCCGCCTTTGCCCCAGAACAAGATTCTTGTACTGATTTTAGTTGGAGGCTGAGTCGAACCCAGAGCCATGGCGTCACAAGAAGGTTTCGGTCAGTTGAAATGTACCGACCCCACCGGGACTCGAACCTTCGACTTTCCGGTTTGTAGCGTATTGCCTTAACCACTTCGCTACAGGTAGCTCACAGTAATTATTTTTGTCTTTCATCTCATTGATGCCAAGAAGATCTGAATAAGTAGATTCGCGGACAACGCCAGGTAATCGGCACGGGTATCTAAAAAGAATTGCTATATAAATTTATAATTATTTTTCTTTTTCCATATTCAACTAGCCCACCGCTGTGGTCTCGAGGCAGCGTGCTGACCTGTCACGCAGCGGGCCCGGGTTCGATTCCCGGTCGGGACAGTTTTTCTGGGTGAAGTTTTTATCGGGTTTTTTTCCCTCACCTATAAGACAAATGTCAGGAAAACTTTCAGGCTCAAACGGTCTCAGAAATCATATGGGCATCATCATCATCATCCTTATCATCATCCTTCACCGGTGTGGAAAGCAACGGGAAGCTACCACACCTACAATTCCCTAGTAAAGCTGCAAGCATAGCATGAAAATGCTATGGTTACAGTGAAGGACCTGCCTTCGGGCAGAATTACTATGGATGGATGGATATTCAACTATATTTAAAAACACGTTTACATTATTTAGGCGTAGCAGCTCACGCCGGGTATTAGTTAGTAGGAAAATAAAAAATAATGTAGATAAATTTAATTATCATTCTTAGGCAATTAAAGAATTAAAATAGGTTAGAAACTGAGACGCTAGCGATAGAAGAGAATGAATATTAAATAGCATTAATCACTGGGGTGTTAATTGGATAATACGAAACGCATTTAAAAAATAAAAACGCAAAATGCCAAGGTGTCGTCTGGTAGACGCATTAATTTGGTTATCTGATTGTGACCGGATTGAATGCCATCATCATTCATCATTATTAACAGTGGGACAGGTCTGCCACATCCATCTCAACCAGAAAGAAATGTTTCAATTCTCATTAGAATGCATTATATAACACCTTATTAAAATTCCTCTCCTGGGGTGATCTCCGATATCTTATATTTTGAATTTCTCCTCCATTTCTCAACTAGCCACACAAGATACAGCCAACAAATATTTTCGTTAATTTTTTTTTTCATTCCCTCAACCTCTATTTTTATCTTGATGGTTGAGAAATGTATTATGTAGGTTTAAATACCCCACACATTTGGTTGCTCCTCTAGTGGGGAGTTTCTTGTCCATGCTGAATTTAATGACGCTTATTTCTCTACATATGTCAGTGAGGGACATATGGTCAATACATCGGCTCAATGAGACATACAGAATGTATCAAAATCAATAGCGCATACTGAAACGGTTGAAAATGTACGATAATAGAAGCAAAAAAAAAATTCTAATAAACATGGGTCTTTAAACGAGCCATGTAGAGGAAAATTGCAAATATGTGGTTACAAGCAACCACTGACTTAATTAAGAAACATCATCCATTTAGTAAATAGCATTATAAATAAACAAAAAAGAAAAAACAACATTACCAACATAACCAAACTTGAAATAGAATTCAATGACAACAACAAAAAATTGATAACTCTCACGTACACTGGTAAAGAAACATTAAACACACTAAAAAAGCTCGATAAGAATATTAATATAGCCTACAGAACTGACAACAAACTAAACAATTTAATAAACAACAACATCGAAGAAATAGATGAATTCGACAATAAAGGCATCTACAAATTAACATGTACAGACTACAATAAATTCTACATTGGGAAAACTAACAGAAGCTTCAACATTAGATTCAAGGAACATTTCAGAGATTTCGTTTACAATGGAGGAAAATCAAGTTACGCAAAACATGTAATTCAAGCTGGACACCATATGCATAACATCGATAACACCCTCACAATAGTACATAGAGAAAACATTCCAATGAGAATAAATATACTGGAGGAAATCGCAATCCTAAGAGAAATCAACAGCAACCTGATTCTCAATGAATACACACCTAATCCACACAATCCTCTGTACAAAATTCTCACAACCATGTCAGTGTTTCAACAAGGGTCAACAAGAACGGACCTAATGCATTCTGCTGATGATGGGACTAGTCCCGAAAGGCCTACAGAGTTTTAAAAGAACTTAAGTTGAGGAGACGGACCTATAAGGTAACTATATTATAGTTTTTAACCGTACATTATATTACTGTAGTACAAATTAATTTGAAAAGTAGAATTTTCGTTTGCCATTCTATGTTGCCTCAAAATTCACTCATAGCTTAACCTACCAAGACATTCAATTATTACTTTACATGTTATACAGTAACTCTGTACACTCGTACCAGTTAAATCATGGAATCAAAATGTAATCATTGCATCTGGTTGTAATACTGTATTGGTCTTGTCTCTACAGTGAGTTTCGAATTACGAAATTTCGTATTTCAAACGCCCCCGCTTCATCTCGGAATTATTGACAAGCCATGACGTCAGTGACGGCTCATAACGACATACTCGCAATAATAAACCTCGCACATGGGTTTTTTGCGGACCCATGTTTACTAAATATTTTTGTTTCAATTAACGTATACTTTCAGTCGTTGCAGTTTGCGCTATTAATTTGTATGCACTCTGTATATTAGAGAACTAAGGTATTGCTTGGAAGGTGAATGTTGGTTAAAATTAGGCAGTAATTTATGCTTGAGGTTCTTTTATGAGCAGCAAACCGTTAGACTCGGGACCCACGACCTAAGTCATTCCCGGAAGGCGTGTCCCTTTGATATTGCCTTCATAAAAATTCATTGACCCCGGGCCGGGTTTGAACCCGCGACTCTCGGGACTAGAGGCAAGGGTCATCAGTGACTGAGAAAGTAAATTATATTTTTTAGGTAGAAAGAGTTCACTAAAGCTTGGCTAAATACAACTATCTTATTTTTTTTTATGACGGTCGTGTTTACACAGACGTCCCAACATTGGTATGCCACTCCACAAAAGCACTTGGAATCCATGCACCTGGTTCATGATACAAAAAATAAGCAACTCTCGGAACCTGCATTTCAGGTTGAAGATATTTAGTGTTAAATCTGTCCTGTGTCAGGATAAATTAAAAAAAAAGTTAGGCGTGTAATATATTCGACAGTCCAAAATACAGAGTGATTCAGAACTTTTAACATGCACTTTTGGAGTTTTTTTTTGAGAGAATTGGTAGATACGGATTTAATAAGGAATCCAGCAGCGAAGAACTTATACAGTTGTATACAGAACTGGTTGCCGAGACCTATGAGTAAGCTCCAGCTGTCGAATAAAAGACCGAAGTCGCCCTAAACTATCTCAGCCAGTAGTCATGATAAGTATGTAAAACAACGACTGTACAAGCAGCTAACCCCGTTTGCAATAGATAAACTGTGAGGGTTTTTTACGACTAGACTAACTGAATAAGGCGAAGTCTAGCTTCGCCCAGTGAGCTGCGTGTGTTAGAACCAACTGGGGCTGTTTAGTAGCCTAAGTAGATAGTGGCTAGTCAAGCTTCGCCCAGTGAGCTGCGTGTGTTAGAACCAACTGGGGCTCTTTAGCAGCCTAAGTAGATAGTGGCTAGTCAAACTTCGCCTAGTGAGCTGCGTGTGTTAGAACCAACTGGGGCTGTTTAGCAGCCTAAGTAGATATTGGCTAGTCAAGCTTCGCCCAGTGAGCTGCGTGTGTTAGAACCAACTGGGGTTCTTTAGCAGCCTAAGTAGATAGTGGCTAGTCAAGCTTCGCCCAGTGAGCTGCGTGTGTTAGAACCAACTGGGGCTCTTTAGCAGCCTAAATAGATAGTGGCTAGTCAAGCTTCGCCCAGTGAGCTGCGTGTGTTAGAACCAACTGGGGCTCTTTAGCAGCCTAAGTAGATAGTGGCTAGTCAAGCTTCGTCCAGTGAGCTGCGTGTGTTAGAACCAACTGGGGCTCTTTAGCAGCCTAAGTAGATAGCGGCTAGTCAAGCTTCGCCCAGTGAGCTGCGTGTGTTAGAACCAACTGGGGCTCTTTAGCAGCCTAAGTAGATAGTGGCTAGTCAAGCTTCGTCCAGTGAGCTGCGTGTGTTAGAACCAACTGGGGCTCTTTAGCAGCCTAAGTAGATAGTGGCTAGTCAAGCTTCGTCCAGTGAGCTGCGTGTGTTAGAACCAACTGGGGCTCTTTAGCAGCCTAAGTAGATAGTGGCTATCGTTGTGGGGTTAAGTTCACTTAACCTGAGCCTATTTGGCGGCGCTAGTGTTTACGTGCCGATGGTCATGAATAATGGACAGAGATCGGGATGTGATGAGCTGGAGCAAGGCATCAGAAACCATACTGCCTTCATACTACGAGACCAGGCTCTGAAATCCTGTTTCGAACTAGAAAATAGCACTGCTCTTATGGATCAATTTTTGCTAGTAAACGAGTCCTTTTATGCGAGATTGGTGTAGAAGTTAATTAATTTGAAATAAGTAATTTACTTCAATAATTTCACCTATCACTTTTCCAATAGGATGGATGGACGATTTATATATATCATCATCATCACTCCAGGGATTAGGCAATTGCCCGTTCCGACTTCATAATGCATCAGCCCAACGTCTTCTAGGTCTTCCAACATCACGCCTTCCTCTTGCTTGATAATTTCTTGCTAACAATGGATATCTCTCCTTACTATATATATATATATATATATATATATATATATAAACGAAAATAACATTATGGAACGAATAATCATCACCCACATATTTAGTAAATTTAGGAGGTGAACTCAATTTCCGGGACAACGGCTAGCTGAGATGCCATTGAACCACCCTCTTTCAATGAAATTTGGAGATAATTATATTTCCATCGCTGTCACTCAGTCTGCGGCGTCAAGTGGCGACAGAATTCCCATAAGAGTAATACTATTTTCTACACATGAAACATCCTATAGACTGCGTCTTTGGAGCGAGCTGCAAATAAGGTGAATACAAAATATAAGATTATAATAATTATATTGACGAGTCCGAGACTAGGCTCTGGGATCCTGTTTCGGTGCTAGACTGACAAGGTTACCTGAATCTATTAGCCAAGAATTTAATCCATCTTAAACTTTCTCCAAATGTCAAAAGAAAGTAAAATCTAAGGTTGTGCGCCTTCGTGTTAAAGCAGATTTAGGCCGTCTCATAAATGTTCACTTCCAAGAACACCAACATCAGTTCTTGCATGAAATTGAAGTGTCTGAGACTATTAGGTGGTAGGTCAGAAACATGTAACATAAAATGACTTCAGATTTCCACTTTACACCTAACATGAAACGGAAGATTTCAAATCTTGATTCTTATCATCTTTATAGTGTCGAAACAGTAATCTTTGACACCGGTTTCTTATCAAAACATCGTCCTCCAAGTCTTGAGCTTCTACCGCAGAAGTGTGTAAGAGGAATGTGAATCGGGACACGTACTCGAGGCCTAGATCTCCTAATAAAACTATGTTAATGAAAAAAATACACAAATGGTATGAGTGACTCAAAGAACTGAGGGTTAAGAAAAATAAAGTACAAATATGCCCTTCTCCGTGGTACTGTCGGTAAATGCTACCTTCCATTCCGGCAACCCTGATTTCATTCCGGCGAAGAAGACATGTATAAATATCCACTTTGCGTCTGGATGTATGGTTATTCTTGTATTTGTATTTATAGAATAGAAAAAGGCAAAATGCAGCAAAACAAAAGTAAAAATATTTTTAAAAATAAGGAAAACGAGAGGTAGGTAAGTAGATATTTCTCATCCAAAATTGTCTCATTTCATGATAAATCACATAGCCCATGCATCTGTTTGTATTGAATAAATGTAAGAGAATATTATAAAAATGTGTCCCGCGCCGTAGCCGAGTGGTTTAAAGCATGATGCTTGGCACAGATCTACGTGACTTTCGCTGGTTCGAGTCCCCGTGGATGAAGAAATTTTTTCATGGAATCTCGGCCAGAATGGGACCGGTGTTCACTGAGAATTGTGAGGAAATTGGGTAGTTACAATAAGTAGCGGTTCCAGATTGAGAAAATCAGCTATAACGGCCTGGGGACCCGACATGCTGCCACATATCAACCGTGTACTAGCTGAAATTAACACATGTGGATGTGAGGCCAGCTACTGGATGGTAGGACTTTCGAGACCTGAGAGAGAGAGAGAGAGAGAGAGAGAGAGAGAGAGAGAGAGAGAGAGAGAGAGTGTGAGAGAGAGTATAAAAATATACCGAAAATGCTGACTTAGCTCTTCCGAGTTGTCATGCCACAGGTTTACTTACTATGTTTTTTTTTGTCCTTCAATAATTTGTTTTTCAATTTTGTGTGTAGCAATCATATGCACTCTATTATTTAAAGAAAAAAAAACATATAGCCTATATAAAATTGTCATAGACAAAATGTATGGTGAAGGCAGTATGTAATGTGTTTTTTATGTTACCACAATATTTGTTACACGAAATTAAAAGTGGAAACAAGTTAATTCGAAAAATTTTAACAAATCTGAGTATGGCTTCCTTTGGAAGGGAAGTAAAGCCATGATTAGATTAAAGGTCTGGTGCGTGAAATAAGGTGCTAGTGAGATAAATTTGTAGGGAATTGCACGTCATCGGCCGCGGTAGATTACTAGTTATGTCCCTTGCCTCTATTCCCGAGGGTCGAGGGTACAAACTCGGCCGGAGTTCATACCCATCACCATGAAAAAATTCAAGGGACAAGTCGTCTGGGTCCCGAGTCTGAAGATTTTCAGGCTCGTAAAAGAACCGCAAGCCGCTGTGCAAAATTTAATCAACCTTCAATCATTCAAGTAATAGTTGCCTACTAGATGTCTCGATGAAGCAATGTGCTAACCACATGTAACTCGTTGACATCTGCAGGTACATAAGCGTAACTAAATTAGTTTAGTTAAGACACTGCCGCTAGGGATCACCCGTTTTTCCCACTTGGGACATATGAGGTACATACATACATACATACATACGTACATTTGACATCTAGATTTTAATGAAGGAACGAGGATATCCACACCATCTAATAAAATCAGTCCAAGGCTTATATGAAGAAACTAAAGTTGTGATAAAAACTGATGGAAAAAGGTCAGAAGAAATTTTAATAAATCAAGGAGTTAGACAAGGGTGTAGTCTATCACCCACTCTTTTTAATATATATATCGACGATATTATGAAACAATGGAAAATTATAATGGACAATGGCCTTAGATTGAACAATAACTCAAGTATTAATAACTTACTTTTCGCCGATGATTTGGTCTTACTACACCATGATGAAGATCTATTACAATTGGCTGCTTACAAACTAAATGCAATATGTAGCGATTATAATTTTAAAATTTCAATAAATAAAACAAAAGTAATGGCAGTTTGTGGAAGAAATACTCTGCGTGCAAAAATAGTAATTAGAGACGAAATTATTGAACAAGTATCCCACTTTAAATATTTAGGATGTGACATCAGCTATGGGTACGATAAAGATATTGAACACGAAACACATCAGTTTCAAGCTATTTGTGGTACAATAAATAGAACATTGAATAATAAAGCCCATAAACAAACAAAATTAAAATTTTATAAAACAATGGCTGTCCCTGTCCTTTTGTATGGGAGTGAATCTTGGATTACCACTACCAAACAAGAAAGTAAAATCCAAGCAGCCGAGATGAAATTTTTAAGAAGAGTAAAAGGCTGCACTAGAATGGACCAGATAAGAAACGAGGATATCCGTGAAGAACTGCAGATCTACTCCATAAAAGAAAAGATATTTAACAACAAGATACAGTGGAAAGAACATGTAGAAAGAATGGAAGAAAGAAGATTACCAAATAAAATCTTCCATTATTTTCCAAGAGGAAGAAGAGATGTCGGACGTCCTCGGAAGAGATGGTCTTAGATATATTAGTGAAGACGGAACAGGCAACTCTTGCCTAAACCAGGAAGTGAAGAAGAAGAAGAAGAAGAAGAAGAAGAGATTTTAATTATAAACACTATCTCCTCTAGTATTTAATTTTGTACTAGAGCATGCCATCAAATCCTTAGAGGCCTATAACTCATTGGTATTAGCTGTTAGTTTATGCTGTTGATGTAGTACTATTGGGCGATAGAGACGACATACTAAAGGCCAACACGTACAGACTATTGAGTAACTCTAAGAAATTGGGACTGGAAGTAAATATATGGTCACACATAGAAATACATTACATAATGGAAATGGACAGCTGGTGACAAATGAGGGAGATTTTGAAGAACTGGCTGATTTCAAATACCTAGGAACAATAGGCCTAATCACAAATAGAAATGAGATACTTACTTACTTACTCACTTACTCACTGGCACTATCGAACCCGTAGGTTCATGGCCGTGCGGACATAAGCTCTCCATACATCCCTATCCTGAGCTAATGCTTTCCAATCATTCCCTGTATAATCTACTTCCCTCAAATCATAGTTAATGTTGTTCTCCCATCTCATTCTTGGTCTACCAACTGGGCGTTTTCCTTCTGGCTTTCCTACAAGAAGTTTCCATGCACGTCTTTCATTCCCCATACGCGCAACATGTAATAGGAATGAGATGCTCAAAGAAATTAAACATAGGCTCAATTCTGGAAATGCGTGCTATTATGCATTACAGAGACTCCCTGACGCGACGTCCCATATCCTTTAAAAAAAACGTTAAACTGAAAATATATAAAACTATTATTCTACCATTTATATTATATGCATGCGAAACATGGGATCTTACTGTTATGGAAGAAAGGAGATTACGAGTATTTGAGAATAAAGTTCGATAGTTCCAGTGAGTTAGTTTGTTAGTTAATGACCTGAGATGTTAAAGAGCGTCATTAAATAAAATACTACCCAAGTATCCATCTACAAAATAAATTTCACCATTCTCATCTCAAATAGATCATTTGTTTTAATTGCAGACGTATTTAGTTAGATAAGATTAAACATCTTTCTTTCCATATCTTGTTTTTGTCTACCGGAGTAATTCTAGTTCTACTTTCCATTAAGATAATAGAAGTAAATAAGTTACATCATTTTAGTACAAAGCGAAATAAATAATAGTTTTAAAAAACTAAAAGAACACGCTTTATTAGAAAAATAAAAAATGAAATATAATTTTAATTTCCAATACGCTTGGGATAAAATAAAGTGGTCAACAAAAAAATCATCTCCAACACATATAGAATAAAACTAGAGTTATCAACAAAAATAAAATAATTTTACCATCAAAAGCGTGGGGTGCTCTATATCAATTAATATATTTGATAATAAACAGATATTGGTAAAAGTAAGCTCTCTAAGAAGAAAATGTAAAAATCATAAAAAGCACCCCACGCTTTTGATGGTAAAATTATTTTCTTTTTGTTGATAACTCTAGTTTTATTCTATATGTGTTGGAGATGATATTTTGTTGACCACTTTATTTTATCCCAAGCGTATTGGAAATTAAAATTATTTTTCATTTTTTAGTTTTCTAATAAAGCGTGTTCTTATAGTTTTTTAAAACTATTATTTATTTTTTAGTTTTAATAGTTTACAGAATAAGATAAAAATGTAAATATCTTTAAATTCGATACTGTTGTAGTATGAGCTAAAAGTAATACTCTTCTATTAAAAAACGCTCCCAGCCGGATTTGAACCAGCGACGTATGGATTACTGAAATTTTATACCACTAAGAGTTCACTGCTCTACCAACTGAGATCTTACGATTGGCTAAAAACTCGACAAGTCCGCAATCTATTATACCAGTTTTCATTTTTTTTGATTTTCGGATGATTCTCGCCAGGATTTTAGAAAATAAATATGAAATTATTGTATTGTCATGGGTCCTCTACAAGTATACAAAGTTTCAAGTCGATCCAATGTTTCTGAGTGGGTGAAAATCGCGTTGAAAGATTCCGTTACATTGATACAAAAACACTTTTTTTTTATTTTCTGATGATTATGGCCAGGATTTTAGAAAATAAATATGAAATTATTGTATTGTCACGGGTCCTCTACAAGTATACAAAGTTTTAAGTCGATCCAATGTTTCTGAGTGGGTGAAAATTGAGTTGAAAGATTCCGTTACATTGATACAAAAACACTTTTTTTGATTTTCTGATGATTATGGCCTGGATTTTAGAAAATAAATATGAAATTATTGTATTGTCACGGGTCCTCTACAAGTATACAAAGTTTCAAGTCGATCCAATGTTTCTGAGTGGGTGAAAATCGCGTTGAAAGATTCCGTTACATTGATACAAAAACACTTTTTTGATTTTCTGATGATTATGGCCTGGATTTTAGAAAATAAATATGAAATTATTGTATTGTCACGGGTCCTCTACAAGTATACAAAGTTTCAAGTCGATCCAATGTTTCTGAGTGGGTGAAAATCGCTTTTTTTTATTTTCTGATGGATGTGGCCAGGATTTTAGAAAATAAATATGAAATTATTGTATTGTCATGGGTCCTCTACAAGTATACAAAGTTTCAAGTCGATCCAATGTTTCTAAGTGGGTGAAAATCGCGTTGAAAAATTCCGTTACATTGATACAAAAACACTTTTTTGATTTTCTGATGATTATGGCCTGGATTTTAGAAAATAAATATGAAATGATTGTATTGTCACGGGTCCTCTACAAGTGTACAAAGTTTCAAGTCGATCCAATGTTTCTGAGTGGGTGAAAATCGCGTTGAAAAATTCCGTTACATTGATACAAAAACACTTTTTTTTATTTTCTGATGATTATGGCCTGGATTTTAGAAAATAAATATGAAATGATTGTATTGTCACGGGTCCTCTACAAGTGTACAAAGTTTCAAGTCGATCCAATGTTTCTGAGTGGGTGAAAATCGCGTTGAAAAATTCCGTTACATTGATACAAAAACACTTTTTTTTATTTTCTGATGATTATGGCCTGGATTTTAGAAAATAAATATGAAATTATTGCATTGTCACGGGTCCTCTACAAGTCTACTTTCCATTAAGATTATAGAAGTAAATAAGTTACATCGTTTTAATACAAAACGAAAAAAGGACAAGTATAATCAGTAAATTTATAAAACCTACCTGTAGTGATAATGATGTCATTCCACGTCAGAAATGTGTTCAGTCAACATTATCTTAATATCCCCGCTTCCTGTATGATTAAAATAACAGCGACAAAAGATGCTGGGAATAGATACAGTTGAAAGTTGAACACTAATAAAACAAGCAAGCATCGAGTTACATTGTTTTAATGATGCGTGGCTCATGTTAATAGTGTGGTTATCTAAATTATATACATAATCCTGAGTGAGCTGGCCTTTTTATAATTCTGGTGCCGATACAGCTCTATTGACAGGATCGCTCCCTTATATGGGGCCCTGTCTACCCCAATATCCCTACACGAGGTCACCTGCAAGTCTTGACTTTTTTTAGCCTTCCTTACGAAGGAATTTAACTTCTCTGTATACAGGGTGTAGGTATGTCTGAATAATATGATATGACAATCACACTTTGTATAAAAGCTTACGTATTTGGTCAGTAGACTTAATTAAAATGGATTAATTAATTTATTTGCGCTGTTTGTTTCTTTCTTTGTTTTCCTTAGTTTAACCTCTCACTGTGTAGGTACTTTTACATACTAGAAGTAATAACAATAATAATAGAAATAATAATAATAATAATAATAAATACATAGAAATGTAGTAATTGGAAGTGATACAATTTACATTGTCACAGGAAGTAGCTACAAGTAAATTCTGCGAGACTTAAAATTATATTGGTTATCTGTTATTAGATAATTATAATAATATTCAGAAAGGTGCAATACTTCAGAGAAGTTCCATTGTATGCTTATTCTTGTAACGTGTATAAATTTATTCTCATATGTCTTGCACCATCAGTGCAACATGTTCAATAATAATAACAATAATAATAATAATAATAATAATAATAATAATAATAATAGTAAAACAATGACATGGAAAAATAAAAGCATGTGACAAATATGTATATTTGAGGCCAAAAATTAGTGCAAGTGGAAGTCAAGATGCTGAAATTAATGAGAGGATAAATAAAGACAAATCTGCAATATCACATTTAAATGGTGTTTTATGGGAACAGAATATAAGTTCCAAAACAAAAACAAACATTTTAAATACAATAATAGTGAGTATAATAACATACGGTGCAGAAACATGGGAATTAAAATATAGAACAATAAGTAAATTAATTTCTGCAGAAAATTATTTTTAGAGGCGTTTAGCTGGAATTTTTAAGAGAGATAAAATAAGAAGCAGTGTAATTAAACAAAAGAAGAAATTTCAAACTTTAATTGCGGATTTCATAAAAAACAAACAACTTTTATAAGATTCATGATGTGTTCCGTTGAGGTTTATTCAAAATTAATATAAAATTATAGAATATTCACCTGAAACCAAATACATGCAACCCCCTCTACCAGATCTTCAGTGAAACACCAGTTTTGAATCCTGCCGATGATGGGACAAGTCCCGAAAGCGCTACAGTTAAATGATAATTAAGTTGAGGAGACGGACCTTTCAGGTGAATATTCTATAATTTTATATTAATTAAAAAACAAACAATTAAAATAGTATGATCGTGTAAAAGAATGACAAGACAGACTCCCAAGAAGAATACTAGAACTGGCGCCATTTGCTAGAAGAAGAAGACGGTCAAAAATATTGTGGATTGATGGTGTTTTGAGTAGCAAGGAGGGAAAGAGCATTGGATGATGGAGATTGGAATGACAGAGGGATGTGGAAGAAAATGACAGTATATTAATTGGGCAGAGGGAGATGTGAAATTAAATTAATACAATAATAATACCGTAATAATAATGAATAATAATAATAATAAACATGCGGAAATGAACTATATTGGGAATGTACAATGAATAATATTGGCGATGGTAGTTACCAGTAAATTCTATCAAGATCTAAATATATGAAGTGCCTGTTATGAAAGTCCTAAAATTGCAGAATATTCACCAAAAATGCTGCAAAACCCTCTCTTGTAAATGCAAATTGAATTTTGAGTTTTAGGAAAGGTTCCTGTCTCTACTTCACAAAGCTACAATTTTCCAGGCTTGCCACATTTCGTGAACTTATCTCAGTATAATGTATTGTCAAATATTTTGTTGTACCACCCACCATGACAAAATACTGTCTCAATTATTTATTCGTGGATTTTTATAATAGGCCCTAAAGTAGTTTTCCTTGAACCCAATTAATTTTCTTTCATTTTTTTTTTTTTTTTTGTTCGTTCATACTTGTTGAGAACGACCCCGGGGTATACTCAACCACCTGTAAAAATGAATGTCAGGAACTTTAGAGGATTTATAAAATCGGTCAACACTCTTTCTTATCCTCCTCCCGTAAGATAATAATTGTGAATCTTCTTATCTTTGCCCTTGCGTGGACTTCTTGGCTATTAACGGGCTACATGCACTATTGGTTATGTTCCTTTCCTCAGGTCCTGAAGGTCGCGGTTCAAATCCGGCCGGGATCGATGGATTTTTTAGTACGGAAAACTCCAAGGAACAAGTACTCAGGAGGGACTTTTAGCCGTGGATCCTTAAGCCTGAATAAAGAGCCCTCTAAGCAAACTTTACCGACCTCATCATACCCTAGTTGCCTACTAGACGTCTCATTGGATCGGTATGTTGACAGCATACCTTTCATGTCATTCGTAGGGAAATAAGCGTACGTAAATTAACTTGGTCTAATAACTCCTAATAAAGGAGAGTGTAAGGCCCAACATTGGGCTGCTATGCCATTGTAGGTAGATATGTACCTTTTTGTACTTCTTCTACGTCATGGAGTCAGGCCATAGACCTGTTTCCAGATCAAGAGACCGTAACCCTCCATCTTAGTTATGGGACGCCCAATATTTCTTTTCCTTTGGGTTGGTAGTGAAGCAAAATTTATGGGAGTCTATTAGGTGTCATTCTTTCTATATGTTGGATCCAGTTAAATTCGGAATGTTAACTATAACACTGCAAATGTTAAATTCGGTTCTATTTCTTCATTATATTTATTTTCTTACAATGTATAGCCTGCTACTTAACGTAAGATTTTTTTAGGTACTTCTATTTTGCTTCTATCTGATTTATTAATTTTAACAAGCATATGTTAACATAGTCCACCGCTGTGGTCTCGAGGTAGCGTGCTGCCTTCTCACGCAGCGGGCCCGGGTTCGATCCCCGGTCGCGGTAGTTTTTCTGGGTGAGGTTTTTATCGGGGTTTTTCCTCATCTGTAAGATAAATGTCAGGAAAATTTTAAGGCCCAAACGGTCCCCGAAATCATATGGCCATCATCATCATCTTTCACCGGTGTGGAAAGCAACGGGAAGCTACCACACCACAGTGAGGGACCTGCCTTCGGACAGAATTACTATGGATGGATGGATGGATGTTAACATAGGTACTCCCATAGTTTTATGGAATTTTAATTATGTAATTTTTAATGTTTTATTTCTTAGAGTTCTTGTTACGCACATATTATAAAATTTGTTTAATTCTAAGCTTATATCATTCTTTATACCAGTTTTATGTACATTTTAATTGATTTTTTCCCCAATGAATACTTTTGAAATTTTATTTTGAGATGCCTAATGTGATTAGGAAATGTTGTGTCTAGGAAGGGTGTCAGTAGGTTTAAAAAAGTGAGTTGGGTTCGTTAATTACAAGTCGGAAAGGCGAGACACAAATGTAAGTTTTATGTCATTTTTATATGTGCCTGTTATTTCGTTGATGTCTCTCTCTCAGCCCCTTACAGCATCGCATCACCGCTCATTTCCTTTTTGATGTAAGCATAACTAATTGACACTAAAATACGTTGGTGAAATTGGACAAAGTTATTTTATTTTCTTACTTGGAAATGGAATAAAATGGCGACTATTAATTATATTTAGTTAGTACTTTAATTTGACGATATTCTTTAACAACTAATGTCATTAGCATCGCGTGTCATATCAGAATGTGAAAGAACCGACAAATTTTGCTCAAATACATCTTAATTCAGGTCTGAGGTTTTTTCTACATGTCGTTAATCAATGATACAAGACCCACGGTTTCACTTCCCATGCGAAAGTAAACTCTTAAATCTTGTTAAGTTGGTCTTCCGGGCGACCATGGTCCAGTTGTCTTCAAGTTTGATCTACTGCTGCGATAGACATCTTCAAGAGATTCTGCGTACTCTCTGTGAACTCCTCAACTGTAGGTTACAGACTGAAGGCACGCAGAATCTTCTGAAGATGTCTACCGCAGCAATAGATGAAACTGGACCACGGTAATTCAGCCCGGAAGACAACAGTTGGTCGTGAAAGCCTACATAAACTCTTAAAACCCAAGCTCGAGCACTTGCTCATTTGGATTATTCTTAATCTTAACAAATAAAAAACTTCATCGACCCGGCTGCATTTGAACTCGCGACCCTCAGAACCCAAGGAGAGCATGGCAAACACTATCCATCGACGATACCAAGGTAGGTAAATCAATGTTAAATCATGGGACTCATTTGCGACAATATTGGTTGACCCAATGATCAGTTAATCTATTTTCATTTTATTTAAGAGTCCACCGCTGTGGTCTCGAGGTAGCGTGCTGCCTTGTCACGCAGCAGGCCCGGGTTCGATCCCCGGTCGGGACAAGTTTCCTGGGTGATGGTTTTTTCGGAATTTTTCCTCACTTGTAAGACAAATATCAGGAAACTTTAAGGCTCAAACGGTCCTCGAACATCATCCGGCCATCATTAACATATTCATTAAGGATTAAGGCCTCTCCTGGCGAATCATTATCATCACAATCCCCTATCATATATCATCGGGGCAGCGTAACTCCGCCTTACAGGCGCCCCAACCTCAGAAGTGAGTTACAATAACGCCATGCCAGGAGAGAATACCTGAATGTCGAAATGACAGCGTGGTGGCATTTAACAAAAGAAAAATACTCTGGGTGAAAAACGTTTCATAAACATAGATTAATTATTCGCTAATTAGGTCCATTCCGTTTATCTAATCGATTTTTAGCTTTTAACTCGCTTATTTATTTATTTATTTATCTTTTTTTTGCTACTGTGCCATCTGTAAATATTCGATCGGGCATGTGACTCCTAGCGTCATGTTGACCAATGTGATAACACATGTTCCCGCTAGAGTCAATTTCCAACATGTTTATTCACATAATAAGCGAATGTTTACCCAAGAGTCAACCTTCATTAGTGGACAAGTTAGTGTTAGATTCAGCAAGTTAGGGTGACAAAATGTGCGAGTTAGTGTACACCAGATTATTTAGCATTCACTTGTTTGTTAGCGGATTTTTTTGTGAATGTGGATACACTGTCTGATATATATTTCACATTGTAAATATGACGATTTAAGTTTATTTTGAGATTAACTTTTTATTTGATTTTAGACATTTTTCACTTTTTGAGGAAAAAAATTAGCATGCATAATATATTTCCCTCAGATATTTCGTTCGCATACGTACCGCAACGAAAAATTGTGTGTTTTCCGTTTTTCTTATATTTGAAATTACATTGACATAGAATCTCCATTTTTACCTACAACATTTATTTAAGTTGTTGTATAAATGGTAACTGATTCCTTTTAGATAACACTGAGCAACATAAAAATAAACCTTCTTTTGCCTCAGAAAGAAAAATATTTCTTCTCGTGAATTCAAATATGATATCGATTTTTCTCCATCACGCAAGTTTCCGAGAGACAGGAATTTACAATTTCTAACACTTTAATATGTTCTACATTCGTAATTACACAATATTCGAACATTCGGACTCACCTAGAAAGTAATAAATGACGATTTTCTGTTATATTTCGCCTGTGGAGCATCCCTCTTGATGGTCCAACAATAATCGGCCAGCATATTAGGATTCCATTTGCCTTGATATCTCTTTTCCATAGCTGAAATCTCCTGATAAAAGTGTTCCCTGTTTTACGAGATCGGAAAGTAACGCACAATAATTTTTTTCTGCCTTGGTATTGCAGCTAGAATGTTGAAATTTCACAGAGATATAGTTTGAAGTTTTCACTACAGATGGTATTTTTTTCTCAGGTGCACCTCTTGCGAGAGAAGCTTGAACAGAGAAGTGTTGTTCGATTTTTGTGGGCCAAAGGGCATAAACCCAGTGAAATTTTCAGGGACATGCGTGGCGTGTATGGGGATGATTGTATGGACCGTAGCAATGTCTCCAGGTGGTGCACATTCTTCCAAGAGGGACGCGTGAACCTTAGTGATTCGCCACGCTCCGGCCGGCCGACAACAGCAGCAATCCCGCAGAATGTCAAGAGGCATTGAGGCGGCAATTCTGAACGACCGGCGTGTGCAACTGCGAGCCTTATCGCAGAAGTTCAACATTTCCTATGGTGCGGTGTACGATATTGTTCATGAAAATTTGAAATTCCGTAAAGTTAGTGCTCGCTGGGTGCCTAAGAACCTGACAGACGACCACAAGGGCCAGCGAATGATGGCAAGCTTGGACCACTTAACGCGGTACACCGCACAAGGACATGACTTTCTGGAAGGAATCGTCACAGGTGATGAGTCGTGGGCATACCACTACACGCCCGAAACAAAGCAGGCATCAATGGAGTGGAAACATGCTGGTTCCCCAGTAAAGACAAAATTCAAAGTGACTCAATCTGCCAGGAAAGTGCTTGTGACAGTGTTCTGGGATATGCGTGGTGTTTTATTGGTGGACTTTGCTGAACACGGGACCGACCACTGTGAATGCTGCGGCCTACATTAAAACTTTGGTGAAGTTGCGTCGTGCCATTCGTGACAAACGTCACAACATTAACGTTAAACTTCTTCATGACAATGCTCGTCCCCATGTTGCTGCTGTCGTTCGTCAGAAAATCGCCGAATTTGGTTGGGAGGTGCTCCAGCATCCACCATACAGTCCGGATCTTGCACCATCGGACTTTCATCTGTTTGGTCCCATGAAGAAATTCCTGGCCGGCAAACGCTTTGAGACAGATGTGGAAGTGAAATCAGCAGTGCGCAGATGGCTACACTCCAACCAAACGGACTTCTACGAACAGGGCATATTGAAACTGGTAACACGATGGGAAAAATGTGTTGAGAAAGTTGGTGACTATGTCGAAAAGTAGGTAAAAGATGTAAGTTCATTTGTAATTTTTTTCCTTTTTTTTACTATTAAACTTTTTTTAAAAAAATTATTGTGCGTTACTTTCCGATCCGCCCTCGTATTTTACAATGGACAAATGGACGAAAAAACGTTTATTAAAAAAATAATTATTTAAATCGATTAATTGAAATTGAAGTAAATAAACTGTGGGTGATGGAGAAATTCCGAATACATATTTGAAAACACGATAAAAAAACTGCATTAAGTACAACTATTGGTACTCATGAGACAAAAATCATGTTGACCAGTGTTATTTAATTCATGAGTCATTTTAAAGAACCAAATTTCCTGGGCATTGATTCACGAATTGTATCACTCGTATTTATTAGAAGAAGAGCGATAAGTTAATAAGATTGAAAATTAAACGCTGTAAGTCATGATGAATATTCTATCCCATTGAGACTGGAGGATGTTCCACACTGAGAAAGTCCATCATTTATAACGTTGTCCTAATATTGGCAGTCTAGGAGATAGAGACGAACTAGTCACGTAGTTGGAATTGGTACCATATAAAACGAGAAATCGTTGAGGAAAAGAGCATTATGAAAGTACTGGCATAGCTGGGAGGATAATATTCGGATTGATCCTAAGAATTGATAATCGGACTGGTTTGAGTTGGGATCAGTGGTGTACCTCATGTAATGTAAATTCCATAACCCAAATACTTAGTTACAAAAATAACTAGTTTCGTTATGTGTTCTTTATATGTTTAGACCTACCGTTGAAATTTTCTGGTGAAACACTGTGCTTTCTCTAGAAAAAATACAATTTGATAGATATTCAAGGTAAATAAGATATTGGTGCCAAACAATATCTTACTTTAAAAGAGGAGAAAAGATTATATTACAAGAATTTGAGAATAAACTGCTTAGGAATATTTTCGAGCAAAATAGATTAAGGGACAGGTGAATGGAGAAAACTTTATAACAGTGAGCTACACGATATTTATGGAAAACGGATGTAATAGCAGTTAAGTGTCGCAGACTACAATGACCATGGCTTTGCACAAATGGGGTATGGAAGAGGGGCATGGAAACTTTTGTAGGAAAGCCATTATAGGAAAGCCTAGAGGAAAGCGCTCTAGGGAGTCGGGATCTAATAACAGTTAAGTGTCGTAGACTGCATGGAATTGTACGAATGGGGAATGAAAGAGGGGCAGGAAAACTACTTGTAGGAAAGCCAGGAAGAAAGCGCCCTACTAATAAGAATGGGGTATGAAAGAGGGGCATGGAAACTTTTGTAGGAAAGCCATTGTAGGAAAGCCTAGAGGAAAGCGGTCTACTGGTAGAAAAAGAATAACATTAACCATAATTTGAGGGAGTAGGGATCTAATAACAGTTAAGTGTCGTAGACTGCATGGAATTGTACGAATGGGGAATGAAAGAGGGGCAGGAAAACTACTTGTAGGAAAGCCAGGAAGAAAGCGCCCTACTAATAAGAATGGGGTATGAAAGAGGGGCATGGAAACTTTTGTAGGAAAGCCATTGTAGGAAAGCCTAGAGGAAAGCGGTCTACTGGTAGAAAAAGAATAACATTAACCATAATTTGAGGGAGTAGGGATCTAATAACAGTTAAGTGTCGTAGACTGCATGGAATTGTACGAATGGGGAATGAAAGAGGGGCAGGAAAACTACTTGTAGGAAAGCCAGGAAGAAAGCGCCCTACTAATAAGAATGGGGTATGAAAGAGGGGCATGGAAACTTTTGTAGGAAAGCCATTGTAGGAAAGCCTAGAGGAAAGCGGTCTACTGGTAGAAAAAGAATAACATTAACCATAATTTGAGGGAGTAGGGATCTAATAACAGTTAAGTGTCGTAGACTGCATGGAATTGTACGAATGGGGAATGAAAGAGGGGCAGGAAAACTACTTGTAGGAAAGCCAGGAAGAAAGCGCCCTACTAATAAGAATGGGGTATGAAAGAGGGGCATGGAAACTTTTGTAGGAAAGCCATTGTAGGAAAGCCTAGAGGAAAGCGGTCTACTGGTAGAAAAAGAATAACATTAACCATAATTTGAGGAGTAGGGATCTAATAACAGTTAAGTGTCGTAGACTGCATGGAATTGTACGAATGGGGAATGAAAGAGGGGCAGGAAAACTACTTGTAGGAAAGCCAGGAAGAAAGCGCCCTACTAATAAGAATGGGGTATGAAAGAGGGGCATGGAAACTTTTGTAGGAAAGCCATTGTAGGAAAGCCTAGAGGAAAGCGGTCTACTGGTAGAAAAAGAATAACATTAACCATAATTTGAGGGAGTAGGGATCTAATAACAGTTAAGTGTCGTAGACTGCATGGAATTGTACGAATGGGGAATGAAAGAGGGGCAGGAAAACTTGTTGTAGGAAAGCCAGGAAGAAAGCGCCCTACTAATAAGAAAATAAGATGTTAATTATAAAATTGGTGCCTGCTAAGTCAGTCGTCCTCAACTAAATTATTAAACTTCACCAAGTTATTCCAATATGGAGGCCTTTCAAAAACAATGTTTCATCTTCTGCATTTTAACTGGTACTGATGGTGTTGTATAGATTGTATAACGGGTTTATGTCTGCGGGTACGTTCTCATTGATTGGTTGTATAGCATCGACCATGATTTGAGGGAGTTAAATATAGAGTGAATATTTGGAAATCATTCGATCAAGATTGGGAGATATCGAGTGGCATGAACCTCCGGATTAGATAATGTAGTGAGATAGAGACACTTGATGTCTCAACTCCTTTCAAAAAACGTTAAGCTGAAAATATATAAAACTATTATTCTACCAGTTATATTATATGGGTGTGAAACATGGACTCTTACTTTAAGGGAGGAAAGGAGATTACAAGTATTTGAGAATAAAGTACTTAGGAAAATTTTTGGACCAAAGAGAGATGAACAGACAGATGAATGGAGAAGACTACATAATAATGAACTACATGGTCTTTATGGGACGCCGGATATAATAAGAACAGTTAAGTCTCGTAGACTGCGATGAGCAGGACATGTTACACGTATGGGGAATGAAAGACTTGCATGGAAGCTTCTTGTAGGAAAGACAGAGGGAAAACGCCCAGTTGGTAGACCAAGAATGAGGTGGGAGAATAACATTAACTATGATTTGAGGGAAGTAGATTATACAGGGAATGATTGGAAAGCATTAGCTCAGGATAGGGATGTATGGAGAGCTTATGTCCGCGCGGCCATGAACCTACGGGTTCGATAGTGCCAGTGAGTAAGTGAGTAAGTGAGATAGTTATTAAGATAATAACTGGTATAAATTTATTGTAGCAATTAAGCTAGATTAAACTTGATATCTGAATTTACGATATTTGCTCGTTAATGATACATGTAACAACATGAACCTAAGTATTTGGTCACACGTAGAAATACATTATATAATGGAAACTGACAGCAAATGACAAATTAAGGAAATTTACAAGACGTGGTTGAATTCAAATACCTAGGAACAATAATTACAAATAAGAATGAGATGCGCAAAGAAATTAAACATAGACTCAATTTTGTAAAAGCAAATTTCTCTCAAAACACGTTAAACCGCTGTGGTCTCGAGGTAGCATACTGCCTTGTCACGCAGCGGGTCCGGGTTCGATCCCCGGTCGGGGCAGTTTTTCTGGGTGAGGTTTTTATCGGGGTTTTTCCTCACCTGTAAGACAAATGCCAGGAAAACTTTAAGGCCCAAACGGTCCCCGAAACCATATGGCCATCATCATCATCATCCTTATCATTGTCATCATCATCCTTCACCAGTGTGGAAAGCAACGGGAAGCTACCACACCTCCAATTCCATAGTAAAGCTGCAAGCATAGCATGAAAATGCTATGATTGCAGTGAAGGACTTGCCTTCGGGCAGAATTACTATGGATGGATGATATATATATATATATATATATATATGAAAAGAAAAAAGAATGCTTGAGACGGGATTTGAACTCGAGTCTCTAAAGTCTGTACCTTTAGCGCTCTAACCAACTGAGCTACCCAAGAATTCCAAGACAAGCATACAATTTTCTTATACATGTAGTATTCTCAATTCACACAAGAGGTAGCGGAAATTTCTTCAACTCCCATCTAGCGGCTAACATAACAGTTAAGCAAATTTTTAAAGAGAATATTTACTTTATAGCAGTAACGCTTGGATATATAGATATTATATATATATATCATTTATCATATAATGGGGAATATAATACATATATAAGAAAAATAAATGTTTGAATTGGATTCGCATGGTGGTGTAATGGATATCACACTGAGGTACAGACTCAGAGATCCGGGTTCAAATCCCGTCCAGGTTTTTATTTTTCTTATCATACCATATATATATATAGCCTATAGTATATAAACTATTATTCTCCCAGTTCTAATACATGGATGCGAAACATGGACTATTACTTTAAGAAAGGAGAAAATATTACCAGTATTTGAGAATGAAGTTCTTAGAATTTTTTTGGACCAAAAATAGATGAACAGACAGGCGAATGGAGGACTTAATAACAGTGAGCTACATGATCTTTATACGAAACCAGATATAATAAGAAGAGTTAAGTCTCGTAGAAAGCAATGAACAGGACATGTTACATGAATGAGGAATGAAAGAGGGGCATGGGAACTTCTTGTAGGAAAACCAGAGGGAAAACGCCCAGTTGGTAGACCAAGAATAAGGTAGGACGGTAACAATAATGCTTTGATGGAATTAGATGATACAGGGAATGGAAAACATTAACTCAGGATAGGCATGTATAAAGAACTTGTGTCCGCGCGGCCATGAAGCTACGGGTTCGATAGTGCCAGTGAGTTAGTTAATATCTCTATCTTCGGATTTTTACAGCTGCTGCCGTCTTCCCGTGCCAAACCTCCAAAGCCTACGGTCTTGGGCACCTTCGATGCTTAGCCCTCTAGCTTGCATTACTGTCTTCATGTTTTCCTTCCATGTTAACCTTAGTCTCCCTATTTTCTTCTTTCTGTTCGGATGCCATTCATATAGTTGCTTAGGCCATCGCTCATCTTCCATTCTTAAGACATGTCCTAACCACTTTAATTCCTTCTCCTCACTTCTTTCAATTATGCTTTCTTCTGCTTCCATTATGTTTCTAATTTCCTTATTTGTGACATGTTCTAATCTAGACTTTCTGGCACTTCTCCGTAAATAATCCATTTCTAGAGCTATTAGTCTATTCTTGTAGTACTTATTGATTGTCGAAGATATCGAAGAATTAACCAAAAAGGAGAAAAAATGCTACTTAGAATGGTTGGCAAATAAAACAACAGAGAATTGGATAGAATACAAGAGAACAAACGCCAAAGTTAAAAGGAAAGTGATAGAAGAAAAAAACAAATTATGGAAAAGCAAATGCCAAGAAATAGAAAGTTATGTAGGAGGATCACAATCATCGGAAGTATGGAGATTTCTAAAAACACTAAAAACCAACCAAGGATCCAGTAAGATAAATTTGTTAACAAAATTTGACGCAGAAAAACATTACAAAGCTTTACTGTGAGAAACTAGAAATGAGTTTATGGAAGCAATAGAAAATCCAACTACAGAAATGAACGTCCTGGAATTTGATACAATAGATATAGAATTAGAAATTCAAACCCTAAAGAATAAAAAGGCACCAGGGCCGGGAAACATACCCAATGAGTTAATTAAATATGGCCCAAAAAATGTAATAGGTAGATTGAGGGACTTGTTTAATAAGTGCATTGCAATACAGAAGATTCCCGATCAATGGAAAATAAGCTACATTGTACCAATATACAAGAAGGGCGATAGAAGAGACGCAAAAAACTACAGAGGACTAAGTATAAATAACACATTATATAGAATATTTACGAAGTTATTAAAAACGAAGTTACAAAAAGATATTAAAGACAAATTAGGAGAAGATCAAAATGGATTCAAACCAGGAAGGTCATGTGTTGACAATATATTTGCAATACAACAGTTAATTGAAAAACGGACTGCAGTTGGAGAAGAAACCCATTTGACAATGATAGATTTAGAGTTAGTTAATAACATAAAGAAAATTAAAACTGTTTTCATTTTCTGCCTTGGCAATATATTTTATGACATGAAATTTAACAAGCCTTGATATTGTAAAATACAATTTTAGTTTCTTATTAGGTCTACTCAAGATGTTTGATAAAAATGCCAATTTATTAGAACAATTTAGACTTACTCTTCCAGAATCGAGAGTGAATTTAATAGAAGCTTCAATTGCATAAAAAAATGCATAGATTTGTTAAATGATTGCAGCATGCGGTGCACACACTTTAGGTGTGTCCTTTTTTGACAAGTGATTATTGTCCGGCGTTTTTAAAATCGCAGTTAGAATGACAACCAATCCTTCTCACCAACATATCCTGTTTTGGTTTTGTGCTCTGACGTGACGTGTATAAAACCGAGCAGAATTCGTTACGGCTATATAATGTACATTTATGGGCTTGATAGAGTCTTTTGTGTTGTAGGGCCATGTTATTGTGTTGGGCGGTGTCTTTGTTATCATCTATAACTAAGCATAATGTTCTAAATTCCTGTGAATCATAAAATTTCTATAGTCCCTCATTTGGCAATATGTTTGGCATTTTTAACTTTAATCTGTTACTCTACAACATGTACCAATGTTAGGAACTTATGTTCCTGCTCGTGCAATAAAATGCAGCATCTATTTTTTATAGCAGTAGAATTTACTCGTAGTTCGAACTAAAACCCATTACTTATTTACATTTTTTTTTTTTTAGTTTGAATTGCATAGAATATGTTTGAAATATAAGAAAGATACATGCTAAAACGTAAAGGTGTAAAATTGTGACGAAATATTTTGTTACTCCTTAACACATTTTAAGGCACTTCGTCTATTTCAATTAAGGATAAGTTATTTTTATATACAGGATGCAGCATAAGTCAGTGCGAATATATTATTTTCTGTAGCTTAGAAATTAGGATTGGAAGTAAATATCAATAAAACTAAATATATGGTCACACGTAGAAATTCATTATATAATGGAACTGGACAGCTAATGACAAATGAGGGAAATTTTGAGGAAGTGGCTGAATTCAAATACCTAGGAACAATAATCACAAATAGGAATGAAATGCACAAAGAAATTAAACATAGGCTCAATTCTGGAAATGCATGCTATTATGCATTGCAGAGACTCTTGATGTCCCAACTCCTTTCAAAAAACGTTAAACTGAAAATATATAAAACTATTATTCTACCAGTTATATTATATGGATGTGAAACATGGACTCTTACTTTAAGGGAGGAAAGGAGATTAAAAGTATTTGAGAATAAAGTACTTAGGAAAATTTTTGGACCAAAGAGAGATGAAGAGACAGGTGAATGGAGAAGACTACATAACAATGAACTACATGGTATTTATAGGAAGCCAGATATAATAAGAACAGTTAAGTCTCGTAGACTGCGATGGGCAGGACATGTTGCACGTATGGGGAATGAAAGACTTGCATGGAAGCTTCTTGTAGGAAAGCCAGAGGGAAGACGCCCAGTTGATAGACCAAGAATGAGGTGGGAAAATAACATTAACTATGATTTGAGGGAAGTAGATTATACAGGGAATGATTGGAAAGCATTAGCTCAGGATAGGGATGTATGGAGAGCGTATGCCCGTGCGGCCATGAACCTACGGGCTCGATATTGCCAGTGAGTAAGTAAGTATTCAAATCCCAGTTTCAACCAGTCTGATATTTTCCTTGCAACCATGTACGTGGTTAACCGACTAACGCCGCACCTGTACATTACTGCTATATACAACTAGTATATTGTACATGATTTTACAACTGCGCCAATTTTTTTAATAAATTTATTTTATGTAGTGATTACCGTTCTTATGAACAATTTTGGACCATAGAGAGATGAACCGTCAGGTGAATGGAGAAAACTACATAACAATGAGCTACATGGTCTTTATAGGAAGCCAGGTAGGCTATAATAATAACAGCGAAGCCTCGTAGTCTGCGATGGGCAGAGCATTTGGCACGAATGAGGAATGAAAGAGTGCATGGAAGTTTCTTGTAGGAAAACAGGAGGGAAAACGCCTAGTTGGTAGACTAATAATGAGATGGGAGAATAGCATTAACCATGATTTGAGGGAATTAGATTATACAGGGGATGATTGGAAAATATCAGCTCAATATAGGGGTGTATGGAGAGCTTATGTCCGCGCGGCCAGGAACCTATGGGTTCAATAGTGCCACTGAGTTAGTTAGTGATTACTCGTAAAGACCATAGATCAACTCATCACTTGACATTCCTTTGATAGTCCAAAAAGACCAAGAATGTTTCAAAATTCTCAATAATTCTAAAAATATTGCAGAAAGGCGCGTATTGAAAGTTGTCTTTTTAAGAAAATGTTATTGTTTGAGATAGTAGATTCGAATTAAAAAATAAAATTAAAAAATACAGCGTATTTCAGATATCTTGTACCATATTAACTCACACGGTAAAAGAAACCAATGTATAATATATATATATATATATATAAGTAATTCTGCCCGAGAGCAGGTCCTTCACTGCAATCATAGCATTTTCATGCTATGCTTGCAGCTTTACTAGGGAATTGTGTAGGTATGGTAGTTTCCCGTTGCTTTCCAAAACGGTGTAGGATGACGATGATGATAATGATAAGGAAGATGATGGAGATGATGGCCATATGATTTCGGGGACCGTTTGGGCCTTAAAGTTTTCCTGACATTTGTCTTACAGGTGAGGAAAAACCCCGATAAAACCTCACCCAGAAAAACTGCCCCGACCGGGGATCGAACCCGGGCCCGCTGCGTGACAAGGTAGCACGCTACCTCGAGACCACAGCGGTGGACTATATATATATATATATATACCGGTATATAATACTGTTTTATGCAGTTAGTGCGAAAGTATTGATACACTTAAAAATATAATAATAATAATAATAATAATAATAATAATAATAATAATAATAATAATAAATGTGCACTCAGGTTGAGCATTAGTGGTGGTTTAGTCTTTACTGTAGTCTGTAATAGTTTTTGTTCTTTTCGCACATGTTATGATGTGGTATTTCCTACATCTTTGTCCACACAACACACACCTGCATTCTTCGGTCGCCTCGTTATGAAATCCATGCACTGCGAGTCGTGTTGTGACGTGTATCTGGGGGTTGCACTCTCTGGTCCATCTGTTGTCCAGCATGGCAGTTGTGGTGTAGAAATCTATGTCTATTTCCTTCTTCTTCCTATTTCTGATGCTTATGAATTTCTGGTATGGTTCTGTGGATTGTAGATAGAATTGGGTTCTTATGTCCTCTATGAAGTAGGTCTCCCTCATGAGTTTACACACCTTGTTATGAAATCCATGCACTGCGAGTCGTGTTGTGACGTGTATCTGGGGGTTGCACTCTCTGGTCCATCTGTCGTCCAGCATGGCAGTTGTGGTGTAGAAATCTATGTCTATTTCCTTCTTCTTCCTATTTCTGATGCTTATGAATTTCTGGTATGGTTCTGTGGATTGTAGATAGAATTGGGTTCTTATGTCCTCTATGAAGTAGGTCTCCCTCATGAGTTGATAAGCAAAACGAGATGGCGCTGTTTTTCCTATT